>OX382327.1:9667397-10114284 GCA_947507615.1 Hemithea aestivaria | reverse complement strand
CCTGAGCAGTGATGTGCAAACATTACTGTGCTTCGGTAGAAGGGCACTGTAGCTAATGAAATTACTGGGCTGAGGAGTCTTATCATCTTATACATAATAATTTTATGTCAATGTCAGAGGTCTAACAGCTGTGATTTATTATCTGTATTTACTGTTTTTCTTAGCAGAAAAAAAAATGTTTTTTTTATTGATGTGATGTTGGCAATGTTGTATAACAATTTGCCAGAACGTTACTTTTGTATCATTTTACGTTACTTTTGCGATACTTACTTGGTTAGATTGTTACTTTCACGTTACTTTTCGGGATTATGGTTTTTAAGTATTTTAAAACGAACGAAATAAGGAACGAATTTTTCTTGTAATGTAAATAGAATAATCTAATAATTTTGTTGGTACAGAAGAGATCTGGTTTAGTAGCAAGATTTAACAAAAAAATATAAAAAAAATATTACTTAAATGTATGAATAAGTAAGCGTATATTAAAATTGAGTTAATATTATATTGTATTTATATGAAAATTTTAAAAAACGTTAAACGATTTACCTTACTTTTTCTTGACGAGGTTACTTTTAAAGTTACGGCACTGGCAACACTGCAATTTGCCATAAAAAAACACTGCTTTTGTTTTCTTTGGTGTTTTTCGCAGTCCGTAGGAAGTTTCATGCATTCTAATATTTTTGCTTTTAGTGGCTTTTATCACAGCTGTCTCCTACAATCATCTAGAGATTTTTTTGCCTGGACTTTAATAGTAATAACATTCTTAAGTGAAAAGGATTTCTGGGATACTAATACGTTTTATTGATATTTACCGCGAGAATGTAAAGCACATCAGATTTATTATTTACAAGTCCCAGCACTGCTGTGAGGGGTGAGTACTTGTTGCTTATTAATTTAGAATCTATTTAAAAAGTAAGCAATAAATTAAAGAAATATCATGTTTCTCAGTACTACACTACAGTCTACAGTAAAATATATTTTCGTGGTATATGATTGCCTAAAATTCTGACCTTGACAAAAGGTTTTGTATTTTATTATAGGTTGATAATAATATTATGTACATAGTTTTGTTTTACAATATGAATAACTAGCTGCGCTCAGCGGTTTTACCCGCTGTACTGTAGCCTATGTTTTATTCCAGGGTCTAAGCTAGCTCTATACCAAATTTCGGCTCAATTGGTCCACCTGTTTAGATGTGAAAGAGTAACAAACATAATATATCCAGACATCTAGACATCCATACATTCTTACAAACTTTCACATTTATAATAGGGTAACACTATAGTAGGTAGGACTGTAACCAAGGAGTTTTCTGTGAGCGCCAAGATGTTTTTATAATTTAATAAAACATTTCTTCATCCTTGAATTTAAAAACCAAAGGTGCAATGCAATCAACATGCTGAAAATGTTAAGGAAATTCAAAAACTCACATGACAAGTGTGGGAGCAGCTTGCTGCAAGTGCAAGTTACACGGATGACACTCTCCTCGTCCTCGTCGCGCCTTTTGGAGGCCGTGGGAGCCCTCTCATGGCTCCCACATGGCACGCCATAATGCCGGAGCAGCGAGTACGCCGAAGCACTGCGGCCCCGACGGCGTTTGGTCCTCACTGATAGGAGGACTCCTCCGCGGTGGGGTGAAGAGATGTTTCACCCCACCCTCTCAAGGGGCGCGCGCGCCACCTCGTGGGTCTGTTCTTGCGGCGACGAGTACCCCCGTACTCGCCGCCTAGACCCAGGTTATGGGGACTGGAAAAGGGCGTGGAAAATACGCCTCTGACGCCCCCTTCTCCGGGCTCGCGTCGGGAGGTAGCCCCCCATAACAGCGACGAGGGTACGGCGCTCACTGACCCAAGCTGGGCACTCCTCCAGTGTGTGCTGCGCCGTATCCACGTCGCTACCACAGTGGTGGCAAGCAAGAGTCGGTTCCCTGCCGGCTACGTGGTGCAAGTACTTTCCGAAGCATCCGTGCCCGGAAAGCACCTGCACGAGCCGGAAGGTCAAGGACCCGTGCTCGATGGTTTATATTATACGGGGGCTCCATACAGAGCCATGGACCGCATGACTCCCACGTAAAGGCGATGGCAGCTGGTTTGAGGTCCGCCTAGGTTCGGCAGCAGCCGCTTGAGAGCGGCCGCCGCACCCATCAGGCGGGGAGCCAACCGGGCAAAGTGCTCCCGGAAGTTCCACCGCACGTCGAGGACGAGTCCAAGATATTTCATCGAGGGCTCTCCCCGATAGGGATAGTGGAACCCCTACTCGGGGCCCTCCGAGGCCCGTGAAAACACAGGGCCTCGGTTTTATTGAGGGCCACCCGGAGTCCCAATTTCCCTATCCGTGCCACCACCTCCCCCACCGCCGCGGTGGCAAGGCTGGCAGCCTCCTGGAATGTCCCCCCCCGGGGCCATGACGAGCGTGTCGTCCGCGTAACACGTCACGCTGGCCCCCGGGGGAAGATCCCCGCGTAGCACCCAGTCGTATCCGATTTTCCACGGGAGCGGTCCTAAGACCGAGCCCTGTGGAACACCGCACGACATCTCTCTCCGCAGCGTCCGTCCATCGTCGCCCGGATAGGTGATGCACCTATCCGAGGTAGGCCACGACAATCCGGCTCAGGTAGGGAGGCACATCATGGTACTTCAGTGCCTCCCTGATGACGGCCCACGGCATGGTGTTGAACGCGTTGGCGATGTCCAGGGACACCGCCAACAGAACACCGCCGCGGGAGGTAAAGCATTTCTCACTTAACCCTTTCGAGAAGTATTTCTCCAATTTTGGTCTACAGTCTACCATCGCCGTTTGAGCCGCGGACGAGTGCTTCGGCGTACCCGACGTGGTATGCGTAAAGCATTTCCAGGGGTTAAAACAAAAAAAGTACAGTAGTCCGTAGTAGGTACTGGCAAATCGAATATTAACTACCTTTCATCAACGATATCTTTTAAACTTATAAAGCTAACGTAACTTTTATAGTTTTCCTGGAAAGTTTTGAAGTGTAGCCAGGAGTTTAGATATTTGGGGACCCTTCCCCAAAAAACGCTCAAAAAAAGTTTTAAACTTGCAAAATTACAGCTTTGTAATACTTATAGTTTCTCCGTAAAACCGCAGACGGACAGACGGACAAAGCAAAACTATAACTTCCTTGTTGACTACGGAAGCCTAAAAAGGGTGCGACTTGTCCTTATTATAGAGTTCACATTTCTTCATTCAGGAATGTTAATTTTTATGACGGTCGCCCTACAATAACCTATCAATTAAACGAGTTGATAACAATTTGCCTTACGTTTTTGAGACATGTGACATGACAAGCCAGCTAAACCTAGGTGTAGCCACACTTTAAGGTTCACTAAAGCCGCAACATAACCTACTAACATTATAAACGTGAAAATTTGTAAAAATGTCTGGATGTATGTTTGTTACTTTTTCGCGTCTAAACGGGTGGACCGATTGAGTTGAAATTTGGTACAGAGATAGCTTTGACCCTGGAATAACACATAGGCTACATTACAGCGGGTAAAACCGCTGAAAGCTTAAATTAAATCTGCAATCTAATCGCCGAGAAAATTAAGTTCGCTAAAAATCTGACATAATTGCACGAGCGCTGCTCCGGAAGCTAAAGAAAATGTTTAGGAAGCTAGCAGCTAAAGTAGCAGCAGCTGGGTTCTAAGAGAGTTTTATTTTAAATTCTAACTATAAAAGTTCATAAAATGTCTTGAAACACCGTAAAGTGAGATATTTAGGCATTTAAATTTTAAATACCATAATAGAGATCGCTCTAAGCGATAAGGCCGCCCATTGTGGACATAAATTTTAGTACTTACTTTAATTTAGTTTTAAGTCTATTTTGTTAATTTTTGTCCCAAATTAAGAATATTGTATTGTATTAACTATTATATAATTAATGTGCCTAACCTACACATGTCGTGGATAGATTTCGAAAAGTCATTCTGATTCATCTACATAATATCAGTTGAATTCGTCTGCTCTAGTCACGCAGACTTGAGATTGTTTCTTCCAACGAAACATGCTCATAAGCATATAAATAAATGTTTACCCTGTAAATACTATACTAGTGTATTTCCAAATCGTTCCTATTAGGATGTACCTCTTTACGATCTCTTCAAAAATATTTGCATTAGAAAGCTGGAGTACTTTTATGCATAAACGTAAATGACCTCAAAATTCATTTATTGATTGCGAAAATGGGTACAATAAGGTGGAAATAATTTGAGATTATATAGTATGTAGAACGCCATAATCTGCTTTTCGGCATGCAATAATTATTGTTAATTACATAATATTTTAACTTTTTAACTACATAATATTTTTACTACAATATTTTAACTACATAATATTTTATGTCAATTAGAAGAACAATGTCAAAATTAGGAATAAATTATATAAACATGTCAAACGAGAGATTGGATATAAAATGTCAATAGAATTTAAAATTAATAGATACCTACTATACATTATTATCCAATAAAAAATCATTAACACTGTAATAGGCTTTTGACAGCAATAAAGCCTTAACACGTTTTTTAAAAATGACAAATGTATTCACCTCGAGAATAGACCTAGGTAAGTGGTTATAGATCCTAGGAGCCATGCCTCGACGCTCGCGTTCCCCTAACGTTAAGCTCTATATAACAGTCCAGTCAATTTTCTACTTTATGTTCCATTTCGCATTTTGCAGCTTAAATTAAACACAACAATTTAGATCATTACGCCAATCATTTGTGGTTATGTATTATAAACCCGTGCTCTTGGGATTATATGGGGAGTGGGGAGCTAGGTATACACGTTACATAATGACAATGACGCGTTCCATGAATTGATTGAATCTTCATAACGGTACACCTGTTCTACACTTTACGTAACAGACCGTATTCCGTATTTATTCCTATCCTTATCGTATGATGAACTTATTATAATTTATCCATATTGAACTTGAGCGTCCCAACGCCTAGCCTCAATATCTGCCAGCTTTTTTTTATTTATTCCACGGATCGAATGGTATATTATAGCTCAAGACAGAGAAAGGTGGAAAGAGGGGGAGGGAGGCCTTTGCCCTGCAGTGGGACACCACAGGCTCATAATAATAATCCATACATATAATAAGAATGGAAATTTCTCCCCATTCATTGTGATCCTTTACTAAGGTGAACTGTGAAAATACGCATATGAACAAAACGACGCGAAAAAGTCGCTTGCGCGATCTAGATCGTAAAACATTTTGTCAATTTTTCCTAGGGAAACGTAAAATAAAATAATAAAATAAATAATAATCATTTATATCGGACACATCGCCCCTAATTTACATCAAAATTTCGAAGTAAAAGTAATAGAATATAAAGTAAATTCAATTCAAAAAAATCAAAAAGCAAAAAGTGCGACAAACTAAAAATACGCCATCTATCGATCTGCCTGTAAACGAAAGTAGACCTTTAGTTTAATTTGGGCTAAATTTGTAAATAGTTTGTGTCACTGGTGAGGTGAAACAACACCACCGATTTGAATAAAATTTTCACTAATACGTTGCAGTTTTCTCTACTTGAAACTTAGTGTTGGTTTTAGTCAAATCGGTTTTTAAATAAAAGAGTTATATATCAATCTAAAGATTTACTTATCTTATTATATAAAATCGTTCGTACACTTTCGTGCTATCAACGCACAGCCCAAACGGCTGGACGGATCGAGCTGAAATTTGGACAGCGTATTTTTTGGAAAACTTCATCGTGCAATAAGAAGCGATTTTGCGAAATTCCCCCGGGAACGGGAATTATTCCCGAAAAACGTTTGTATGCAAATCCGTAACCGCTAAACCGATTGAGCTGAAATTTCGTGAAATGATTGTTGGGATTGTGATTAGAAACTTTGAATACTTTTTATGTCAGAAATTTACTTTTAAGGGGGGTAAAGGGGGGGTCGAAGTTTGTATGGGAAATTTAGAACCGCTGATCCTATTGAGCTAAAATTTGGCACAAAGGTAGTTTGAGTTGTAAAAAATGATATGGGATACTTTTTATTCCAGAAATCAACCTCTAAGGCGGGATAAAGGAGGTCAAAGTTTGAATGAAAAATCAGTAACTAATGACCCCATTAAGCTAAAATTTGGTTTAGATATAGCTTGAGCCTCTAAAAAGGATATGGGACAGTTTTTAACCCTGAAATTGGCCTTAGAGTGGAAGTCAAATTTTGTATAGGAAATCAGTAACCGCTAGCCCTATTTGATATGGATGTATGTAGTTAGACTCCAAAAAGGACATTTATTTATTGATTTTGAATAGTTTTTAACGCTCAAAAACATATTTTATAAAGAACACATACAAAATACAAACTCTTTTCCGATGTGCCACTATTTTACCCATTATGAAACTAGATGGCGCTGTTCGTCGTTAAAACTCGCAAGCGATTTGTTGGACATGAGTACCTTTTTAAACGACTTATGAAACCAAACCTTTTTGCTATTATGTAGTATTATTTATTAGTATTATGTTTAGTTGTGCATGCTGTGGCATCCTATAATTGTAGGATCACACAGACTAAAGACATAATAGCCTTAAGACTTTTAATTGTAATGTGTTTCCTGCGTTGGATGTCCTTAAATAAATAAATTATGCCAAAGGGCGGTCAACAATCCATGTCGTTATTCCTGAATCCTAGAGTTTTACAGACTGCGAGTCAAAAATTTAACACTTAATAATTACTATAAAATTAATGTAACTTTAAAATACCTGATATTAATTATTTTATTACATACCATATACCATATTTGTTGAATAATTTTATAAATAACTAGCTGACCCGGCAAACGTTGTTTTGCCATATAAATAATTAATAGGAATGATTAAAAGTTAATATGAGAGTTACACTGAGATAGCAAAATAATAATTGTTTTATTATAATTTTTTTTTTTTGTTTAGTCTGTACTGTCCCACTGCTGGGCAAAGACCTCCCCCAAATCCTTTATTATAAATATATAATTTTATTATAAATCCGATTCTCACAGATACCGGATAAGCACAAAAAATTTCATCAAAATCGGTCAAGCCGTTTCGGAGGAGTATGGCAACGAAAACTGTGACACGAGAATTTTATATATTAGATATATTATATATATTCACTTTAAAGTTCCATCACATAATCAGAAAAATCATTGTCCTTAATTTTATGTTGAGTTTGTCTAATTGAATTATTATTATTTTATTAACTTTATGTGAGTAAATTCGTAATATTTAATAAAAGTCTTCGGAAGTTCTAAAGTTATTTTTTTTGTTGAGGTGGTTTTTAGGGTTCCGTAGCCAAATGGCAAAAACGGAACCCTTATGGATTCGTCATGTCTGTCCGTCCGTCCATCCGTCCATGTGTCACAGCCACTTTTTCCGAAACTATTAGAACTATACGATTGAAACTTGGTAAGTAGATGTATTCGGTGAACCGCATTAAGTTTTTCACACAAAAATAGAAAAAAAATATTTTTTGGGCTCCCCATAGAACTAAAACTCATTTTATTCATCAAACCCATACGTTTTAGGTATCTACGGATTACGGATAGGTCTTCAATTATTGAGGTTTCTAATATCATTTTTTATTATTTTAAACGGTTTTATTTAGCTCACTCCGTTTGTTTTATTATTTTTTATTCTTGGGTCAAATTTAGTAAAAAAAAAACGCAAATTTGAAATTTCGCCCTCTTCCTGTCAACCGATTCAAATGAAATTTGGTGTACGCCTTTGGTTCTGGTGACAATATAATTACGTATATTTAAAATTATTTTAAATCCAAGATGGCCGCCGCTACAAAAAAGCGGATTACATTTTTTTTCCAATCAATATGGGTATCAAATGAAAGGACTTGATAACTAGAATACAGTGCACTATACAAAATAAAAATCAAAGATGGCACTCGCTACAAAATGGCGGATAACCAATTTTTTTAATCTCATCAATATGGGTATCAAATGAATGGGGTTGACATGTTGAATACAGAGTACTAAAAAGCTGAAAAATAAAATCGTGAGGCACGTTAAATATCTAAATTCTAAATCCCTAATATGAACATTTAAACTGAAAATTGTAGAAAATAAAATTGTTCTTTACTTTTTGTGATTTTGTTGTTAATTGGAGACTCTTAAAAGGCCTGGAATAGCTTTTATTACAGAAACCAAGCTTAAAGGGAGAAAGGGGGATCGGTGTTTTTATGGGAAATTAGTACCCGCAGCTCTAATTTTGCAGAAATTCGAAATAGATACAGCTTGAGCCAAAAGAAAGGACATAATTGAGATAGTCCCTTAGTCTTAGTTCCTTAAGTCGACAATGCATATAGGTGAAAGGGCCTTTCACCTTCCCTCACTTTTAAGGTCAGAGTTTTATGGGCATACCTACAGGAACCACGGAATCGATTTGAGTCTCGGGAATGATAGTATGAGGCATGAGGAACCGATTTAGCTTAAATTCCCAATATAGATAGTTAAAAGGAAAACAAATAGTTTTATGGAATAAGGAATTCTGGAAAAAGGAATCAATAGCCGCTAAATTGATTTAGCTGTAATTTTGTATTAAAATATTTTGAATTCCAGGAAAGTAACACAGGATTGTTTCCTGTGGTAGCGAAAAAAAACTGCATAGAAATACTTGGCTCGATTTTCTTCGCTATCCAGAGCGGGAGGAAATATAACTATGTATACTAATTCAACGCCGCGGGGATGGAAATCAAATCAATTTCGAAATAGCTGCAACAAAATGAAATTTAGAACCGTTGACTCTATCTATTACGCTAAAATTTGATACAACCTTTAGTTTGAGTCATAAAAAATGATACGAGACACTTTTTATCCCAGAAATCAACCTTTAAGGGGAGGAAAGGGGGGGATGCAGTTTGTGTAGGAAATCGGTAGCCGCTTCTTCGTTTTAGCTAAAATTTGGTCAACGTATTCTTAATATAACGTAGGCGACCAATAAGGAGGGATTTTGTGAAATTCCCAGGAGAACGGGAATTATTTCCGAAAAACGTTTGCATGGAAAGTTATTGAATAGTTTTTATGTCAGAAATTAACTATTAAGGAGAATCAGTATTACAGGCAGGAGGAAGGAGAGTCAGAGTTTTAATGGGAATTCAGGAATCACAGAATTGATTTGAGTCGTGAGAAAGATAGTGTGAGAAATTGGTAACCAATAATTATAATTTAACTTAGGTTTAGGTACATTACAGTAGAGATAAGTTTAAGGGTTACCGGGAAAGGACCACAAATAGTTCTAATTCCTGAAAAGAGGCGTGAAAATTTGTGAAGACAATCAACAACCGTTAAACCGAGATAGTTTGACCTCCGGGAAAGGACACAGGACTGGTTCCTGCGATAGCAAAACAAAACTTCATAGATATACCCAGTCCGATATTATTCACTACCCACTGGGTTAAAACTATTTTACGCTCACAAAATCGCGGAGATGGAAATACAATCCTAAATGGCAGCACCAAACTTTCGCTTTATTGACTGTCACGCGCAACGAATTGCGCGCGGGTCAGCTAGTAATAAATATATTCCACGGATCACGGGCCGTTGTTCGATCAACCCACCGCCCTGCCGGCACACGACCACCACCCTACAAACCCCCGCGCCTCCTCCCAGCGCTTTCCGCTTTCGTCGATTGTTTCGCTCGGTGACGAACTCGGAGAGCTAATGACGAACGAACCAGGCACGTGTACTTTACACGCGATCCGCGTGAGCAGTGAGCATGACCTACTATTGGTCGAACAAGTTGTTTAGGCTCACGTGGAGTTAAAGCTGAAGCGCAGATATAGTAGAATCATTCTCAGTACTAAACCAACAGTTGATATGAACAGTGCGAATTTACAAATGAGAGTTGACGTTCTTTAGTGCTATCCCTCAATGGAATAGTGATTTAGTGCATTGTGTATAGGAATAATATACCTAACCTGTGACTATTTTACGTTACGGAACAAGGAGAAAAATGTTTTTGGAAGTTTTTGTGGGAACTTGATTTGTATTACTTGAATTCGAAGGATTAAGGAACAAGACACCGGTTTGTACTTTGTTTTATCTCCTGGTACCTAATATGATTTATTTATAATAACTAGTTTTAGATAAGCTAGTAACTGTTTTATCATACATTTTAATACTATCTTGTCCAATGTTAAAAATTAGTTTTGGTTTAGTCTGGCATAGGAGTACAAGTAGAATGATATTAGAGAATGTTGGTGAGAGGAATCTTATTTAGAAATACGCAATAGAATAGTCTATATACAGTATATACCTATTTCCTTATATTATATTGTAAACCTTATAAAAAATCGGATAAATTTATCAGAATAGTGAATGTTTAGAATTCAAAGGCAGTTTATAAATATCGTGAATGTATGAGAAAAACTCAAGGCTTAATGATTTAGAAACCTAATTCTCACCAAAATTTGAAGCGGTGGTGGCCCAGGGGATATGTGATATGTGGTGCGGATGCAAATCTGGACCACCGAGTTGGCCACCAATGACTAATAAGTAATTAGTTATGTGCGGTTTTTCCACTCGCTGTACTGGTGGTAGGCTTCGGCCGTGGCTAGTTACCACCCACTGGACAAAACCGTGTCGCCAAGCGGTCATTGTGGCTGTGTTACGGCATGATGTTCAGTGAAGGTAGGGGGGGGGGGGTTTATCCCGCCTTCTAGGTTTAGTATGCTACCATCTACGGCCGCATCGTCGCTTAAGATCAGGCGAGATCGTGGTCAAAGGCCAAAGGCTAACTAACCTATTACGAATAAAAAAAATGGTATGTAATGGTATGGTATTTACAGATACCTAGTTTTACTTAATACTGTTTTGGGTATTTTATTTCAACCTTGACAACATCGCATTTTTCTATTAGTGTTTCTCACGGAGGTGTTTCTCCTTGGGACTCTCTGAATTTGATTCTGTTTTCTGTTTTTGAAGTGAAAACTTCTTTAGCGGCGCTGAGCACTTTTTTGTATGGGTAAAAACTTTCAAACTCGCGTCAGGGTCACGTGATGCTGATCGAAAAAGCGTAAGATCGAGGGGAAGGGAGAGGAACTAGTATCTCTCACTCTTTCTACCGTGCTTGAGTGTGCTGCTCTGTGAATTTGGTTTTAACTATGTCAAATGATCGCAATTTTAGCACAACGAAATACAAAACTACTATTGATGCGGTCTTTATTAGACACTTAAATAGGTTCGAATCAAAACTGTTTGTTTCTTACTTCAGTTATCATAAACCAATTGTATCAGTTGTAAAAATTTGGGATGATGATTCTGATAATAACGATGGTGTAAAAGTCGTCGAAATTATGGATGGAAGTTGATTTTTCTGAGAGATAAAATTTAATGTAATATATAAATAACGATATAATATTATAAATAACAACATATAAATTGTCATATTTGTGTACGATAGCGCAATAAATAAACATTGTATTCTACCTCATAAATGATAGTATTTTTATACTTATAATTAACGTTAATATTGAAGTTTTCACTTCTGCCGGCACTCCCGGAGTGCTACCTTTTTTTTTTTTTTTAACTATCGACTCTTTAGGGCCTTTAAAGCATAAATATGGAACCATGGGAGTAGGATAAGGATTCTTCGTAAGTTCTCCATTTATTCCTAGATGTGTAGACCACACCATAGTGAGATCTAGGATTTTTTTTTCTGGGAGGAGCCAAGGTGTAGAGTGTGTGAGGTGATGAGCAAAACAATCACCATGATTTTAGGGGATCATCAGTTTTACAAGCGACATTTTTACAAGCTTTTATTTAATTTACACCTGTCCGTTGTCTGTCTGTCTGTAATCAAGTTTGATCCACTTCACAGTTTCCGATCGAACCGAAAATTTGCATGCATATTTCGGATGACAATTTTATAACAATATAATTATGACTTGGAGCTGATCTGATGATGGAGCTGTGAGGTGGCCCAAGAAACTACGTAATTAAACGACGCAACCCTATCGAGTTTGGGCTCATTTGATTCGTCTTGACGAGTAGGTACTTTGGTGCGAGATGGTAATAACGAAAAGCTTGTTTTTAAAAAGTTTTTTTCAAATTTCACTTGTTAGACTGAGAAACTTTTTGCCGGTTCATTTTAACGCTGAGAAACTTTTATATATCTGACTGTGAAAGGAGTGCCATTAACTCGCGAAAAATAGTATTCTGACTATGAAGTATATTTGCGATCGGCTGATTTCGAGATTTTCATAAAAAATAAATAGGCCAAGCGCTAGTCGGTCTTCGCGCAATGTAGACTTCTGTAGTAGGTACTGGCAAATCGAATATTAACCGCCTTAACTTTCATCAACGATATCTTTAAAACTAATAAAGATATCTTAACCACTAAAGTTTTACTGGAAAGTTCATGGTTGAACTTGTTTTTTTTAAAATTTTTAAAGCTTAGTAGTTTAGATTTTAGAGTAGGGAGGACGCTCAAAAAAAATTTAAACTTACATATCTTTCAAAAGGAACGCTAAATCGAAAAAGTTTTGTAGCAACTCATCCTTCATTTTAAAATACCTATTCAACGATGCCTGACATGATGGGATCAACAAAAAAAAAACATCAATTCATCCCCGAGATGGGGATGAATTTTTTAAGAATATGGGAGGTACCTCCTTCAAAACTGAGGATAGTTCGAAAACTACAAGTTGGAAAAAAATGTTGTGTTACTAGTTACCAATGATACACTTAATCAAAAACCATTAACAGTCTCTGCACCAAGTTTTTTTTTCAATTTGACCAGTGTAATATTATATAGTGATACTTAGGATTTCGAAAGTCCTCAGATCTTTTAGTTTGGCAGCTTTTAGGGCCTACTGTCATGTAAAATCTCATTCGAGAGAAATTTGAAAGAAGAAATATTGTTTCAGGTGAAGATGGAGTGGGTGCTGCAGAGTCCGCAGATCCACAGTACATTCAGTAACCTTGGATTTGTACATTCAGATGGATATCACGTGAACGAAAACTGCAATGGCAAGTTTTTCGTATCTAATAAGCTTATGCCCAAGTCATACAATATCTTCGACTCATATTAGAATTAGCTCATACTCCGTATGCGAGGCTCATACGTATTTTATTTTATTACAGGTTTTCTTGAAACAATACTTGACAACATTAAGACAGAAGATAAATATCTACGCACTTATCGTAGAAGTATTAGCTTTGGACAAAACATAGAAAAAGACCTCATACCCCTACTTCTACATGCCAAGGATGATAAAACCATAGAGCTTCTGGTTAAAATACTAGTAAATTTGACGATACCGGTTGAGTGTCTACTTTCAGTAGATTTAATATCAAAAAATGATTTTGGTCGCCACACCGTATTTGAAATTACGAACCTACTTTCAACCACTAAGCAAGCTTTTACGGACCATCGGGCCACCAGAGTGTTGATTGAGTTTTTGAAGAAAAACCTTGAATCAGATCAAAAAACCAAGTTGACAACTGAACAATGTACCAATATAAGCAACAGTCTGCTGTTGCTTCGAAACATTTTGCATATTCCAGAAGATAATAATGCGAAACCTGCCAATGGCTCATCACATTCAGTACAAAATCAGATTCTTTGGAATCTCTTCAGCCAAAGTATCGATAAGGTACTCATAAAACTGATGACGGTTCCAGATGCGGTAAGTCGCTTTCTAATAACATATTATTATGTGCCAATGTGTTTATTTATTTAAGATCACCGAATCGATCAAAATTCTATAATAATATAGTGCTTGGTAAGTCATTTCGATTAAATAAAGGTTTAATATCTTTTGTAGTACTAATATGTACATTTATTATATTTCAAACATTTTTTAAAAATTTTATTTTTATGGGTTTAAAAAACTTAATTTGCCGCGACTTTTTAAGGGTTTTAGGAGGTAACTTGCGACGTGCATGCTGGCCATTGTTGTTACTAAGGTAAGGTAATTAAAATCACGTAGTAATCGTAACAATTATTTATTATTTGTAATACTTAGTTCCTATTTAAAACATGAATAATGCATTAGCTTTGTGTAAAAAAAGACAAGCTCCAGAAACCTGTATTACTTTTATATTATACCTCTATTTTATTATTACTTACCTATACATATATTTTACCCTTATTTATGTTTGGTTAAAGTTGCAAATATTATGTTATCTACGAAACAAGTAGGAGATATATCTAATATCTACAGCAGCTAATTTTTAGTAAAAGAAGAAAAAAATAGCACGTCATTAATTTAGACCGGGAAGCCTTTGAAAACCGTCAACTTTTGTTAACAAAATGCGTAGAGTTTTCAATGACTTTTAAACAGAAGCCATTAAATTACTCGTACCCTTTTAAAATTCTGTAGCAGTACAATTACCTACGTCAGTTTTTGTCCACGTTTTGATATTCTCAGAAACAATAGGTTCCACACTTTTTATAAACTGTGTTGCGATCCGAGATGTGTGTTTTGTATTTTCTTCCTTTTCAGTACTATTGGGGGGTGACGATGGTACAGTTGATAGCCTTGTTGTACAAAGACCAACATGTTGTTATCCTTCAAAAACTGCTCAACACATGGCTGGAATCGTCGTTGTCTGAAAGTTCTGTGGATAATGAAAGCAACACTTCACCGCCAGGCCGAGGTACTTTAGGAATAATATGTCTTCGTTTACTACAGTATACTTAACAACATGACATGAAAGTTTTGTCATGCCTTGTTGTTGAATATACTGTAATAGTTTGTATAAATATATAGTGTGTTTAGTGCTTGGAAATTGGTGATGAGTAAATTACTGAGCTTCCTTTGACGCTGTTTCTTTTAAGTGTTGTCGGTTTGCCAGCAAAGCATCTCCAGAGACTTTGAATTATATTATCAACTGTTAGGTTTCTTACGGTCGCGTCATCCAGTGCTATTTCGGGCACCTAAAGTCTACCTGTACCGAGTAGTGTTGGTTTAATTTCTCACGTAGTGGATTTTCCTAAATCCGTTGGTAATCTTTTATCTCGTACATGTCGTTGTGATCATAGCCAATTCCTTTTTTATTTCGGGAATTTATAATAATATAATTCCCGAGGTAAATAAAGAATTGGCTAATAAATTTTCAGGGAGTGAAGACTCTTCACCGATGTTGACTTCAGATCCTACATCGGACTCTTCGGATACAGGGGCTAGTGGGAAAAGCAATGACGCGTCCAACTCCGCTAATCATTCTTGGGGAGTGTCCCCTGATATTTCCACTGAGAACCAAAATCAAACGTTTGCACCAGAAACCAGCCCACAGCCTGAAAAAGAGGCGGCCAATGATAACAAAGAAAAAGTAGACAATGTCGAGAATACGACGGATGCCGATACTGTAAGTTGACTAATAATAAATAATAAATATTTCACACGTTTAAAGTAGCGGCGTGCACTTTAAGCCCGAATAGTCTCTACGTGATAAAGTGTTTGATAAATACCTAAGTACTTCTTCTAAATATATAAAAGGAAAGAGTGACTGATTGACTGATCTTTCAACGCACAGCCTAAGCCGCTGGACGGATTGTGTTGAAATTTGGAACATAGATAGGTTTTATGACGTTGACCTCCGCTAAGAAAGGATTTTGCCATGCGGGCAAAGCCGCGAGCATAAGCTAGTAATAATATATAATGAGTTAGTGACCACGTATGTAGTATGAGATTAAATCGATATGTTGACGGAAACAGTGAAAGGACACTTGCCCTAGACTTCTGGTAATTACTATTCCCTTCCTAAGAAGTTCACGCTGAGAGGTCAGTAGACTAAACCTCACCTTGTATTGGTTAAAATCAATCAAAGAAAATCAATCGCGCCAATAATTGCATTTTTTAAAAATGTGTTTGTTGTTGTATGCAGTTGTTTAGCGATAGGTAATCATATTTCACCGCGATGAGACGATATACTCACGATATATTTTCAGGATACTGCTGTTTCAAGTACAATACATTCACAAAGTGATCCCAGTCAAAGCAGCACTGGTGAAAAGAAAGTTATAATATCTGAAATTTCCGACTGTGGTTATGGAACCCAGGTTGAGAACCAGGGATCCATATCGACTACTTCAAGCAACGACGATGAACCGGTAAAAAAACCGGTGCATCAAAAACCTCATAACCCCAAACAGAGAGCAAATACCAAAGTTCGCTTCGGAGCCAATGTTCAAGATCGTAAAAGGAAAAAGGTTGCGAAAAGAGGAAAAGCGAATATGTAAGTATAACTGTTTAGCGTACCATGGCTTTTGACGTCATTTATCCACGCCACTGCTGTTGCCAATCTAATTTATCCCGGGAAACCACAAAAGTGGTTTTGTACGGTTTCCACTTTTTTAAGTGGTCAAAATTATAAAGTTTTCGCCTACTGATTTTTTCAGATTACCTTCTGAATTTAAATTCATTTATATTCAAATAGGCAGCAATCGAGTATGGAGCACTTTTCTAGAAAGGAGGTAACCTATTATATATTTTACAGCATTAACGTCCAAGGGCTCGCTCACAATACGCCTACTGACGATGACATAGCAAATGTCCTCAAAGAGTTCACCGTAGACTTCCTCCTGAAAGGCTACAACTCCCTCGTCAAGACACTTCACAATGAGATTCTGACAAATTTGGAGCTGGAAATAGACACTTCACATTTCTTCTGGCTTGTGACGTATTTCTTGAAGTTCGCATCTCAGATAGAGTTGGACCTGCAGCACTTGGACTCCGTGCTCACCTTCGAAATAGTATCTTATTTGACTGCTGAAGGAGTCAACTTGTGCGAGCAATTTGAACTTGACGTCAAAATGGACGGGTCCGATCTGACCCCCAACATAAGGAGACTCCATTTGGTAATATATTAATACCTCTTTTCATAACATAAACTGTGTAGGGTCTCTGAAACATCTCTAACTAACGCTTAAGAGTATATCGAATAATATTATGTCTACTTATTAGTAGTACTTAGCATATTTTTTAATAATGAAATCATGTATCTGTTGTCTTTGATTGTATCGCCCTGTAAAATATATGTGACTTTTTTCGGAATAACTTTTAATTAGTGTTACTCTTGCAATTAGTAATGGTTTATTAAAAATAACAAATAAAGCTTATAAGTCTTACTGTGTTCAGTGTTCAAATGATCTAAAATTAATGAAATATACATTTTAAGGTCGTAACATCCATTCGAGAGTTCGTACAGGCATTGGAAACGTACGAAAGGTTTGCACACTTGAGAAAGGAAGATCGCGAGTTCCTAATAAAGTTGCAAGTTAAAATGTGCGAGACCGTAGAACTACGGTCGCTCTTGGTGCTCCTTATACGCCATTACAATCCTAAATATCACTCCAAACAATACTTGCAGGTATGTAATAGTTGCATGAGTAGATGATAGTGGTAATGGATGTCGTTTTCAGGATTGTCCTAGTTTCCTACCAGGTTCACAAAGGTTGCGGAATTTAAATACTAAACGACGGGTTCTATTGGATGGCAGATTACTATTTCACTCCTCTGATTTACTCTTTACTGAACCTGACCCCTTATCCATATGATATATGTACTGTTTCTTAATAGATTGTATTAAATAATATTTTGTCCCGTACAATGTGATTTATCCCCTTAATTGTTCATATTCTGTTCTATATTTGTATCTGAAAATTCCGATGAAGAATATGTTATGTATTTGTAATAATGATAGCATTTTTCTGGCATCGTGTATACTTTAGCGAGATTGTGTAATTACACCTATCAGTTGGTTTCCAGTATTCATAAAGTGGCCATAGTTTACGCCATCTCGTTAAAGTCCAGTTTTAAATGATTGTTTTATATCTTAGGACCTCATTGTAACGAACCACATTCTGTTGATGTTCATCGACAACGTAATGAGGTTGCCAGACTACAACCACCCTTCAAATATGATTGACCATATGCAACAGTAAGCATTGCATTTTTTTATGAACGTGTGTTGATACTTAATTTATAGGTATGATCATAATCTACATACGGATATTTAACTAATTACCCTAGGTATAAGGAAGGTGTTCGAGATACAGGATACTTAAATAATAATAATAAATAATTGGGGTTTATACTCCAACAGAACAGGTTTCCCTACTTACACTGTCAGAGTCAAATCACAATTTATAGGTTGTGTGGCGAACCTATATGTTGCAGTTTCAGGTCGCCGAGATTACTACAGGGCCTGCAACATGACCTAACGACTGCCTCCTACATATCTTATAGGAAACAGCCGGGACCCACAGTTTTACGTGCCTTCCGAAACACGGAACTTATGGAGACGAGTGTTCGCAATATGACCTAAAAATGTTGTATTTTATCTGTATAGTGTAGTCTTCGCACACGACACGAAGCGTATGTGTATTGCTAATTTGCTACAATGATGTTTTGCTGCAGTGACGATTTGCTAAAATAAAATTTTGCAAAAATGACAAAGCGCGCCTCGTATGCCATTTGAGTTCTATTTTTGCCGATATTTTTTGCACAATGCTGCCGACTTATCTGACCAGTCGAAAGTGGAACTGCAAACAATACTTCCGTTGATACTCGTATTTTGATAGCTTTTTGACCTCCCGAGCTGGTCCGATAAGTAGGACGTTACGTTTGTGCTAGGTGTCGCATGTAGAGACTCTAAAAGGGTAAAACTCTAAAGTGAGTTAATATCGTCAGGTTCGCAAGTCCGCATGTGATGCGGCAATACGGCATCCTTCTGGAAGACTACATGAACAATGGTCAGTTCGTCAACGACTGCATATTCACTGTCATGCACCACGTCAGCGGAGAGCTGGACAGTCTCATCAGTCTCTTCGAGCCGAAGATACTCAGCTCGTTCTCTTCTATTTGGCAGTCTGACTTTGAAATGTGCGATGTAAGTATCACATCTTCTAAATAGGTATATAAAAGGAAAGAGTGACTGATTGAACAGATTTGATTGAAATTTGGAACACAGTCAGGTTTTATGACGTAGACCACCTAGAACAGATTTTGCCACGCGGGCAAAGCCACGTGCATAAGCTAGTATTATTATAAAACCGAAAGTTTTTATCTGGATGTTTACTGCTAGTTCACTCTTAAACGGATGCGTAAAACTGATTTAACTTTATCTTTTTTGAGGTGTCATAAGAAATAGGATTTTATTACTACTTGTGTTGATACTATTTTTTGAGAAACTATTTAGCATACACTCGCGGTTTCGTTCCCGCTTATCCGGGCATCCAAAACCTATTTTAACATGAGCCAAAGCTCAATATCGCGTAAATCCGTAAGAGGTTAAAGCTACTGTGTTTTGATAATCAATAAATCAGTCTCATTTTCCTTAAACATATGTATTTAAATTAAATAACATTTCGTATTCAAGGATTGGACCGATTTAATCGAGTACGTAGTGAACACGTTCATCAAGAAGCCAGACACATTGAAAAGCACTGCTAACTTCATACTGGAGACAGAGTCCTTTGACGACCAATGCTTTGCCGAGATGAGCTCTGTCGGGAAGAGTTGCTCTACCGTGAAGGAGGTCCCTAGCTCCAGCCTCAAACGGAAAGCTAACGGGACTAATGCTGCTGATAGGTATATACTTTATCATATAAAAACAAGATTTATACTAAAAAAAATATGACCAGCCCCTCAAGCACAGACGCTGCGTAGACTTGTCTTGCTGTCAAGTCAACTGTCATCCCCTACGTTCACAAAAGTACAATGTATGGGATGACAGTTGTACTCTTGACATTTCTGCGGGTCTATGTGTCAAGCTACGGCCACGGGGGGGGGGGTGAGACATGCGCCGATCGTTTGTCGTTATAACTAAAAAAAAATTACGGTACATTTTTTTATCGATAACGACAAACGATTGGCGCTTGTCTAGGGCCCCAGTTTTAGTTCAGCTGTGTTACTGGGTCACTTATAAAATTGATTTGGGGGAAGTCTTTGCCCAGAAGTTGGATAGGATAGACTAAAAATAATAATAAAGACGCATCTGGTCGCAAAAAATACGCAAGTCTAACTAGGAAGTAATTCCATATTTTATTCGTAGTTTGCATATTTTAAATTTTAACTGTAACTGTTTGTAGTACGCTGTATTTTTTATGTTTCTATTTTAAAACATCGTCATTTATGAACTGATTTGGAAAATGGTTTTTTGTTTGAACGATGGTGTACTCCATATAATATGGTAAAATGTTAAAGTTCCGATAAAATTTTAAGTTTAATTTTTCAATAATAGCACTGCAATAAGACTGCCGAAGCGTTGTACCAATTCTAAAGTGCCCCATTTATATTGTAGCTGGACGAAAGAAGATATCTCATCCCTCAGTTGGATGTACGTACAGTGCGAGTTAGGAAACGACAGTATCTACAAACTCAGCCAAATGCTCCAAGAAGAAGGCATCCACAAATCCAAAGAGTCCATAATAAAGGAACTGCACAGACAGAAGATTATTGACGAAGACAAGTTTAAGAGGTTCATGAAAACGGAAGGAGTAGAGGAAATCGAGGATATACGAGACGATGACTTAATAAAACTCCGTGACCAACTATCCCGTGAAGGAAAAGCTATGTTCCTCGAGTGGGTTCAAAGTGTATTGCTTGAAATGTGCAGAGCTAAGATACAGTTGGAAAAGAGGAAGTTGGAGAAATGCGAGGCGGACGAAACTAAGCTGTTGAATTTTGAACTGTTCAAGAAAAAAGCTTGCGATTTGCCGGCGTTGTCGCCAGTGGCTTGCCATTCATTGGGTAAGTTATCTCTAATATTCATTATTTATCTTCTAGTTGCACCCAGCGAACCTAGTAGTTGTCTATGTGTTATTCTAGAGCTTAAACTGCCAAATTTCAGCGCAATTAGTCCAGTCATTTAGGCTTTTAAGGACAAATATGTCTTTGTTTTGGAAGGTCAGCTCTCCAAGCTATAATAAATTACAACAGCGTAGATGAAACGTATGTGTTAACCCCGCAGTTATACACGTTTCGATTTATAATTACAGGTGTATTACTCTGTATTTTTTTCAACAATGTGACCATATTTTCATCTTTGGTGTTAAATTTCTCTTCTGTTTATTGCTTTAGTTCTGGGCCGCTCGGTTCCGTTGGTCCCTTGGAGTTGCAAGCAGTCTAATATATGCGAGGACAAGAAGTTCTTCCAGCTGCTTTACAAGCTGGGCTTCCACGCGCCCATAGATACCGGCAAGATATTCATCAGGATACCACACTTCTGGACCGCCGATTACCTGTACGAAGTCGCTGGGAAAATATGGCCCATTGACGAAGGTATTATTTATTTTATTTTTACAATAATAGGAAAACTAAAGAAGAAAAAGAACGATGAAGGTATTTTGTTACTATTGAGTCTGTATTATAATTAATAATAATAATAATTGGGGTTTATACTCCAACAGAACAGGTTTCCCTACTTACACTGTCAGAGTCAAATCACAATTTATAGGTTGTGTGGCGAACTTATATGTTGCAGTTTCATGTCGCCGAGATTACTTCTGGGCATGCAACATGACCTAACGACTGCCTCCTACATATCTTATAGGAAACAGCCGGGACCCACAGTTTTACGTGCCTTCCGAAACACGTTAGCGTCCACGCGAAAATCTTTGCCACACTGAGATTTGAACCCAGGACCTCCGGCTTACAAGCCGGACGTATGACCACTGGGCCACGGACGCTACAATTGTCCCACTGCAGGGCAAAGGCCCCTCTTTCCACGCCTTTCTGTGGTTATTCACGTTAGAGTTGCGAATGCTTCGAACTTTTATAACTGTTTGTGCTTTTCGAATGAGCGGTAGAGTACTAAACCATTGCGAACCATTAGCGAACTAAATCATTGTAAAATTGACTTGCAAAAGTGCTCGATTGTAGCCTATTTAATTAAATGGTTTTGGGTTTGAGTTTGGTAACGAATTCAAATATCTGACAAATTAATCTAGAATTTAGTGTCTTTAGTGGATCTAGGGGAGTGGATGAAGATATGATGGATGATAGAGCAGAATGGAGGAGAAAAACGTGTTGTGCCTACCCTACCTAGAATAGAATAGGAGCAGGAAGATAATGATCTTGTAAAGTGGGATGTTACTAAAGCCTACGAACAAGGAATGTATATTCGTAGACTAAGGAGGAGTTAATGGTGAAAACGGGCATTATTATAAGCCTTTATTTGTTTCCAGCCAAACTAAAGTTCTGCAAAAACGAGTTGTCAGAGATCAACTCGCGCAAGTTGGAACAGAAATGCGCCATGGAGGACGTCAATCACGACTTTACAAGGGTAGAGACGCAAGACAACTTCTACCAAGTCCACAAGGAGAAGCATTTCGCCACCATGGTTAATTTTACGCCTATGTAAGTATTGGACACTGAATATGGTCATTGGTGGTAATTCGGGAAGGGGACGCCCAAAAAGGTTTGGATGAACTGTGTGAAAGACAATATGCGTGCTAAGGGAGTGAATGAAGATTTTAAGGATGATAGAGTAGAATGGAGGAGTAAAACGTGTTGTGCCGACCCTACCTAGTGTGGGATAAGGGCAGGAAGATGATGAATATGTAAGTATTGGACACTGCTACTTTCAGCTCTACTTCCCTAATAAGTTCGCGCGAAGTGGAACGCCGACTTTAAGACGAATAGCAAAACAAATTAGTGTAAATTGTACATAATATTATGTGTATATGTCGTAAACAGAGGCCGAGATAAATATTAGCCATTTTCTTTTCAAAGAATCATTTTAATTAAGTATGTACTTATTATTCATATTTGCAACAACTCGCAGCTGTATTTATTCATAAAATACAATAGGTTAATAAAAATACCATAGTAACAATTAATTAAATGTAGAAACAACATAGTCCTAGGCAATAGTACGACGCAACAAATTTCTTAGTTTTAAATGAGTGTCATTTTTACGCAAATGTTTTTGAATGATCTAAAGTTAGCAGTTTGGCTGTGAAGATAGCCATTTGGCTGCGCAGTAGCCAATTATATTTGGCTTTACATATTATTAAGTTTGTTTTTATATTGCAGGCCCGGCCATTCCTATAACACTGAGACGCCCGACAGACCCGGTGACAATCAAAATTGGTTAAAAGTCGTCAGACAATCGCAAGAACTCGAAATAACGTTGTCTAACTTGGGAAGGTAAATATTGATAGCTGAGAATGTGAGAGAAATGGGCGCTTCCCGTCGTTTTCCTGTCGTCAACACTGTTGATGATTGGGAAAAAAAATTGTGTTCATTGATTTGTATGAAAATCGTCACTGCCGCTGCAGTGCAATTGCCGCTTAATGCACCTTAAACATTGTTTGACTTGTGAGACATGTTAACTAAAGTAACCTAATATGATGTTATCAGCTTCAAAGACGAGGCGTCCCGACCGACGGAGCCAGGTACGGGGCCGCCGCTGCAGGGCGAGATGTCGCCGGGCGCGCTGCCCTCCACTCCGCTGCTCATCCCCGCCGTCATGAGCGTCAAGCAGGAGATATCCACTTACAGCGTGCAACTCAACGACGCCGAGTGCAACAGGTATACAACCATTTTTAAATTGGCTGTTTTTTTAACGCATACAGCCGACTCGAACGGTCATGTGGGACTTTCCCGCTGTCACTACCAAACATAGGCGGATTTAGGGGGGGGGGGGGGGGGGCAGGGGGGCCCCAGAAGCATTGTAGAGTCAATTTAATGGTCAAGATATATAATTAAGGATGTTTGAACTTTCTAAATGTTCAGAGCGAGCTAAACACACCTTTTTCCTAGTAAAAATTATAATATTCTTGCCTTTCTGCACTTTGCACAACAAGAGTGGTTTTTGGTTGATTTCGCTTTTACTGTTCGCGCTGTTTTTGAAGGCGTTTCACGCTGAATCTTCGCGCGAAGTTTACAGCAAGGCTTCTTAGCTGACAGAGAGTTGGCATGAAGTGGAACGGGCTTCAGGGATATTTTTTGTTGCAGTGTATGTGAAACGGCGTCCGTGGCATCCGACCTGACGCGCATGTACGTGTCGGACGAGGACGAGCACGCCGACACCAAGCTCGTGCCTCCCCTCGCCATACTCTCCGACAACAAGTTCCCGCCGCCCACGCCCATCATACTCGACGACTTCATACCGCCCGCGTTGCTGATGCCGCCCCCGACCACCATGGACCAAGATATTATCCACATGGGACTGGCGACGTCCTCGCAACACGTCGACGGAATGTTGCCGAGACATTATCCTGACGGTATATCCCCGGCAATCGCAGCGCCATGGGCTGTTTCCGTGTTGCCGCCGCCGTTCACCAACCAAAAGGTGACTGCGATGGACGATCTCCAGGACGGCCAGATGATGCCTCCGCCTCCAGTTAAGAAACACGACGCCGAGGTAAAATTTCCTTTGCCGATAGCCACGATGCAAGACTCAGAGGGAAAGTTTCTGGTGCCTATTGCGGTACGGACGGCTGAAGGGAAGTTTGCACCTCCTAAAGCGACTAAGCAGGATGGTGAAATTAAGTTGCCGCCGCCTGTCACCATTCCGTCGAGGCGGATTCCACCCGTAGACCTCACCCACATTCACGAAAACAAAAGGCCTAAAATGGATACGACGACCTAGCAGCCGTAGCATATAATATGACGCGAAGATATCATCGAATCTATGTTCAATAATTAATGTTTTATAATATGATATAAGAGATCAGTTTTAATTTTTATGTAGATTTATTCCTTTGACGTGTTTACAACTAGAATTACGACGGCGCTGTCACAAATGTATGAATTCAATGATTATCGTGATAAAACAATCGAATTCCAGTTTTGTTAGTATTTTTAATGTTTGTAAAAGTAAAAGAATTAATGTGTTTGACCTTTTCGTGCACGTAAACGTAGGTGTCATTCATTTTTCATTTCTTGTTACCGCGGCTTTTCTGGATACCAATGCTGTTACCAATATTTGTTCATGTTGAGATATATGTATGTATAGTATATGAGTAAATATTAATAATATAATTTATAATATAATATATTTATTTTTCTGGTTTACCAAAATGGGTACTTAAGAAAAATGGCTGAAATATAGCGCTTATTATATAATATTAGGTGTTTGGATGGGGACGTACATTGTAACTCATCTGCTTTTTTATTACATTTATAGAGATAATAATAAAATTCTCAACAGCGTTATTGAAATTTCAGAGATATATTATATACTAGAGTGATAGTTATACAAGATATTTTTGCCCTTTCCACCTCTTTATATTAAGTATAAGTTTCCCCTTTCCATCTTATTTCTAGATTTTATTTTTACAACTATGTATGTGATACATTTTTTTTTATTTATGTTATAGATAATGTTCATTTACTCACTTTTACACTTTATATTTTAAGCCGATCTGAAGTTAGTCTTTTGGGTACGCCGGTAGTTCATATTGATGGCTACTGCGCAGTGTTGCCAGTGCCCTATCTTCAAAAGTAACCTCAACTTCAAAAAGTAACGTTAATTGTTACTTTTACAAGAAAAGAAACGCTTTTTTTAACTTACTCAATTTTAATATATGCTTACTTATTAATACATTTTAGTAATTATTTGTTCATTTTTCAGTCTATTAAAATAAGAACTTGTAAAAAATATTGTCCCAAAAAGTAACTTATCTTAACAAGTAACGTAAAGGGACAAAAAGTAACGTAAAATGTTACAAAAGTAACTTTGGCAAGGCTGCTACTGCGCTGCCAATGCATAGCTAACTTCAGACTGGTCAAGATGTTTTGCGCTACTGATTTTGCTCTTCTAGTAAGTAGGTATTTGCTCGGCCTTTTGCAGATAATTATTTATTTAATATTATCTGTTTTAATGTCAGTTTTTATTTAGATTTTCAGCCAATTCTAGTTTACAAGTTACAAACGTATGTTACCATTTACTGTGTTAGTATCGTTATGGTGATTGGTCCGTTTAGATGTTTAGGTATATATTACTTGTTAATGCGAAAGAATGGATGTGCGTTTGTAATTGCAAAATCCTAAATGGCTGAACCGATTGCGCTGAAATTTGGTATTATAAAGGTAGCTCAGACCTGAGGGCCTATTGGCTATCGACAAACGACATGTAAAACACTAGAATGCATAGACAAAGTTGCGTACATTGCTTGCTTAAATCTCCTGATTAATATGAGTAAAACAACAAGGCAGCAATGTACATTGAAGTTGTCATCAATCGTAGTGGGTGAGAATTAGCCAATAACCCCTCTGGTATACTAGGTCATGTCATACCACATGTTATGCTTCTTTTCAGCGTAAACCACTGGGTGTAACTATTCTAAATAAGTACAAATTGTGTATGTACCTTATTACTTATTCCTGTATCAATTAATTTTGCAGTTAAGTCGATCTCATTTGAAATAAGATCGGTTAATACTTCTTGAAACAAAACGATGAGAAATATTACTACAACTAAAGGATTTTGCCATACTTGCGACTTGCGTAATAGTGCCCCGACTGCGGGCACCATTTTGTTATCGGTTAAACATGTTTTTTTTTAATTTAAATGTTGTCTTACGTAATTAGAATTTTAATTAAATAGGATTGATGGATTTATATGATTAATAACAAATTGTTTTTTATTTTATTTTAAGTGTTTATTAATAAGTTACACAAAATCAACAACAGGACGTTTATCTTCATAAATAATAACTACATTACACATCTAGTAACAATAACTTTGTACACCAACGCATATGTTGTTCAATACTGCGACTTCACTCTCAGTTGGACAGTCACTACTCACGTGGACAGTGTTCTTAGTGATAGCTGTTAGTGTGGGGGTTGTTTTTATTTTGTAGATAAGATTGTATGGCATTCTCGTAACTCTTGGTTTCGAAAGATTCTCCATCTGGAACTCCAGCGTTTCCGTAGTAAGACTGCGAAGGACCATCATATGAACCTCCATAGGATCTATCATTGGAGTATTCTTCGGCGTTAGCCTCATTGTGACCGTGTCCAACTCCGTTGTAAGAATCTTGGATAGGCAGGAAAGAGTGTCCTTGATCGCCTGAATTATGCAAGTGTGGTTCTTGGATTTGGTAGGAATGGTCCTGGTGGTCACCGTTCAGGTTTGCGCCTTCGTTGGATACGTCGACCGGCTCGTGCGCGTGCTTTAAATGGGCGGGCTGTGGCACATGCACGATGTGAGGCACGGGGACAGGGTAAGGTTTCGAGATGTGGACTGGATACGGCACCTTCTCTATAACTTTCACAGGATATGGCACCGGCACTTTCACTGCGACAGTTTTAATGATTTTGATCACTTTTACAGGGGTCTCGTGGTGTTGCACGTGTTCGCCTAAATCCTGCAGTTCAGTCTCGTATCCCTCCACCGGAATCACGTGAGAATGCTGCGATGCTAAGCTGAAGCCGATGCAGCTTAGCAGTACGATTAATTTCTGAAACAAAATATAAACATAAACATCGAAGTAAATGTAGGCCACATTAGTTATTGTAACACTATTGTTTTGCACTTTTTTCTGGTCGTGATTCGTGA
This sequence comes from Hemithea aestivaria, assembly GCA_947507615.1. NCBI lineage: Eukaryota > Metazoa > Arthropoda > Insecta > Lepidoptera > Geometridae > Hemithea > Hemithea aestivaria. The sequence goes on along the minus strand of OX382327.1, from coordinate 10,086,809 downwards.
TTAATAGAGCACAAACAGGAAATAAGTAGGTACTTATAACCAGGTCGTGTAAGTGATGTAACACAGTTATTGAGAGCAAATAAAAAGTTGCAATCTCCAGTTGCATTTGAAAGAAAACAAAAAAGAGCCACGAGTTATACGAACCGGAAATTCCATTATGGTCGAATGTGCGTCTACCTACGATGCTGTCTAAAAACTATCGAGCGCTAAATGTATCTTGGTGCTTTTATAAGATACATTCTCTAGAGCGAGAGGCGGGCTTTTAGTTCATGAACCGTTTACTTTCTTTGGAGTTGAATCTGTCCCCACTGCGTTGCGCTGTACACCAGTTGAACATTTAACAATCGCTCGGTACTTGACTGACCACGTCGCATCGCTGCGACGAATTAGCCGATGAGTTAGTACCTACCTACCATCTTAATACCTAGATAGATAGGTACGTACTTAGGTATTTATAGTTACCTACATTGGAGCGACGCGACGAGCCGGTAAGATGATAGGAGAAAGGAGCAAAATAATTGTATTTACCGTAACGAGTTATGATATTCACGTAATGTTACCGAATGCCGAATATTACGTGGATATCTTGTAATATAACCTACAGTTATCATTATTAGCCTGTATCAGTGCACGGTCGCCTTAAGTATAGGTCACCATCCCTTTTGTGCTACTCATATTCTGTGTGCTGATCTGATCATTCAGGTCTTTCCACATTGAAGTAACATGAAATTAGAAGACAATAAACTTCGTAGATATGACGTGTGGAACGTATGGAAGATCTATAATAGATACCATGCTTAATTAACCCTGGAAAAATGCATTACCTAACCCCAACGTCAGGGAACGCAAAGAGCGGTTGTCCTGAATGTAGGACTGTGGGACTATCCCGTCTGCTAAAATTTAAAATAGGTATACTCGATTTTAACTGTGCCATGTTATCTGTTCGGTGATTAACCATAATTAAAGGTAAGTAGGTAGGTAGATATTGCTTTTAAAATGCACAGCGGTTGAACAATAAAAGGCTTAATGTAATGAGAAATCCCTAATAACGTCTGAGAGGCTTGTTAGGTACCTACTTGTTTATCTATTTTTCCTTATATCAACCTAGGTATAATAGGTAATAGGTACCTATAGTATACCGTATACCTAAACGTTGAATTACATTTATATATGGTAGACTTTGCAATTCTTTCGATAAAGTATTGGAACTTTGGGCGGTTAATTAAAATTCAGGAAACACTTGCATCGCCTTACGTGTGGAAGCGCGCTTAGTGCGTTGCTTATATTATCCATCCTCATCGAATTGATTATCTAATCCTTGTGAACGGATGTTTACATAATAAGTTGTTTATTATGCAATAAAATAGAATAGATTCTGCACTACTAACATATTTCCTTAAATTAATAAAAAATATTCGAGAAACTAACTACCTGTCAGGTCAGCGGTCAATGCCTGCATAAATATGGATTCTGTTCTGTACCCAAGTTGTACGTCGTATTGCTGTATACCTATATTTTCAAAATTTCTATGCAATTTGACAGCGAGCGACTAATCGTGATTAATCCCCTGGAGAGCCCCCTGGTTATGACTTATGACGCATAATTGATTAGGCGTTAGGTAAGTGCAGGTTCTAGGCGTAGATTGGGTAAAAAATGTGTAGTTTGACCGCACTGTAACGTGCTGACATGTCTTTAGTAGTTTTGTAAAACGCCTACTTGTTTTAGGTAGGTACCTACTAAAGAATTGTTTTATTAAACAAGTAGGCGTTAACATGGTAAATATAATAAAAACGTGTTTGATTTGATCACTTATTACTGCGTCGGTGCTCCAATTTCTGCTGATTAGAACTGAGATTTTTTTTGTGCGCCGGCCCTAATTGTGGCAGAAAAATCCTAGAGTTTAAGCTAGGTACCCTAGAGCTGAAAAATGCTCCGATTTTCAAGACTGATCAGATTGAACTAGACTATAATATTTTATGATTTAAAAAGTTTGTAAGAATGGTATGTATATTTGTTACTCTTTCACGCCTAAACGGGTGGACCGATTGAGCTGAAATTTGGTACCCTGGAATAACATCTTATAGTCTACTGAACAGTGGGTAGTGTGTAATAAAATTAAAATTAAAGAAGTTTAGTTTTATTTTAATAATAATAATGACAATGTTATATTAATCTTTGCAATAACTTATCTAAACTTTCATTCTATCAGAAAGCACTCTAACTATTGATCCAGAGCCACCAACATTGTATGCTTTCTCATGCCAGAGTAGAAGGTGCCCGCTGGAACCCTCCGATGGATACTCAAAGCCTCTGTAGATGTATTTCATGAGTATATCAATGTCATCTAGCGACAGACTTCCAACTGCTTCTTCTATTTGTCCAGACTTGATCGCCAATAATACTTTGAGGGTGACTGCCAAAGCATTATCCTGAAAAATTATATTAGAATTTAGAATACACATTGCAATTTGAATGTTGATATAAATAATTCTTTATGTCCATCAAGTAGGTACCTACATTATTATTAAATAGCAGACATATTTTTTACTTTATAAATTTATTAAAAAACCAGTACAACACAACACACTAAGATTTTTGGTGGAGGGTCAAGTCATATATTCTGAGGAACAGGAACATTTTACCCCACTCCAAATCTTATAATCATTGTATCTAATCTAATTTTAATAATATATAACAAACCAAAATATTTACAAAATATCTAGCTTTTTCATTGTCAATTTCTCCATTTACTCGAATATTTGAAAAATACTATGAAACAAATAAAATCTTACTTTGACTTGCTGGTTTGAGGACCCCAAAGGAGCATTGCTCAACACAAGATGTAGTGCATCAATGTATCGACCTGTGTTTATGAGTTAAGAAGATATTAGGAAAAAAACATTTAACTAAAATAATGGCATAAGATTTAATTTGTGCTTCTTCATTTTGATGCAACAGTGCTCTAATGTAGCAGGACCACTAGCTAAAAATGTTATGTACCTACAAAGGTGAATAAATAAGTAATTTATCGTAGATTGATGAATCACATTCCATAAACATTATTCATAGTAAAAGTACAAATTATTCAAAGAATGTTGCTGTCATTGTTAGTGTGTATGAACTATAACAATCATAAGAAATCTTTTAAGCACTAAACATTGTTTTTTATCAATAATATATTATAATTGGAAAAGGATATTGATTCAGCAGGGCACTGACTTCTCCTTCATCTGGTCCTGTGGGTACGGTTTGTTCGGCTTCATCATCTTTGAAATTGTCTTCATTATAAAGGTCAATATCAATTTTTCTAAATGCAGAACTTGATGTATTTTTGGCCATTTTATTTTGTCAAACTTAAGTATAAAATCGACCAAGCCCACTTATTAAAAATTATAAGTAACAGGAAAATCACAAATTTCGAGATAAATAATAACTTCATTGACTATTGACACATATTTTTTTTTTTTCTTTTTAATAATATGGCAACATGTGCATTTTGCCAGTGTCGAGTAAAATTCGTGAATGTTCACGGGATATTAAATTATGGTCTCCACTTTCGTGTTTTGCCAGTTTCAAGTTAAATGTTATTTTTTAAGTAATAAGTTAGTTAGTCAGGTCAGAGTCAGAGTGAGCTTAATAGCTCGTCTAGTCACGTGAGTCTTCCAGTAAAATGGGTGGAATTTTACTGAAAGTTCGGAGGAGTTTTGGAGGGGGCACCAAAATTCATATTTCAGCACCATATCACTTGCCTACATCTGTGCACATTCAAAAACACTTAACACGCAATATTCCACCATTATTACACGCTAACAATCAAATTCTACACGATTATTAAGCAAAAGACGTGGAGCTAATGATATGATCAAGGCTTGCCGCCAAAACTCCCCTATATTGACACATATGCAGTGTTGCCAGTGCCCTATCTTCAAAAGTAACGCAGGTAGGTTCGAAAAGTAACGCATTTACAATAAAAGTAACGCATTAAAAAAAAAAACGATTTTTAATACAATGTAATTTACTTACTCAATTTAGGTACTTATACTTTTTTATTCATAGATTTCAGTAGTAGCCCAGTGAATGAGTGCCCAAAAAGGGTATGTGGATCGAAAAGTCGAAAGCAGAAAAACCAACTTAAGAACTTTGTTTGGACTAGTAAGGAGATAAACATACTAAAAGTCCCCACCACCCCTCCAAGGCGAACCCGAGGGGGGGGGGAGGCCGAAAAAGGTCCCATTTTTAGGTTTTTTGCTTATATGTCAAAAACTGTTCGTTGTACGATATTTAGTTGTACTACATTATTAAACCTCATAAAAATTTCTACAACTTCAGCCTTGACACTTTTTATCTATCTCCAATCGTTGTCCAGCTATGAGCTTCCAAACATGGTCTATTTTGAAGACGCTTAAATTAGTTTTCCATACAAAGTCGGTAAAAAATTCTTACAAATAAAATTTGACCAACTTCTGGTTGTATCATAATAAAATTTTGCAAATGTCTAGAAATCTGATGACAGTTTTATAATCTGGTACCACTGAGCTGATCTGATGATGGAGCCAGGAGGTGTCTAATGAAACTCTTCAATGGCTATTAGTAAACCCGTCGAGTTTGGGCACATTACATTCGAATCGTTGTCGTTGGTCCTATGGCTCGTCCACATATACCGGCCAATGATTTGCCGAGTGTGTGTTTTGTCTATGGATGAACAGTTTTTGTCTATAGACGAATGTCTTCGGATATTTACGGTTTTTTCCGGTAAATTTTTGGTATACATTTTGGGCTCCATAGCTGACGACTTTAATTATATTTTGAATGTTAATCAATCATGGACCATTTGAAGCCATTTTGTGTGAATAATTACTTTAAACTAGTTAATTTTCTTTACTTTTTGATTTATATTATCTGTGCCTCAAGTGCATGTATTTATAATCTGTGCGCTCGGGCGAACATTGGACCAACGAGTCATTGACCGGCATATATGGAGGAGCCATGACATTGACAATATTATTTACTTTTTTTTAATTTATGTTTTCCGTTTCGATTGCGTCCCGTTTCACTTAGTTATTATTTTATATTCTTTCATTGTTAGGTCATTTAAAAAAAAATCATTACCCCAAAAAGTAACGCAAAAGTAACATTTTAGGACAAGTAACGTAAAAGTAACGCAAAGGGTCAAAAAGTAACGCAAAATGTTACAAAAGTTACGCACTGGCAACGCTGCACATATGACTTATGACTAATGACATTAGAGTAGGTTTTTTGGCGGCAAGCCTTAATCATATCATTAGCTCCACGTCTTTTGCTTAATAATCGTGTAGAATTTAATTGTTAGCGTGTAATAATGGTGGAATATTGCGTGTTAAGTGTTTTTGAATGTGCACAGATGTAGGCAAGTGATATGGTGCTGAAATATGAATTTTGGTGCCCCCTCCAAAACTCCTCCGAACTTTCAATAAAATTTCACTTTTCACCCATTTTACTGGAAGACTCACGTGACTAGACGAGCTATTAAGCTCACTCTGACTCTGACCTGACTAACTAACTTATTACTTAAAAAATAACATTTAACTTGACACTGGCAAAACACGAAAGTGGAGACCATAATTTAATATCCCGTGAACATTCACGAATTTTACTCGACACTGGCAAAATGCACATGTAAAAAGAAAAAAAAAAAAAAAAAAAAAGACATTAGAGTAAAATGACATTTGCGGCAAATGCATGCAAAAGTTTGCCGTCAGTTCGTTATATACATTACTGAATTTTGAGACACTGGCAACTTCAAGTGTTAGACCATGTTCTTTTATAAAAAAAAAATCTATCAGATGTCTGTTGCATTTGGTTGTCAAAATCAAAAGTTTTTAGTGTCACTGTCATTTCATAGCCATTTGTCAATTTTGTTGTGGAGTTACATGGCCTCCTCTTTATATTTTCAATAGTTATTACACAATTTCACATTCCACAACACTTAATTTGGTATTTCGGGCTAATAAATTAGCCTTCAAATATTATATCAGTGCTAAAAATTATCACCCAATCTTTACCACAATGACAATGGGTGATGAACTACCCGTTACTTCGTTAGTTTTGCCAGTGCTTATACGTCCCGTTTTGACTCAGGTAATTTAGCAGTTAATCCATACTATTATCTTAATTATAATCTTTGATTTAAAGAACAGCAATATCAAGGATAATGTGCCTATTTCATACGTCTGCGTAATTTTTAGTCATCACTACGTCTATTGACTCATTTGTTTTGTAAATGCGAAACATTCGACGTTTCTTTACTGGATTGTCTACCTATGTTTCTTGTTATCTTCTTTACACCAAACTATCGAACCAATTGGCTTCAATGTAGCAGTCCAGATCCTGATGTGACATAACAAGATAGTTTACCCACTTACTTTAAAAGGAAAAATTCTCGGTCATCATCAGATATTTAAAAAAAAGCTATTAGAAGAATAGATAAGTTAATTAGGTATATAATATTTACAGTTGGAAAAATATGACACGGGAGCATCTCAAACGTTACGTGCGGCCCTCACAAAGGCAGAAGCTGCAGTGCCGGGCCTCAACTATGACTTGGTGGCGGGCATCATGCGTCGAGCTGATATTCCAGTCAACATGAATGAGAGCCTGCTGCGCTTGCAGGGTACACTCACTGAGGCTGAATGTAAGTTCACTACTACTACTGTCCTGTACTGTGTATGTGTGGGTTACTGTCTCCTGTACCATCTACTAAATATGTTGAGAATATGTTTCATTTTTCAACTCAAATACATACAAGTGAAATTAAAAAAAAGTTTTTAAAAATTTTAACTATCTAGCACCAAAACACTCGTCAAGACAACCAAATGAGTCTAAACTTGATGGGGTTGCATCATTTAATTACGGAGTTCCAATGGCCACCTTCCAGCTCCATTATTAGATCAGCTCAATATCATAATAATATTGCATCGTCATCCGATTTATACATGCATGCAAAATTTCAGCTCAATCGGAAACCAGGAACTGGAACAAATTTTACTTACAAGTTTGATTACAGACAACGGAGAGGTGAAAGTAAATAAAAGCTTGTAATGTTGTTGTGACTAAGTACAAGTCTCCGATTATATTGCAGTAATAGCATTTGGACAAAGGGTGCTAGAGTATTGTAAATGACAATTTAATCAACGCTGGATTAGTGAGATATTGCTGTATACTTAACAATGGAAGAACAGGACTAAATGGGGTTGATAAATTAATAACAATGCACATTACGTAAAAATTATATATATCCGTAACAGAAAATGCTACTTGCTACAGTAGGATTTTTAATGAATTACTCAAAACTAGTTTTTGTGTTACTCCTGGATCGATGTATCTACCAAATTTCAGCTCAATCAGCTTAGACGTGAAGTGGTAACAAACATAAACACTATATACATTCTTACAAACTTTCATGTTTACAATATTAGTAGGATTATAGGATTCTGGTTGGGCCTAGGTTTTGAATTATTTAAAAACATACTTGCTAGCATGTCTTCCATTTAAAAGACAGGCTGTATGTTTTCTATGTTAAATTGTTAACTATGCTAGTATAATTTGAAACACTTATTAGAAAGTCAAGTCATCAGTTTGTCATAATTAACAGTTATGTAAATATGTATACCTAATGTGATTCACTATAAAAAAAAAATTGTAACAAAATTCATCTAAATTAGTGTATAATATTGTAAGAATTATTAGATTATATTATTGCATAAACTGTACAGAATATATTAGGTGTTACAAAATAGTAATATTATATTTTTTATAAAATAGATGTATGTATGTTACATTACATTACATTTAAATGGTTGGTCTTATTGGGCTGAAATTTGGCATGTAGATATCTTAAGACCCTAGTATAATACATTGGCTAGTTTCAAGAAATTCCTTAAAATCCTTTGCAGCTTTTTTTTTCAAAGTTCATTTTGCAGAGGTTAAAACTGCTAAGTATTTAATTTATAAATACCATTTAATTGAGGGGCATGAAATAAGTTATAAATTTAATTTTAATATGTTGGGAAATATTGCAAATAAAATTTGCTTAATATTACTTTGAACATTTCAAAGGTCAGAAATAACATGGCATGTTGACTTTAATATTTTTTATTTATGAAATGTTTGCCTTTTACCACAAATTGCGTGACATTAAGTGCGGTCTTGGATGGTAGCAGACCAAACCTAGAGGGTGGGGTAAATCCTCCCTGTCTTCACTGAACATCTTGCCGGAACACTGTAAAACACATTGAGATATGGAATAGTCATAATACACATTACCTTTGATTAGACTGCCTAATTTCTATAATTTCAGGCGCCGACTTACGACTGAACAGATCAGAGGAAGCCTTCCAAGAATTGAACAAGAAGTCTACTGCTCTGAAGAAGATTTTGAGTCGCATTCCTGATGAAATCACTGACAGAAAGACATTCCTTGAAACTATTAAGTATGTTACAATATTCAAACTATTTACAATGGTAAATAAAAAACATCAACCTATCCATCCCCATTGATGAATCATCCAAGCTAGGGAAATACTGCTATAGAATATAGAAATACTATATAATGTGTGGTTAATACAAATGCTATTTACTGCTTTAGCTGTAGTATTGTTTCCTTGATTTTTTCTCAATAAAGGCATTACTTTTATTATGTTTAATAACAAAACATAATTATAATGTATTGTAATATAATTTAGAATATAAAATAGAAGACCTAGCCCTCAAAGGTTATAAAATTGTTAATGCTGTCAATAAACTCAGCTGGAGAGAAAAACAGCCTCTGAATATGTTTATTCTTTCTTTTGACAAAGATCAAGATGTCAAAGAAATTTATGAGCTAAAATCTATATTAGGCTGCAAAGTAGATTTGCAGCCGCTCAAATCGAATAAACTCATTCCGCAATGCAAAAAGTGCCAAGCATACGGGCACACTCAGAGATATTGCTCCAAGGAACCTCGGTGTGTGAAATGCACCGGGAAACATCTCACCAAGGACTGCAATAAACCTCCAAGTTCCAAGCCAAAATGTGTCCACTGTGGGGAAGCTCACCCAGCAAACTACAGAGGATGTATTGTTGCCAAAGAACTGCAACAAATGAGAAATAAGCAGACTAAGAAAACACATGTTTCTCCACCAGCTAAACATACTTCTAATATCAAGAACAAGCCTGTTACGAGAGAGGTTTCATTTGCACACATAACAAAAGGAGCTCAACCTCAAGAACACCAGCCAGAGAAGTCTGAAGTAGAAATTAAATTAGGTCAAATCTTAATGTTAATGACCTCTTTCGACGAAAGGCTCAAAAAGCTAGAAACAGGCACTAAGAAAGTCCCATTAAGAAATAATACATAACCATGGCTAATTTACTAAAAATAATGACATGGAATGCAAATGGACTACTTAAACACCACCATGAGTTGCAAGTAGTCCTCTTAACAGAAAAAATTGATGTTTGTCTTATATCTGAATCTCATTTCACCAGAGAGTCACACATTAAAATCAATGGGTACAAAACATATCACGCTCTGCATCCAAACAATACAGCTAGAGGTGGTAGCACCATTATCATTAAAGAACATCTATGCCATTATGAAGCATTCAAAATTGAAGAGCAATATACCCAAGCTATTGCTATTTCTGTAAAAACTAAACGATATCCTATAATTGTATCAGCTATATACTGCCCTCCAAAGTACGCACTGAAAGCTGAGCACTATGTTAACATTTTAAAACAACATGGTGACAGATTTATTCTAGGAGGTGATTTTAATTCTAAAAATACCTTCTGGGGGTCTAGAATTACAACAAGTAAGGGTAAAGAACTACTTAGTGCCATAAGAGATTTGAATTGCAACGTCTTATCAACTGGAAAGCCTACATATTGGCCTACAGACCCAAATAAAATACCAGACTTGATTGATTTTTTTATCTATAAAAATATATCTTCTAGTTTTATAAACATTAAAGAAAGCCATGACATGAACTCAGATCACTCGCCAATACTGTTAACTCTTAGCGAATCTATCATGCTAAAGCCAACCAACCCTGCCTTGGTAAACAAATATACAGATTGGGAAAGTTTTAAGCTTGATCTAGAATCAGTTATAAACTTGAAAGTTCCATTGAAGAACCCACAACAACTTGATGAAGACATTGAAAGACTAGTCAAAGACATTCAGCTATGTGCATGGAGAAACACACCAGAAACTAAAGTTAAGTCTAGAGATAATTATTACCCATTAGAAATAACTAAACTAATAGCAGATAAACGTAAGCAGAGACAGTTGTGGCATATGACTAGATACCCACAAGATAAAACTAAGCTTAATAATCTAACAAAAAAGATTAGTAGGCTTATAACTAAATTTAACGAAGCAAATAGAGATAATGAACTGAGCGGACTAACTAATGATCGAACCACTGATTATTCCTTATGGAAGACAGTCAAAAATGTAAAGAAACCCATAATGTCCATTCCGCCAATAAAAGAATCAAACGGAAGCTGGGCTATTAATAATCAACAAAAGGCGAACAGATTCGCAGAACATCTCGAGCAGATCTTTCAGCCGAACGAAAATACAAGCGATGATACTTTAATTATAAGTGAAGCTGCAAGTAATCCTGAGATTGACATAAAACTCGCAACACCAAAGGAACTACTACAAGAAATAAAAGAAATTAGCCGGAAAAAATCTCCTGGCTTCGATCTGATCACAGGAGAGGTTCTACAAAGCCTACCTAGAAAAGCCGTCGTAAAACTCACCACTCTGATAAATGCGTCTTTCCGATTACAATATGTACCTGAAGTGTGGAAAGTTGCTGAAGTCATTATGATTCCTAAACCAGGCAAACCGCTAAATGAAACGTCATCGTACAGACCGATCTCACTGCTGCCAATAATATCGAAGCTTTTCGAAAAACTCTTGTTAAAAAGATTAAAGCCGATCATTCAACAAAACAACCTCATTCCTGATTATCAATTTGGGTTCCGAGAGCAACATTCAACCATTGATCAGGTACATAGAATCACCAACATTATTGAAAATGCCCTAGAAGAAAAGAAAGTCTGCTCTACAGTTTTCTTGGACGTTGCACAGGCTTTTGACAAGGTGTGGCACGAAGGCCTACTTTTTAAATTAAGGAATATGCTTCCGTCAAAGTACGTTGCTATTTTAAAATCATATCTTACACAAAGACTGTTCAGGGTACGGCAAGAAGATTCATACTCGCCACTCAAGTCTATAAAAGCTGGGGTACCACAAGGCAGCGTCCTAGGCCCTGTTTTGTATTTACTATACACTTGTGATATTTCAGATCTAGAAGGAAATACAATTGCAACCTTTGCTGATGATACAGCTATTATGGCAACGGGAATCACGCATGCGGAAGCTGTAGAAAAGGTTCAAAACGCTGTGAACACAATCTGCGATTGGACCAAGAAATGGAAAATAAAATTGAACGAAACAAAATCTGTCCATGTAGATTTTACTAATAAAAAAACAAATTATCATCCGGTTTACATTAACAACACGGCCATTCCATACGAGAACACAGCCAAATACTTGGGAATGACTCTGGACGTAAAGCTCCGCTGGAGGGCTCACGTCAAGAAGAAACGTAATGAGCTAGAATTAAGATATAGAGCAATGAACTGGCTTCTTGGTAGACATTCTAAGCTATCAGTTGACAACAAACTACTTCTATATAAACAAGTCCTCGTGCCAATATGGACCTATGGCATCCAGTTGTGGGGATGTGCCAGAAACAATAACGTTGAAATAATCCAACGATTCCAAAACAAAGTTCTGAGAGGTATAGTGTGCGCCCCTTGGTACGTCAGAAACGAAGATCTCCACCGCGACCTGAAAGTGGATCTCGTGACTAATGTCATCAGAAAGTTCGCGGAAACCCACCAGCGCCGGCTCCACCATCACGTGAACGTCGAGGCCATCCAGCTCCTCGACACCACGGGACTAGTAAGAAGACTCAAAAGGAAAAAACCTTTTGAGTTGTGTAGTGATTAGTGAAGTTATTATAATATAGTGTTAGTGCTGTGTACAAAGAACACAAGAACAAAGTGTCTTCACCCTGATAGAGACAGTAAGAATACGTGTTATTGGACATTTTCTTAGATTAACTCATATTAGCAACTTAAGTTAGAACTAAATTACTTATTAGTCTAATAAGACTAGATTGTAATCTTTTGATACACTTATTCTAATAGTAGGTGTATGAAACAAAAAAAAAAAAAAAAAAAAAAAAAATGTTTAATAACAAAACATAATTATAATGTATTGTAATATAATTTAAAAACTATATTTGCACACCACCGCTGTACATGTTCTTAAATTTCCTTCCAGCCAGGTTGTCTGTAAGAGATTGCTTTATGCGATAAGACCAATTGTTTAGCATTAATTTTAAGTTGTATTGTAGTCTAATTATTTCCTATGTAGGTATCTTGGTTGCAATAAAGTGTTATTCTATTCTATTCTAATATAATTTTGTTTCAGAGAAATAGCATCAGCTATCAAAAAACTGCTGGACGCTGTAAATGAAGTGTCCACATACACTCCAGGGCCGGGCAAGCAGGTGCTCGATCAAAGGAAGAGGGAGTTTGTTAAATACTCCAAAAGATTCTCCAACACTCTGAAGGAATACTTTAAGGAGGGACAGTAAGTGTAACACTTTAAACATTCAACAAAATTCATATTTGTAAATAAACGGAATTAACTCACTTGTATTCCATTCGGCTTCGTGCCGACCGTTTCGATCCTGTACGAGGATCTTCTTCAGGGAGTAGCTGCGGTTACGCACGTTAGACCTCCGTGCTAAGCGGGGCGCAGACGCCGGCGCGAATCGTTTAGTGTAAAAATATTCAACAAAATTCATGTAAATTTTATTAATCTGGTCTTTTCGCGTAATTATTTTAACATGGGACAGTAAGTATTTTTTTAATTGTGTACTACATGAGCTGTGACTTGAAAAAATTATACTTTCATAATCCTCAAAGTTGAGGTTGTGCTGTAAAGATATACTTGAAAGGCTTTCGGACAGTTCTTTACTCAACAGAAAGGCAGCACAGCTTAACGAAAATAAATATTATAGTTAATAGTAAAGACTAATTAAATAAAATAATAATGTGTGTAGAACTTGGGTCAGTTACGTCTTACGTCCATCGTATTGTTCAGAGAACCCAGAGTATTTCAAATGCCTATGTGGCAATTTTCTTATTTGGTCACTACCGTTTGGTCCTAGTTGTTGCCTATAATAACACAAGTAAGTGATTGTTGAGGGCTGGCGGCCTTATATCTTGGCGATCTGTAAAGCTACTTAAGGGTTGGCCATAATTTGACTCTGAGTTGTTTGAACCACATTAATGATGTTTTTTCTAAATCATTTATAAAATAAATGTGTGGTTTATTTCTATATTTTCATGAACACATGTTTATTTTCAGAGCTAATGCAGTATTCGTGAGCGCATTGTACCTGATCCATCAAACAAATCAAATATTGTACACCGTCAAGAGCAAGACAGAGTAGACCTCTATTTCTGCTGATTTCCATGTTATAATAAAAATAATAAAGAGTTATATGATATATGTATAATATTAATGTTAAATAGCAGTCTATAATTTTATATTGTAATGAACAAAGTATTACATAAATGTATGGTAATACTTAAAATGTCTTTATTTAAAAATTACAATTACAAATTCTTTATTTTGGAAAAAGGGTACAATAATAATTTACCTGTCATATCGAAGTCCTTATAAACAAGTGAAAATTTAAAAAACTTTTTAAAAACAAGCTTTTATTATTATTACCATCTAGCATCATAAAGTCCTCGTCAAGAAGAATCAAATGAGCCCAAATTCGATGGGGTTGCGCCGTTTAATTAAGGAGTTCCTATGACCACCTTCGAGCTCCATCATCAGATCAGCTCCATGTCATATTAATATTGCATTGTCATGCGATTTATACAGGCATGCAAAATTTCAGCTCAATCGGATACCGGGAAGTGGGTCAAATTAAACTTGCAAGATTTGATTACAGACAGACAGACAGACCGACAGACAGACAGACAACAGACAGGTGAAAGTAAATAAAAGCTTGTAAAAAGTTGTTAAACTAAATAATGAGCACACAATGTGGTTTATTCCTAGTTGCACTAGTATAGATTGCCACCAAAGGGCCTATTGGGTATCGCCAAACGATATTTAAAACACTAGAATCCTTAGACAAAATTGCGTATATTACTTGCCTAAACCTTCTTATTTAATATTGAATAAAATAATAAACGCAGCAATGTACATTGAAGCTGTCATTAATCGTAGTCGGTGAGAATTAGCCAATAGGCCCTCAGGTGGCTCCCCTTTAAGTATTACCTACATTTTGTAAAGTTGTAATTAATATTTTGATGTTTATTAATAAATAGTACCTAAATAGGCTTTCGCGCTGTGTGTCTAAAAACTAAATTAAAATAATTCGTAACCATACTTTTATTCCAAACAGTATTTTAAAAAATGACATAAAGTATATTTTTATTGTATTTGTTTGATTTGATTTTAAATGTTTGTAAAAAATTTAATGGAAAGATTAATAATTTCGAAACTTCTGTTTAAAGGCTTATTTAAATGAGCGATATTCGTTACCGCATTCGAATTTGTTTCGCTCCCGGCGCTTAGGTTTAAACGGCTTAGGCGCTTATCGTCAAAAGCGCATTTGGTCGAAGAGTCGAAGGACCATTACGTCCAAAGCACATTTGGTCCGATTCCATCAACAATCGACAATAACAAGGTCCGATACTTATGTTTGACCTATAAAGTCCAAAGTCGATAGTCGAAAAAATCAGACATTGAGATGTCTGATTTTTTCAGGCTCTAACGTCGAGTTGCTAATGTAAAATTGAAAATATGTGACGTCATATTGCAAGTCCCAGAAATATGATCGCCCGTGAAAAGAACGGGAGGGGCTGACTACTATATTATTCACAATAAGCTAGGGACATATTGGTCCTTATATTATACTCGCTGCGCCCAGCCTATGTGTTATTCGAGGCTCTAAGCTATTTCTAATACCAAATTTCAGCTCAATCGGTCCACCCGTTTAGGCGTGTAGAGTAACAAACATACATCCAGACATCCATACATTCTTACTAACTTTGACGTTTATAATATTAGATTATAATATGGCACATTATGTAGATGTTGTTTTATAGAGGAAAATTAGTTAATCGAAATTTTTGTAGTTAATATGGGTAAACTAATCTCAATGAATATTTGGCACCTATACCTACATATAATTACAATAATGTATATATTTTTTAATATTAAAGTAGTATTGCTTTATTTATAGTCTCCATTGCATTAAAAAATAAATGATTTTATCGATCTAAGTGCCAATATTACCCAGATTGTGAGTTACCCACAAATATAAGTATTGAGTATTAATTTTGATTTGGTAGAAACATATTTTAGTGAACTAATAATTATAAACACAATAAATAAAAATAAAAATGGTGGATTTTGGGTCGTTTCTTCAAGGCTCACTGGTGCCAAGCAGGGAATCAGCATTCTCTTGCTGTAAGGCTTAGTAACTTCTGGTGGGAACTGCCTCTTTATTTTGGAAATAGGGTTTTTTTGTATAACTTACACCGTGTTATTACAAAACGACTTACGATTGTATTAGGACTAAACCATGTAGGTACTAAGCGAACAATAGGGGAGTGAAGTGTGAACAAAAATTGACCATAATGTAGATTCATCTTTGTAAATAAACGGCATTAACTCGTATTTACTTCGGCTCCGTGCCGACCGTTCCAAAGATGAATTTAAATACTCACGAATCGTTTAGTGTAAAATAATGTAGATTATTAAAAACATATTGATCATATTTTAATAAAAAAACGTGTGATTTACAAAGTACTAAAGTTGCTTCGTGGGGGTGATGACGTCGCTTGTGGGTACTCGAGTCGATACAAAATGTTCGCACAATGTCGATACAAAGTGACGTCACGCGTTTATATCTCCGCCATTTTTTTATTTTATTCGCAAACAAAAAAATACTGTATCGATTTTTTTTATTATTAAAATTATGTACGGACTAATTGTTTAAATTTTTTAGACCTTGTGCGGACCCCTAGTTACATGAGCGAACCCTAGGACTATCGTAGGTGCACATTTTGTAATAGCGCGGACAAGGTTCTATATATTATTCTTTAGTTAAATGTGTTAAAATTACTATTGAATGGTAGGTTAGGATATATATTATTGTTTTATTGTCTCAATACATATTCCATACTAAAACTGTGTTCTTAAATAGGGCGGACAAGGTTCTATATATTATTCTATAATATGTAATAGTTTCTGTTTATATCAGCGCCTATATTAAATTTAAAAGTTTTTAATTGATTGTTTAGGTAAATGTGTTAAAATTACTATTGAATGGTAGGTTAGGTTACATAATATTATTGTTTTATTGTGTCAATACATATTCCATACTAAAAACTGTGTTCTTATTTATTTTACGCTATTTATAAGTGCTTTACGCTAGTGTACTCCCGTCATTTTGAGAATCTGTCCATATGAGAATCTGTCCAAATGAGAATAATCCATTTATACAGCAAAAAAAAAAAACAAATTCAAACAAACAATTAAACAATACACGTTAAGGGGTTAATAGTCGCTGGGCCTCTGTCTCACTCGCACGATATAACTTATCCATATCCATATCCATATCCATATCCATACATATAATAAGAATGGAAATTTCTCCCCATTCATTGTGATCCTTTACTAAGGTGAACTGTGAAAATACGCATATGAACAAAACGACGCGAAAAAGTCGCTTGCGCGATCTAATTCGTAAAACATTTTGTCAATTTTTCCTAGGGAAACGTAAAATAAAATAATAAAATAAATAATAATCATTTATATCAGACACATCGCCCCTAATTTACATCAAAAATTCGAAATAAAAGTAATAGAATATAAAGTAAATTCAATTCAAAAAAAAATAGTGCCAAAAACGCTACAGACGCCATCTATCGGTATGGCTGTAAACTTGTGGTTGACCTTTAGTTTAATTTGGGCTAAATTTGTAAATAGTTTGTGTCACTGGTGTGGTTAAACAACACCACCGATTTGAATAAAATTTTCACTAATACGTTGCAGTTTTCTCTACTTGAACCTTAGTCTTGGTTTTAGTCAAATCGGTTCATAAATAAAAGAGTTATATCAATCTAAAGATTCGCATATAAAATGCTAATAAACAAGAAAGGTAGTCATAGGAACCGCGTAATCAAAAGACAAAACCTCATCGAGTTTGGGCTCATTTGATTCGTCTTGACGAGTACTTTGATACTATATAGTAACCAGGGTCCGAAACGGAGCTGGAAGGTGGCCATAGGAACTCCGTGATTAAAAGAAAAAACCCCATCGAGTTTGGGCTCATTTGATTCGTCTTGACGAGTACTTTGATGCTATATAGTAGCCAAACAAATTAGAATTCATTTAAATTAGTAAATGTAACTTATTTCTCAAATGAATCAGCGCCAGCGGAAAATAATCTAATGTGCGCATGATGCGTGTAAATATCAGTAATAAATATCTTTTTGCTGCTTATTTTTAATTTCTAAAACATGTAAAATCATCTGAAGATAAATAGAAAAATTCATTTACAGTTCATTGTAAAAGTAAATTATTTTTCATACAAGCTAGCGCCACGGAAAATAATGGAACTAATGTCCTAAGAAAAAGAAATATCGTTTATTCTGCAAACAGTTTTAGAAAAGAAGTCCCGCGTAACCTAGCGGAACTAAATAATAGATTTATAATTACTGTGAATACTTCATTTATTATATATTTTTTATTTGTTAGATTAATTAAATATTATGTACCTATTTAATTGAGAAATTAAATATGAGAAATTATGAATTGTTAAAAATCTGTAGATATTTTAACTTAAAATCACGCGATTGTGGCGCTCCATCTAGGGGGATCTTTTGTAAAAATCACTGGTTATCCGGAGACACACAGACATAAAATCCGTTCACACCCATTTAGGCTAAGAACTAATACAACTAGAAGTACCCATATTATGTGTGAGCGTGACGGCAATAGGGAAAATTCTATGTGAAGAAAAAGGAGAACCTATTTTTCTTCCGTCCCTTTCAGCGTGGCTGGTTTATTTGTTTGTCACAAGTTCAAACTATGGTTCAAATGATTTCTTTGTGACAAATATACCATCATTATCTTTTATTTTTAAGATTTTAAGTGCTTTCAGGGAATAATTAATGGTTTATGTGTACTCATAGTGGTAGTGAAATGGTAGGATGTGCAGTTTTGGGCTGTAAAAGCCGTAGTGAACAACATTAGGAGAAACTATTGCTGTCGCATAGGCGGGCACGCAGTAGTGAACCACCTGCATTTAGGCATACATCCAGACACAAACTGTCACGTTTATAATGTTAGTAAAATTTTGCAATGATTATTATAGAACCTTTTATCTGTGTTATAGATAATCATAGGCGGATTTAGGGAGGGGGGGCAAGGGGCCAAGCCGCCCCCCCCCGAGTCATTAAGCAAGCTGCTCGCGCACATATTATAAAGGATGTTTAAGCTTTAGGGGGGGGGGCAGGGGGCCAAGGTACCCCCAGAAGCATTGTAGAGTTACGAATTTCGCACATATTTCTGAAATAAAATTTTTTTTTCGGCGCTCGCAGCTAGCTGCTCGCGCACTTATTGTAATGGATGTTTAAACTTCCTAACCGCTCAGAGCGAGCTAAACATACACTTTTCGTAATAAAAATTATAATATTTTTGCCCGTCTGCACCTTGCCCCCCCCCCCCCCCCCCAAACCAAATCCTGGATCCGCCTATGATTTTAGGTATACACCTCAGTGGTAGAGTCCTTCTCACGAATGAGGTCCCGCGGAATTTTGCGGAACTAAATTACATTTTTTCGATAAATTCTGGACTTCATGCCATAAATAATTTTTCACCACTCTCGCACGAAAATAGTGTCTTTGGTCATCGATTTCAGTGAGCAAAAGCCGTTTTTGCTCTCTAGAGAGTAGAGAGGCAAAGTGATTTGAATTTCGAACACAATTTTATTGGCTATGAAGAAGTTGGTGTGTTCTGAAACTTATTTGTGTACAATTTTTATTTAACTGAGATGCACATAATTTTTAATGTTATTTATTGAATTTTAACTTTATAAATTGTATTTTTTCAATAATATTTTAAATAAAATACTATTATAGAATAATAAGTCGTAAGTGAGTTTTTTTTTTTTTAAATATTATTACAATTTGTTTTTCATAAATATGTCACACACACAAATTTCGAACGCAACTCTTTTAATAAAAATAAAAAAATACAAAATGGCGGGATGTAGAAGTTTAGAGTTTACAGTCAAATGGAGAATGCGTTGTGACGTCATCGATAAATGCCATCTTTGTCTCTCTCTTTTGTATGAGGTAAGTGAGATGGCACTTATAGTTGTCATTTTTCTTGCGACAGTGGTGTTCACAACACATTTTCCATTTGGTTCTAAACCTCTTGGTAAAGATTCAACTAGATATTTTCAACTTAAGTTGTAAACTTTTGCAAATTTCTATTTGTGATCTAATAGTCTGTTTAATTACAAAGAAATGAGTGACCCCAGTGATGAAGGTAGTTGTCTTACGCCAAAAAAGTTGAAAGAACAAGTTTCGAATGCCGAGTTCAGCTATTTGCCTGAAAAATCTAAAGTGAAATATGTAAAGGCGTACGAATCCTTCAATAATTGGCGCCTCTCAAAAAATGCAAAAACATATTCCGAGACCGTGATACTATCATATTTCATGGAACTATCTAAAACAAGAAAATCCAGTACATTATGGAGCATTTTTTCTATGATAAAAGCTGTCTTGAAAACGAAACGTGACCTTGAAATAGAAAAATTTCTGAATGAAGCACCAGACAGTAAATACCTCGCTTTAAAAGTAAGTAAATTGATACAAAAGCTAATTTATTTCAAAGAAAACCTATCTAACTGCACCTATCTAAAAATAAGTAAACTAAATTATTGTTATTTTTTACAGGTTGTATTAATTATTGGCATAAATGGTGCGTGCCGCTCAAATGAATTGTTGAATCTTAAGGTAAACGACGTTGAAAAGCATTCGGACAAATTAATATTAGTAAAATTATTGAATACAAAGACTAAAATCGACAGATCATTCGTCATTAGTGAAGAATATGTGAATGTGGTGGACAAGTATACGGCATTACGACCCGCTAATACAAAAACTTCAAGATTTTTCTTACATTATGATAATGGAAAAAGTAAAAAACAGCCCATAGGCATCAATAAAATCGGTGATATGCCAAAAACGATTGCTAAATTTCTTCAGCTTCCGGACTCCCATCTTTACACTGGGCATTGCCTGAGGCGGACGTCAGCAACACTCTTAGCTGACTCAGGCGCTGATATTACAGTTCTTAAACGCCATGGTGGCTAGAAGTGTAACAAGATTGCAGAAGGATACATCGAAGATTCTAAAGTTATTTAATATGCTAACTTTTAAAATTTGCGATAGTGGCGCCCCGCAAAAAGAACTCCTTTTGTGAAAAGCACTCTACCTATCAGTCACAGTTCCCGATTGAGCAGAAATTTTGCATACCGGGAATCGGATGACAATGCAATAATTTTATGACATGGAAGTGATCTGAAGTCTGATGATGGAGCTGAAAGGTGAAATTTGATAGATATATTATAATAAATAGTTTGAGTACGTAGGTATATGATAGTTTCATTTCAGAAAATTTCATTTTAGTTTTTTTTATACAACGATGTAAGAAGATGAGCAAGATGCTCTCCTGATGGTAAGAGATAACGCTGGGATTTAACGAAGGTTAAATTCTGGGTGCACTGCTGAGTCATAAAATGTTAAGATTCTTCAGCCCAGTAATTTCACTAGCCACAGTGCCCTCCTACCGAAGCACAGTAATGTCTGCACATCACTGTTCAGGCGGCAGAATAACTGACACTGTTGGGGTACTAGCCGATCTCCTGCAGAGGAAGTCTACCCACGGTAAAGAGATCACCATTAAATGACGCGGAAAAAAGTCAAGAGTAACTGTACGGAATCAAGCTGTTATTATTCCGTATTTTTATTAGTTTTTCTGATTTAAATGATAATTTGATATATTTTTGTTTACTGTATTTAATCTTGATGTACTATATGTGTAAGATTTATAGCTGTAAAAAATTTATAGCTTCGTCACCCTAAACAACGTGTTAAAGGAAGAACAATTCGGTTTTAGGAAAACAAAATCCACTGCAATGGCATGTTTCTCTCTCATAAAAATAATTACAGACTGCTTAAATAAAAAAACTCCAGTGGTATCGCTTTTCCTAGATATGTCAAAGGCATTTGACTATGTAAATCACAATCTATTATTATTTAAGCTAGAACGGTACGGCATAAGAGGAATAGCTCTCAATTGGTTGGAAAGCTATCTTAGTGATAGAAGTCAATGTGTGGAAATATGTAACTTCAACAGATACAATAGAGTAGCTACACGTTCCCCCTATACAGTTAATGCTCGAGGAGTACCCCAAGGAAGTATTCTGGGTCCTCTATTGTTTCTGTTGTATATTAATGACCTCCCTGACATTACGGAACATAAATACATTTTATACGCGGACGACACGACCCTTATTGTTGAAGGACATAACATACATTCTTTTCAATCCGACATAAATAACGCACTTGGGTCTATTATTGGATGGCTGAATACTAATAAACTTAATATCAACATAAATAAAACTAAAATTATGCAATTTCAAACATACAATAGTAGCCCACTTCAATTGCGCGTTGAAAATAACGGTATTTTTATAGAAGAGGTAAAGTCAATTACATTCTTGGGAATAATTATAGATAAATACTGTAATTGGAAGGAGCATATTCACAAACTTTGCTCAAAACTAGAAAGATATGTGTACGTCCTAAACAGGTTGAGAAGGATAGCCTCGCCCCAAGCTGCACTCAGCGCTTTCCATGCGTACGTATTGTCACTCTTGCGTTATGGTTTAATCATATGGGGTAATTCAACTGATGCAATTAGAGCGTTTAGAGCGCAAAAAAAATGTTTAAGGTCAATATGCGGTGCCTGCGGTACAGACTCTTGCAAGCCATTATTTAAACAACTACACATTTTACCGCTTCCATGTTTATATGTTTATGAAGTAAGTGTATTTGTCCACGAAAATCGACATTTGTTTAAAACAAAAGAAACAGCAGCTAGGTTACGTCGTAAACCAAATCAGATATGTGTCCCTTCGCAACGGGTTCAGGTATTCAGCAAAAATGTTTATTGCATGGGCATTCATATTTATAACAAGCTGCCAGAAGAGTTCAAATTATTAAATCGGAACAAATTTAAAACTATGTTATTTAACTTTTTAATGGATAAATGTTATTATACAGTAAATGACTTTTTGAGTGAAAATAATTATTTTAAAATCTAATTTATAATTTTTATTTGTATTATTATTTCTTATTATTTTTGACATTATAAATTGGTATAGATATTTAATTTTTAATTTATTTTATTATTTTAATTTGATTATATTATTTAAAATTTAATTCTTCCAATGGCAACACTGCAAAAGTCATGGTGTATAATCTGACATTTTATTCCATTTGACATTTTAATTATTGTAATTTATTTTGATTTGTAATTTTGTGCATGAAATGGATTAACTATTTTATTGTGTATGTAAGTGTTACATTAATTGCATGTCCATCTTTTTTATTTAATTTAATATAATTAATATTTGTACACCGGAGCTCCGGTAGAGTATTTGAAACTTCGAAATTTAATTACCTATGTATGTACAATACTCTAACAAATAAATGCTTTTGATTTGATTTGATTTGATTTGATTTAAGTGGTAATTTATTGCCGTTCTAATTTGTACTGTGGTATAGGTATAACGATAGTTCTGGGACTTATCCCAGGACGTCTCTGAAATCTAAGTATTATTCACAAAAAATGTTTCATAATATTATTTACTAGCTTATGCTCGCGGCTTTGCCCGCACGGCAAAATCCTTTCTTAGCAGTGGTCTACGTCATGAAACCTTTCTATGTTCCAAATTTCAACCCAATCCATCTAGCGGTTGAGGCTGTACGTTATACAGATACATCAGTCACTAGCTTATTCTCATGGCTTTGCCCGCATGGACGGGTTACGTTTCATAATACCTACGGTCGTTTCAACTACGGTCGATATAACTACGGTCGATTCGCATAAGTTCATTTCACATATTGGACGACTCGCTTACAGTGCAACTCGCCTGCGGTTGATTAAACTATGGGCATGTGAACTAATGGGCGATTCGGCCAATGTTCATTTGATATATTGGTTAATTCAACTATGGACGACTCACCTACGGTTTATAAATTCTTTGCTACGCGTGTTTTTAGTACAGTATTCAGGGCAAACCGAAATCTGTTGGTTAGGTTAGGTTTGAACAGTGACCACAATGCGCGAGTCGAGCGAGCGAAGCGAGCGTGCCGCGGCAGCGGCCGGCGAAGCGCCAGATATTTTTCTTATTACTGAATTATTTATCCTGTGTCATGGCATCTTCAGGCATTTTGGCATCTTCTTTCATCTACCTCATCATGGCAAAGTGGCATAATAAAAACAACACGTTTCTGAATTCTGTACTATAAACAAGTATTTTTTAGCTGTCATACCTGACTAGCAGCCGGAAACGTGGTCTAAAAATACGTGAACGGTCCGTTAGTTCGGTCAAAAATAGGCAAATCGTCCAATAGTTTAATCAACCATAGCTCAATCGACCGTAGCTGAGTTAACCGTAGGCGAATCGTCCAATATTGATTTCAACCAATAGTTATTATGAACGTAGGCGAAACGTCCAATAGACATTTTGAATAGTAGGTGATTCGATCGTAGTTACATATTGGCAAGGTTTGCCAGCCTTTACTAATTCTACGCCCATTAAGTCGCAGAAAACCCGTGAATTGAATCCCTCTTTTCCGTGGAATTGGAAATCGAATTAAATGGTCTGTATCAAATTCATTAATATATGAATAATTTACTGTCACGCGCTACGAAGTGCGCGCGGGTCAGCTAGTTGTCAAATAACAATTGATAAAATTTACTTTTAGGAAATGTGTTAAATTGAAAATTTAGCTCATATTTTTATACTATTTTTATAAGTATTCCCAGTTTGCTACCTTATATAACAACAATGGCATTCTCAATTATATGAAAAATATCTATTTTTAAACATGCCTCAATCATTTTATAAACTATCAAAATGGTTATACTTTAAAAAATTGTGTAAAAATATGAGCTAAATTTTCAATTTAACAAATTTACAAAATGTAAATTTTATCAATTGTTATTTGACAATTTGTTATATCGTGCGAGCGAGACAGAGGTTCAGCTACTATTAAATAATTATTAAGGGTTATTTATTTATGATTTTTTAAAATTGTCACCTCGAAAATCGTAAATTTTCGCGGAACATATATTGCGCTCAAAACGTGGCCAATGACCTCCCTAATAAGGCCCTTTACATACACCAATGTACTGAATAACCAAAGACCCTGTATAATAGGAACGTTCATATCATATAATATTTGGTTTTGTGGTAGCTTATGTCTTTACACGGGTAAAAACCATGTACCTCAGCCCTGGACGTAGCTAAACCTAGTTGTAATAAAATTAAGCATTGGTACTACATATTAGGTAGGTGTACGAGGTATATCACTTTTTCATTTCAAATGCATCAGTTTTGCATTTTAGATATTTTATAGGTAGGTACGTATAGGTACTCTAGGTACTACTTGTTACCTGTGCCTAGCGGGTTTACTCCACGATAATAAATATCCTATGTATTATTCCACGGTCTAAGCTATACCTAAGTATAATTAAATTCAGCTTAAAATGGTTCAGTCATTTATGTGAAGAGGTAAAAAACACGTTCAGACATCCATACTTTCGCATATAATATGTACATACATAGGTAACGTAGGTATATGTAAAATAACAGGCCTACTGACTACCACTAATAGGTATAGCGAAATCTATAGGTTTCGCTTTACTGCTACCTACCTACTTATATAAAAAGTTATTAAGTTTGAAATAACACAAATTAATATAAAACAAAAACCAAAAACCCTCGATTACTTCGATCTGATCAATTCGTTTTTGAATCTATGTTTAAATGAGTGTAGGCGGGACGACCACGTAACCAGAAAAACGTGGACGACCACTTTTTTCTGATGAGTGAAACGAAGAAAAACTTGGTATCTTCCAAAAAAGTGGTACGGAAATATTTGGAGGTCGTGTTCCGTGTCAAGTGTCACGGGCATGGCACGGCTGGGGCAGGAGGCACGACCGGCCATTGTCTGCGCTCACGATGAGACGAATCTCCACGCAGGCTTCATGACCCGCATTAACGCGGTCACGAAACCATTCTAGAACACTCTTTCAACTTGACGAAAAACATCCACCAGCAAAGTGGAATTCAAACTTTTATTCTATTTTCCCACGGACAGAACGATGTTTTTTAGTACAACGAAGTAGCCAATTAAGCAGCTGGATAAAATAATAAAAACTTTGTTTTTTATTTACATAAGAAAGATGAAATTGCCAATATATGTATCTTGCCCTATAAACACAGTTCCATATCGACTACCTAGGTATACCTGTTAGTTACAAATTTTATAGGTAGAGCTACTACAATTACAACTAAACTATCTACTTATTATAACTAATTTAAGTAGTAGGTACAAAAGAATTCAAATCCATTCTACCTTTATATAATTTTACATAGTACCTACCTACCTACCTAATATACCTACTTATAATTTTATTATATTACCAACCTACTACCGTTAGTCATTAGATTCATTATGACAAATTCCTAAATCTACGTGTTCATTCTTATTTCTCATTGATAAAAAATATAAAGTAAACTAAACGCACGAAATAACTTATTCAACGGTGAACAAACGCAATATCGGTAGGTAACAAGACGATGGATGTATCCGGCGGAGTTTCATTTATTACCATCTAGGTATTAGCATCGCAGACTTCAGAAAAACCTAGTTGACGATGCAACACATTTGAAATGTATGCTCCGGGAGCATCCAGTAATTGTTGCACATCAATCTCCGATCACTGTTGCAAAAACAATACATTTGTTATTGAAGATATTATCATCCGATATTCGATAGCCGAAACTGTTTCTGTGATTTATACAGGACATTCAAACATTCGAAGTGTTATATTATACGGGACTGGGACCAACTGCATAAAACTGAAGATGAGCTCCCTTGTAACTACGTCATTCAGGTCGCCATCTTAGTTATAGGAGGAAAACTCTAAACATGAACATTTTTATTAAAGCTTTTTTTCATGATGATTCATGAATAAAAAATACCAATTTACTCGTAGATAGGTGAATTTACATCTACTCTACGAGAGTACAAAATAAGTGTTATTTATTTCTTGACTGTAAGATAGTAGGGAACCCATTAGATACCTACCCATATTTCTTACTCAAGAGTCATGAGATGTTAATTGTTAAGACTCTTCAGCCCAGTAATTTCACTAGCTACAGTGGCCTCCGACCAAAACAGCACTGTAATGTTTGCGCATCACTGCTCAGACGGTGGAATAACTGGCACTCTTAGGGTTCCCACCTAGTCGACCTTCTGCACAGGAAGTCTATCCCCGGTAAATATCTTCTCAAGCGTTCAGAGGAAAAGCTGTATCGTAGACGTAGAACCAGGCGCGGATCCAGACCATAATTTTGGGGGGGGTCATTGGCTAGAAATATTTTGAAATTAAGAATTTTTTTTGCAACTCGTTTCAGCGTAGTCTTGAAAATCTTACATTTTTCAGTACGAACGATGCGCGTTTTGCTTGCTCCGAGTAGCAAGGAAACTAAATATTCTTACTTATTAAAACGCGAGCAGCTCGCTGCGAGCGCCGTGGCAATTTTGAATTTTGAAGCACGAATTATGTGTGTTTAGCTTGCTCCAAGTGGTAAGGAAACTAAATATTTATAATTATAAAAGGGCGAGCAGCTCGCTGCGAGCGCCGAGAAAATTTTGAATTTTTCAGCACGAATGATGTGCGTTTAGCTTGCTTCAAGTGGTAAGGAAACTAAGTATTCTTATTTATAGAGCGCGAGCAGTTCACTGCGAGCGCCGAGAAAATCTTGAATTTTTCAGCACGTATGACGTGCGTTTAGCTTGCTCCGAGAGGCAAGGAAACTAAATATTCTTATTTATAAAAGCGCGAGTACCTCGCTGCGAGCGCCGAGAAAATTTTGAATTTTTCAGCACGTATGACGTGCGTTTAGCTTGCTCCGAGAGGCAAGGAAACTAAATATTCATATTTATATTAAAACGCGAGCAGCTTGCTGCGAGCGCCGAGGAAATTTTGATTTTTTCAGCACAAATGATGTGCGTTTACCTTGCTCCGAAAGGCAAGGAAACTAAATATTCTTATTTATAAAAGCGCGAGCAGCTCGCTGCGAGCGCCGAGAAAATTTTGTATTTTTCAGCACGAATGATGTGCGTTTAGCTTGCTCCAAGTGGCAAGGAAATAAATATTCATAATTATAAAAGCGCGAGCAGCTTGCTGCGAGCGCTGAGAAAATTTTGAATTTTTCAGCACGCATGATGTGCCTTTGGCTTGCTCCGAGTGGCAAGGAAACTAAATATTCTTATTTATAGAGCGCGAGCAGCTCACTGCGAGCGCCGAGAAAATTTTGAATTTTTCAGCACGTATGACGTGCGTTTAGCTTGCTCTGAGAGGTAAGGAAACTAAATATTATTATTTATAAAAGCGTGAGTACCTCGCTGCGAGCGCCGAGAAAATTTTGAATTTTTCAACACGTATGACGTGCGTTTAGCTTGCTCCGAGAGGCAAGGAAACTAAATATTCATATTTATATTAAAACGCGAGCAGCTTGCTGCGAGCGCCGAGGAAATTTTGATTTTTTCAGCACGAATGATGTGCGTTTACCTTGCTCCGAGAGGCAAAGAAACTAAATATTTATAATTATAAAAGCGCGAGCAGCTTGCTGCGAGCGCCGAGAAAATTTTGAATTTTTCAGCACGAATGATGTGCGTTTAGCTTGCTCCAAGTGGCAAGGAAACTAAATATTTATAATTATAAAAGCGCGAGCAGCTTGCTGCGAGCGCCGAGAAAATTTTGAATTTTTCAGCACGCATGATGTGCCTTTAGCTTGCTCTGAGTGGCAAGGAAACTAAATATTTTTATTTATAGAGCGCGAGCAGCTAGCTGCGAGCGCCGAGAAAATTTGAATTTTTCAGCACGTATGATGTGCGTTTACCTTGCTCCGAGAGGCAAGGAAACTAAGTATTCTTATTTAGAAGAGAGCGCCGAGAAAATTTTGAAATTTTCAGCACGAATGATGCGCGAACAGCTCGAGAAAATTTTGAATCTTTCAGGACGAATGATCTGAGTTTTGCTCGCTCTCAGCAGTATGAAAATTAAATATTCTTATTTATAGAGCGGGAGCAGCTCGCTGCGAGCCAAACAAAATATTATTATACATGCGAGCAGTTTGCTGCAAGCGCAAAGACTTAGCTGCAAAGACGACATAAAGCCCGAACAGCTTGCAGCAGTTAATATATACCAGTTAACCCTAAATATGAAAGATACTGTGCAGTTTGCTACGAGATCCTACAGATAATTCGTTGGCAAGGACCGAAAAAAAGTAGCTTGGTAAAAAATTCATTAAAACAGCGAAACAATTTTATGAACTTGTACGTATAAAGCTTGCAGCTAAGAGAAAATTTCCTAATATTAACTATGAAAGTAGCGTAAAACCAGTTGATATGATCGAATTTTTTTTCCAACTAGGATTTTGGGGGGGGGTCATGACCCCCTTGACCCCCCCCCTGGATCCGCGCCTGCGTAGAACTCTAGAATATATTTTTACTTAAGTGGCGTTACCAATAGTTTGGTCAACTTACTTTTTATACACATCATGTTAACAAACATATAAGTCGTAGACCTGTAGTAGAGCGGAAAGAAGAAATCTTGTAAATTATGTGGTCAGATCAATGAAAATTACACATGATTTTCCTTTATCGCCTGAAATTTGTCTGTTCACCACATCTACATATTTGCGCAGACAGATAGATGTGCTTCGATAAAAAGTTTGATGGTAGGTAGTAAGGTAGGTATACGTAAGAGTAGGTGTATAGCAACAGCACCGCGACTAGATATCATGGAGATCATTCAATGTTATGCGTGATACAATATTAATGGAGCATCTGGTGTCGTCTCGAGGCGAGCGGCGCAAGGGCGCGGGGCGGGACGGCCGCATATGCAATGTCGTCTCCGGTCCTCGAGTGACATCGCGACACAAATCGATGCTAATCTGTCTCGCGCTGAATAATGCGCTGTTTTGACGGGTCAAGTGTCTGTTCGTGTATAATCAATAACCGATGTGAGCGCCGCGACAATAGAAGAAGATTCTTTAGTTATATTTTCATTAGTGTCCGACCGAAATTTCGGTTTCGGTTTCGGTTTCGGCCGAGTTTCGGCCAAAAATCAAGTTTCGGCGAAAGTTTCGGTTTCGGCCAAAATTGGCCGAAACTTTTGCCGAAACCGAAACTCCTTTCGGAAGTTGTCGTGCACGCTCGCCTAGCTTCGTTTCTCGCGACAACGCTTTGGCGGACGACTAATTGTGATATAGGTTTGTTATTTTAAATGTGTGATTTGATATTATCTTTGTTGAAACTGGAACTAAGCGTGTAATAGCAATTTTAGTAATTATTACTTTAATATAGAGGTACCTAAAAGCGATTGATGATTCTTCTTAGTACAAATAGGTACAAACCAAAGTATTAATTAGTAAAATTTCAAAATACTAATAATATTAGTATTTTGCCCGTATGTCCCTGCGCGATCGAGCCGCACCTGCGCATGCGAATTTGAACCTTATTTTAAAGAAGCTAGAAATAATAGATGTCAATTTTGATTTGAACTGGAAGTTTTTCCTGGATCAAGGGGTTGATGAAACAGTTACAATTAGTGATTTGATTATAATAGATAACTGATAAATATTTTGCTATAAGAACTTAATTAAAATAAATAGGCCAAGCGCTATTCAGACAACGCGCAATGTAGGCTTCCGTAGAACTGGCTAATCGTATATCTACTGTCTTAATTTTCATCAACGATATCTTCGAAACTTATAAAACTATCTTAACCGCTATAGTTTTTCTGGAAAGTTCATGGTTGAAACTATGTATATTCGTGATTTTTAACAGTGTTTGAAAGCCAGTAGTTCAAATTTTAGAGGGCGGAGGACGCCCAAAAAAAATTTTAAATTGAACATATTTCAAACATGGTCCAATCGAAAAATTTCCTTAGAAATATGTCCTTCATTAAAATAACTATTCAACAATACCCCAAATGATGAGATCAGCCAGAAAAAATATCATCCCCATTTTACAAGTTTGGGAGGTACCTACCCTAAATTAATTGATTTTAATTATTTTTTTGTAACCGTTCTCTTACCCTAATCGTTGCCCTGCTCTGTGCAAAATTACAGTTTTCTATATGGGACAGTTTCTCCGTAAAGCCGCGGACAGACGGACGGACAGATAAAGCGAAACTATATAAGGCTTCCTTGTTGACCACGGCCACGGAAGCCTAAAGATAATAAAAATATTATTGATATATTTTTATATTACAACTGATACAACAAACTTAATGATAACAACAAACTTTATACTATGCTGTGCTTCATTTCATGTTCTAATTAATGTAGAATAATGGGTAAAAAGCACCAAATTTCTGTATTTTAAAGATTTTTTTACTTGACCACGTGAGTTTCGGTTTCGGTTTCGGTTTCGGCCGAAACTAAAGCCTCGGCCGAACATTCGGTTTCGGTTTCGGTTTCGGCCGTAAAACCAGTTTCGGTCGGACTCTAATTTTCATGTACCAAGTAGCATCTACTCAGATACCTACTTCTTTCACGGAGAGATTCGGACCGTAACGTATAGAGCACATAGGAGTGATAGAAAATATGAAACATGCTTATATTTGCTGAAGAATAGACTTCGCACTCTATTAGCATATAAATCTTCTTTACTTAGGTAGGTACTATGGTATTAAAAGCTCCCGTCCTATACGTGTAGCTATTACAGACTAATGACTAACAACCGACTAATATACGAGTACCTACTATACGTACCTATATGTATTAAGTTTTTCTACTTGGACTTATATATTTTTTTTCTAATTTAAAGGGGGTTTGTTACCTGTAATTCACTAAGCTGCAAAAATTTTAGGTTAGCCATTACAATATAATTAATGTAAGTGTAAAGCAAAAATAATAATATGATACAACAATAAATAAGAGCCGCGTCGCAAGTAGGTATCGATTACAAAGAGCATTGTTCAATATTTGAACGAGTGGGGTAGTAATATTTTCCCATGGCGGGAGTAATGTGTTCCGAAGTTCCCATAGGACGGGTAGGGGTCACTGGTGATACAATATTGTGAGTGACAGTGGCTGGTGACTGTCGAGCGGCGCCTCGGGGTGGCTTCCGCGGTCTCTCTCGTGGGAGTTTGCGCGGGACAGGATCGCACATCATCAACAATAACAAATAAATTAGCCAATGGAGCGGACCGCCACGGTCACCCCTGCGGAAGCTGCACTGCAGCGCTTTGTATTGCAAAGTTTTTAATAATAATTGTACTTTATTAAGTTCTCACCCCACTTATTTTATTAATAAATGCTGAGTTTGAATGTGTGGACCTTTTTATCATTTTACGACCGAACTGATCGGATGGATTGTTTCCTGTCTATATGTAGGTAGCTTCGATTCGAATACGCAAGACGTATCTATTTTAAAATTTTAATAGAACTTAGTCAGACGTCCGTATTTTTTATAAAATTTACGAAAAATATGATGCGTCGAACCTACGCTCAACGCTAGTTTTCGGGAAAACTAAAACTGCCCGAAGATATCTGATATCGTCAATATTATGAATTCAAAGAACTCTAATAATTTGGTAATTTATCATTTATAATAGTTGGTATGATGATATATTCATTTGTAATATCCGCGGGTTTCCCGAGTACGGCGGTACATTCAGTCGACGAGGGTGCGCTACCACCTGACGCCAACTGATGAATTGCGTGATGCGTGACCACCATCCACAAATGTATACTAGGTAGGTACCTATAACTAATCAGTGTATTGGAGAGGGGCCCGGTGTCGCCTCATCAGTGGATTTAAAATGTGCAACGTATGATAATGCACTCTACTCTTTACCTACCTATTTACGCGTACCTATTATATGACTGCACATTCGTCTAGAGTCTAGGTGATCGAGAGTTCCTGAGGGCGGCATTCCTACCAAAGCTGCTACTTCATCTGTAATACACATCATACGAGTACAATATTATGTATAGGTAAAACAAAAGCGTGAATGACGTAACTATCTGACTGATCTATAATCGCACATTTCAAACTGCTGAACAGATTAAATTGAAGCTTAGCTTAGATTAGATATTGTGCCGTAGACATCCGCTAAGTAAGGATAAAATCACGTGACATAAGCCACGAGTACTATCTCGTACATAATATTTTATCAGAGCAATATACGCACAGTTTAACATACCATCCGAAAAGCGGTATCGTCCTTTTGATAATTCCTCATCTGATTATGAGATTCAGTGATTCCAACATAAAAACGTATTGCTAAAGACTGCGCTGGCGCAAACATCAGCGGGTCACACCGCAAGTCATCGCATATAAAAATATCGCACACTATACTTCGTTTTAAAAACAAAGATAATTTTTGCTCGGTTCAAAGGATCAATATCTTAATAAATTGAATATATATCGGATATTTTTAATAATATATCAGATATATATCATAAGATATATCGGATATAACAGTTTTTGTGAATATATCTACGATATTTTCATTGTTATATAACCTTCGAACCCGACAAAAATTATCTTTGTTTTTGAAACGAAGTATAGTGACGTAGGCGCGTTTTTGTGCGTTGGGGCTCGCTCTAGTTTACGCTTAGCATTAATTAACAACATACTCATGTAAGACAGCCATAGAATCATCCCTACATGCTAAACAATACACATGCCACTAGTTTGAGTGTCACGGACCATAAGTTTCTCGATTAGATCGCGCGTGCCGCGTGCGCCGGTCACAGTGCAACAGTCGGACGGGTCGCGTGCCCGCTTAATAACCTCTTAATGAAATTAACGACTGCAACGTGCCATATTGATGGGGATGACCAACAAAACCCAACAATTACAAATTCCATATGTTGTTTGATACGATAGCTTTACCCTTGTTTCTGTGGAATAAATTACACCCTATTAGATACTGCCGTATTTCAAATAAATGAAAACGTATCATCGCGTTTAGTGG
Source organism: Hemithea aestivaria (assembly GCA_947507615.1). NCBI lineage: Eukaryota > Metazoa > Arthropoda > Insecta > Lepidoptera > Geometridae > Hemithea > Hemithea aestivaria. Next base: position 10,053,293 of record OX382327.1, on the reverse strand, counting down.
ACTGTAATTTGGGTAATGCTTTTTAACAATTACACCTTATTTTGTTTTTTTCTTGTGTTTTGTTCTTCCGTGTATCCAAACTATCCTTTGCTTTTTTGCATTCAGAGTATCTACCATTTATTATTTATTTTGTTAAGATTTAGACACATTAGTCTAAATCCTAAGTATTGTTCGGTTTTTAGATAGACGTTTGTTACTCTGTCAAGCCTAAACGGCTGGACCGATAGCGCTGAAATTTGTACGAAGGTAGCTTAGACTTAAGACTTAAGACCCTACAATTTACAATTACAGATTATAGGCTACATTCAGAGCCTAAATCCATGCGATGGGCGCAGTTATTAAAATACTTCGCATGTTATCATAATTTAAGATAGCACTACACCATATTCTTTACTAGTAACGAGTTAAGGAGGACGTTAATTTAATCCCATAAAATAAACAATATAATAAAACAAAGAAAACTTAATTGTATGCGTTGATTCTACACACCTGAAAACCAATAGTCTTGATAAATAAAAAACATCACGAAAATTGCGAGGAGGAGACGCCGAATATTTTTTTGAACACTGAATTAATCATTTGAATGAATTTAGAATGTTAAAGTTAGTGTTAGTGATGGATGAGATAACACTCGGCCACAGATGTCTCCATGCACGGCCTAAATTATACTGTTTTAATGAATTATGCATTTTTCATTTATATGCGCTGTAAACGTTGTTTTTTATCTATCTGTTATTTTTGTTCAAAGCTGAAATTGATTGAATACCAATACCTAGTACTATATTGTAATAGTAATAGATATATAACGCTTTATTGTACACAAAAGTTACAGAACAAACAATATCTTATCACAATTGGCGGTCTTATCGCTAATAGCGATCTCTACCAGTCAACCAAGCAGGAAAGGAAAATATATATATTAGACTGACGGTAATATTATAATATGTGATCCTGAATCCTGTAGCAAGTGAAATTAAAAAAGAACTTTTCAAAAATTAATTTTATTTTTACCATATAGCACCAAAGTACTCAAGACGAATCAAACAAACCGATGTGGTTGCGTCGTTTTATTACGGAGTTCCTATGGTCACCTTCCAGCTCCATCATCAGATCAGCTCGGTGTCATAATAATATTGCATTGCCATCCGATTTATACATGCGTGCAAAATTTCAGTTCAATCGGAAACCAGGATCTGGGAGGTGTATCAAATTTAACTTGCCAGATTTACTTACAGGCAGACAGACAGACAGCGGACAGGTGAAATAAAATAAAAGCTTGTAACTAATCGTATAAACTTTAGATCCAATAATATCCTCCCAAACGTTTTAGGTTACAACTACAACGTACTCATTGCCTTTGTCTTTGTTATGAGGTCTTAGATGAGGCCGTCATCATCATCATCATCATCATCTCAGCCGAAAGACGTCCACTGCTGAACATAGGCCTCCCCTTTGGACTTACATATGTACCGGTTGGAAGCGACCTGCATCCAGCGTCTTCCGGCGACCTTTATAAGGTCGTCTGTCCACCTTGTGGGTGGAGATGAGGCCGTATGAGCTACATATTTTTATACCCAGAAGTAAGAAGACGAGCAAGACGCTCCTGAGTGTAAGATATAACGCTGGCAATAATCAGTACAGTGGCTATACCCAGGATTTCACAGTGATGTACAATTCTAGGTGCACTGCACCAACACTTCTTACTCAAGAGTCATAACATATTAAGACTCTTTAGCCCTGTAATTTCAGTTGCTACAGTGCCCTCCAACCGCAGCAAAGTAATGTTTGCACATCACTGCTCAGACGGTAGAATAACTCGCACTGTTGAGGTATCCACCTAGTCGACCTCCTACAAAGGAAGTCTACCCCCGGTGAACGCTGATGAGAATCACTAGAATCCGACAAAAAAAATTATGATCTTCCAGCTTTCCGAGTTTCATAGTACATTGGCTGAGATGAAAGTAGCAGGTACAAAGATAACAATATAGTAGGCATATTTCATAACAACACAAGACAACACAACAACAACATATACAAGACTGATTTCATATAATTTTTTTTACTTGCTTTACTATTACTATCTTATTTTCAACTAGCTGCGCCCAGCGGTCTTACCTGCTGTAGCTAGTTATTCCAGGGTCTAAGCTATCTCTATACCAAATTTCAGATCAATCAGTTCACCCGTTTAGGCGTGAAGAAGTAACAAACATACACACTCACTCACAAACTTTCGCCTTATTTTAGTGTGATTTTTATTAATATAGTTGTCCAGCTAAACTCTACTTGCCTATTCAATGCCGTTCCCGGCCGTGTTTTCCGTACCCTTGTGATAGCCTACATAAATTTATCAAGTGTAATAAATAGGTAGACAGAATAAAGATTTTCTTTGATTTTTTATCATTCTACTTACGCACGTGAGTTGTTTACTGCGATCCTTCGTCCCTTCGAAACGAGCACACTGTATCTACTGTAGGTCGAAGGTACATTATTGAACAGTGTATAAATAGCAGAAGGGGATTTTACACTAATAAATTATATACTTCTCTTTATATAAGCTCAGCATTTTTTTGTCTCAATTTATTTTTCTTCTGCGTTTTTGCAGCATTGAGCAATATTGAGTGTTTTAAAGAGTAGTTTTTTGAGTGTTAAATAACAATTAGATAATTTGGCCTTCCGACTGTTTTTTTGATACTTATATAAAGAAAATGTTGAGAAGCTAGGGCATACATTTTTCGCATTGTCCTGGACATTTTCTTATTCCTCTTTTTTATGATTTAATTAAAGCTAAGGTACTACGATCTAATATATCGGATATATAATGCTAAGGTACCTACCTATAATTAATTATTAAAATGCTGCGAGTTTCTTACAAACACTATGTCATACTCGTGAAGCATTTGATAACTTCAATTTAAATAATGTACCTCTTCTCAATACATATAATACGAGTACAAAGTACAAACCATGTTAAAGACCAGTGGGTATACTACAAGCATCTCAACTGTGTCCCAGTTGACGCGACAACACGTGCGCACGCGCAAACAAATGTGGTCCGCGGGCGACTCACACCGGCTCCTTTCAGAACCTGATTAGATAAGGCGGAGCTTGTCCATAATTATTATTTAGTTCTCACGATTGATACATTCATGTCAAACGGTCATTTATAAAACTTATTGGAAAATCAATCAAGGATCGTCATCTAACCGACGAATATGACTCCGCGCAGTCTACGCATTATTATTGGTCAACCAATAATAATGTGTAGACTGAACTATCAATATACGACTAAACTATCAATAGTTTAGTCGGATTTCTAAACAGAATTAAAATATTTTTGGTGCTAAAATACGCTGTAATTATGTGTTTCTAGCGATCAGCTATATACTAAATTATTGAAACCGATATGATTTTGGAGACACAGGTCATGTGGAAATCTGGGCCCTTTTGGGCGCTGGAACTACGAGGAACGCGACCAAGACTGTCTTTTGTCACTAGACGGCAGCAACTCTCGACGACATCGCTGCGACAACTCAACGTTGTCTTCGTGACTCTCCAGCGACTCTCTGGCGACCGGCGTGTGTCTTTGAGTGGTCGCCGCGATATCAAAATGATGCGTTGTCATATTGATCCTCCAACGATTTTCGTCAGAGCGGTCGTCTCTTGCTTGAGAGTCGCTGACTCCCAATGTGGGGTGAGACTAAGAGCCAGACTTGTTACCCAATAGATTGCTATGCTCTTATTGTGTTGGTAAGTGAAATGTTAGGGCGTAGTGACTAGTGTCGTTTATTTCTATTTTAAAATCATTGGGGAGTATTCCTATTTTTAAATATACCTCTAGTATGATTTGTTGTAGAAACGTAGGAGATAAGAAGATGCTTAGTTAAATTTCGGGTACCAAAATACTTGTTGATATCCAAGCACCTACATACCTAAGTATTACCATTTATTATTAGTATTTTTACTTCTTACGCACCGACAATTAACAAAAGGAGTTAACTTTTAAAAAAAAATGTAGATCTGCATAATAACAGATTTTCAACTACATTGTAGATAGAAAAAAGTTCGATTTCATGAGAATATTTTTATTGAATTCCATGAATATTCAGTGCAGGTGATTTATAGTGAATTTGTCACATTAAAAAGTACCTCTATTTTATGTAATGTAGTCAGTAGCTGCTCTAAATAATGGTCGTATTTATGAGAAAGGGTACAGCACACCTGCGCCAGCTTCCGATTGCTTTAGGTAATGCGGTGGTCGAACCACTGCGGTTCACAGTCTCAACGTTTATTTTATCAAACACAATAGAATACTGGTTTATATAATTAATTCCGTGATAAATATGCACTAGTTCGTTGATCCGGTTCCCTTTGTCCATCTACCGACTAGCACAGATCGAATTCTATTAACAATATTCAATAAGTATCGCTTTGAATAATAAAAGAGCTGTAATATTTTATGCCGTTGTGATTTATGTCTATGTAAACGTATGATCTTCTTATTTATTATTCTTTTCGTTCTTATTATTAAGACTTATGTATACAGGGTGATTTTTGATGAGAGTTTTCATTTAGGAGAAACTTTAAATATACTATTTTAAACTTTCTGAAAATGCTGTTAAGATTATAGAGACAATACGATAAACGAAACCTAAAATAATTAGGTTATTCTTTAAAATTATTAAAAAAATATCCTTTAAAAGGAATTATTTTAAATAATTTGTATTTTGTGTACCTACTTAACACTATGGATTCCACAATATATACCGCATCATGTACGAGTATTTTGTGACATCATATCATAGTAGCGCTATTTTAGGGTCACATTCTAGGTAGTATAAGCTTATGGTAATATTTTTTTGCGGATCGGTTCAGACGTCTTCGAGTAATTGGTGAACATACATAATATTAATAAATAAAAGTTTCCGATGAATTGTAAACCCTTCTTTTTCGAAGTCGTAAATAAGGAATATGAGGTATATAATCTGTAAGTGGGGAAGTACTTCACAACAATATTCCCTTTCTGTAATATTGTTGAACAAACACAGACGCAATGTGGAACAGATCACATTGCTGAGTCAATATTCAATCGGAAGTTAGAGGCAGGTGTGTTAATAAGATAGTCCACTGGTCGTCATCACGGCTCCCATTCGGTTATCTCTAGTGCAGTATTTATATTGATCCCCTATTGATGGCCTATGTCCTTATATAGTGACGGTTTGATCACTAAGTCCCGGATCAGATATGCCGCGTGAATCCGGCACCGCACGGTTATGTAAACAACTATTAGTTGGATCTTGCATTTAAAGCGGGTCTAAGACCAAACAAACTTAGAAGCCCGCTTAACAAAATTTCCTTGCGTTTAGATGAACACAAGAAATAATTTAATCACACCAATATTACTAAATGGAAAAGTTTTTGAGTTGTCAGTATATTTGTAACTTCTTCACTTCTAAACGGATGGATCGATTGAGCTGAAATTTGGTATAGAGATAGCTTAGACCCTGGAATAACATATCGGCTACAGTACAGTGGGTAAAACCGCTGGGCGCAGCTAGTTATTGATAAATGTATTTTGAGAATAGTCGTATTCGGACAAAGTTTAATTTAGGTGATTTACGCCAAGTAGCACGTCAAAACGCGTTATAACGCGTAAGTCTTCAAATACACTTTATTAGGTCATCATGCGGCCCTCGAGCGTCAAGTCCGGATGTGAGGGCTTCAAACATCAAATAAATAAAATTTACCTAAGAAACGAGGGTACATATAACACGTGCTCAGTACATAGGCAATCAGGTAAAGGGGAGCGTCGTACAGCTGTTTCCACAAGAGCAGAATAAACCACGCCTTGCTCAATGTTATAGAAACTAACAAATTACTATTGTAAATAAAAAAGGTAAAAAAAGTTTTTAAGTTAAACGGTTTTATTGTAAATATGTACTAAAAGCTAAAAAAATAAAATCGTGAGGCACGTCAAATATCTACAACTTTCAGTGAAAATGTTCATTAGAGATTTAGATATTTGACGTGCCTCACGATTTTATTTTTTTTAGCTTTTAGTACATTATTTACAATAAAACCGTTTAACTTAAAAACTTTTTTTACCTTTTTTATTTTTAGGCTTTTTAGTACAATGTATTCTATTTGTCAAGCCCTTTCATTTGATACCCATATTGATGGGATTGAAAAAAAAATAGGTTATCCGCCATTTTGTAGCGGCGGCCATCTTGGATTTTGATTTTGTATAGTGCACTGTATTCAACTTGTCAAGTCCTTTCATTTGATACCCATATTGATGGGATTAAAAAAAAATACGTTATCCGCCATTTTGTAGCGGCCGCCATCTTGGATTTACAATAATATTAAATATACATAATTGTATTGTCACCAGAACCAAAGGCGCATACCAAATTTCAGATCAATCGGTTGACAGGAAGACGGTGAAATTTCAATTACCAAATTTGACCCAAGAAAAATGAATAAAACAAACGGAGTAAGCTAAATAACTAAATAAAACCGTTTAAAAACCGTTTAATAAAACCGTTTAATAAAAAAAAGCGCTATGTATCGGATTATTATTAGTTTTCCTTTTTTGATTAATATCTTATAATCAGCATTATGTTACTGTAGTTGAGCAAATTTAATACGTATGTAGGTAAGTACTATAGAAAGAAGTCTTCCTGAGATTTTTCATGTTCGTTGATATATAATTTTTCTATTAAAATTGTATGTTCTTCATCAATATAGTACCTGTACTTATAATAAAGTAACATACATATACCTAGTCAGGTCATAAGTATTGTCACACAGTAAAAACTTTTCTTTTAGAATGCTGGCCACAAAAAAGTTTATTGAATTCGAATTTCGAATTGTTCATGAAAATAAAATGTATACTTTTTAGAATTTTACTCATTTTTAAATATGGAGTGGACGCTTAAAGAAGACCGTGTTGCAGTTATTGCGTTGCATCGTTGCGGTTACGCGCCAATTCAAATTTTTGACATACTGAAAAATTTGAATATAACCAAAAGATTCGTTTATCGTACCATCAAACGATACAATGAAGACTCTAGTGTAGATGACAGGTCAAGAAGTGGTCGCCCTCGGTCTGTTAGGACTCCAGCAGTGATAAAAGCTGTGAAGGCGCAAATTCAAAGAAATCCCAAACGTAAGCAGAAACTGTTGGCCCTTCAGATGGGGTTAAGCAGAACCACGGTGAAAAGGGTGTTAAATGAAGACTTAGGGCTTCGGGCATATCGAAGAAAAACAGGACATCGTTTAAATGCTCGTCTAATGGACCTGAGACTGAAGAGTTGCCGCGCTTTGTTGAAGCGGTACGCGAGAAAAAAATATCGAGAAATTCTTTTTTCGGATGAAAAAATTTTTACCGTAGAAGAGAGCTACAACAAACAAAATGATAAGGTGTACGCACACAGTAGTGAAGAAGCGAGCAACCGTATTCCGCGTGTCCAACGAAGTCATTTTCCATCCTCGCTCATGGTATGGTTGGGAGTTTCTTATTGGGGCTTAACAGAGGTACATTTTTGTGTGAAAGGTGTAAAAACGAATGCAGTTGTGTATCAAAATACAGTCCTGACGAACCTTGTGGAACCTGTTTCTCATACCATGTTCAATAACAGGCACTGGGTATTCCAACAAGATTCGGCGCCAGCTCATAGAGCGAAGAGCACACAAGACTGGCTGGCGGCGCGTGAAATCGACTTCATCCGGCACGAAGACTGGCCCTCCTCCAGTCCAGATTTGAGTCCGTTAGATTACAAGATATGGCAACACTTGGAAGAAAAGGCGTGCTCAAAGCCTCATCCCAATTTGGAGTCACTCAAGACATCCTTGATTAAGGCAGCAGCCGATATTGACATGGACCTCGTTCGTGCTGCGATAGACGACTGGCCGCGCAGATTGAAGGCCTGTATTCAAAATCACGGAGGTCATTTTGAATAAACTTTATTGTCATAAGAATCTATGTTTTGTTAAGTTCATTTTGGTATATAAATGGTTACATAATAAATAAACTTGTTCCAATAATTTTATATTAAACATGTGACAGAATTTATGACCTGACTAGGTATAATAGCTGTGGGAAATATAGAGTACGACCTACATTTTATTTCACTGAATCCTTTCTATAGGTAAGCTCTGAATGAATAGCGTCACATTTGAGTGCCTTCATCTCGTTTCCCATAAACTCATTGTTTTGTTTGTGATCGGTCGCCAAGTCCGTCAAACAATAGGTAATGCAGTTGATCCGAGAGCCGGGGATCTGAGGTGCCCCTGCGTTGAATGATCGAAGGATTTCTTTGAAAGTGAGATCGTTTCTTGGGTTGAAAACAACCTGCAACGAGCCTATTGTCGCAGATTCATGCAGCTGCTTTCTGCATGCCGCACCGCGCCGCTCGCCCATTCCGATAGATAGATAAAACATAGCTTTGCCGCATACTATTGCCACCTCGTTTGGGCTAATGAGAGCGTTTTTAGTTCCAAAAACATTGTTTTCTTATTGTACCTATTAATTAGGAAATGATCAAAATCTTCCTAATATAAAAAAAAAAACCGTATCATAGCGTTTGTTAAAAGTTGCAATGTGAGATTATTGAAATTCATCCGAAACTTCTTGACAAATTCTTATGAATATTTTTGTGTACCTAATGTACATAAAACAATAGGTAATAATAGGTTTAAGGTTGTAACGTATTTTTAAACTTCCTACTTGTTGCTACCTATTTTAAAAACTTCGTTAATATGCACCAATTTTTTATGCGTCTGATCTTTTTTTATTCTCTAACGGTGAGCCAAGAGGTGAAACAGAATCCTTTTGTTGTCGAGCGAAGAATTTCATAGGCACATCATTTCATTGACGCATCGAGAAATGAATGGAGCTCGTGATGACTTTACGACTTTGTGTTTTGTTCGAAATTCGGTGTAGAAGCGATATTTATTTATTTTGCTAAAGGAATACTGTCACATCGATCTACCTGTAGACGAGCATGATCTCAGACAACGTGTGCTAGTTTTTTATGCGAATACCTTCGAGCAGTTTGTGAACTTGCCGACACAGTTTAAATTATATTTTAGCAAAGATAACCGATTGAATGAAGAAAGGTTAAATAGTAAAATGCGAATTTGTTTAGTGTTTGTTGCATAAAGTTACGCAACGTCGCGTCTCGTCACCAGATATCTGAGCTGAGATAAGTCGCTCGTAGCTCAGGCCCTGAACTCAGCTCACCTAATTGACAAGCGGTGCCCGCGCACGCGCACACATCATCGATCAACTTGCCCACCTCACAATCGACTTACGAAATTCACATTCTAGATATAGATCCTGTACAATGATCATTACCGTAACAGCATTTTGTTGCAACTAGTTTCACTACGCGGAAACGTAACTGTACCTACAGATTATTTAGCTATCTACCGCAGTTTTCTTTGATCTTTGTCCTTAATATTGTTTATTAGTTAATTGCTTGAGTAACACCGTCCTAAATTTAGCATTATAAACTTTATAACATAGAATGAGATGCTGGAAATGCACGATTACTAAACGCGCAGGAGTGTCAAAGTCAAAAAGTCAAAGCAAAACTGGATAGCCGTTATTTCCGCAATTTTGCACGGATTGCAAACAATGGAACAAGTGGCAGGGCATGAGCCCGGTGCGGCGCTGCGCGGTAGCTTGGCCATTGTTGCAAGCATTGTATTCGCTAAGTACTTTAACTAGGTTTTATTATTAGTTGTACTCGACGCTTGTTGAGTCGTCGCGTCACGCGTCGAACTGGTTCGGTGTGTCAATTTTTCATGAGCCACATTAGTGTCGCAGCCTCCTGCGAGATATATCGGACCGGTAGTAAGTACATCACGATCGTGTTCTAATTGGAATGTTGAGAGCTTATAAGTCATTCTTATAACAGTAAACTGTTATAATATAGTACATTGTTGATTGTTGGCGATATTTCTATGTCACTGTTTCATGATTCATGTAAGATTAAAGTTTAGAAACTGCTACGTGACACAGATATTGCGATTGTGTTATTGATATTAGTATATTATGTGGATATATAATTAGGTTCGTAGGTATGCGAGTGCGTTTCTTACACCTACCTATATGTAACGGTTTTTTTGTGATAGGAACTCTTACTAAAAACATATGATAATAACATTATAATGAAGGGTTTAATAATATAATTAAAGGTTCGTATGTACCTGTTAATAACAATAGACGAAAGAGTTCCTCTCGTGGCTTGAGCCACATTTAGAACATTGCACAAAATCGTTTTGTGCACGCAATGCCTCCGTATTATACGTACATCATTATTTCTCGTTACTGACAGCCGAGATAACTGAGTAAAGATGTTAACTGGCGCCTGCTTGTTACAGATATTGTATAAAATAAACAAACGTTTACATTTAACCGGTCTCTACTTAGCGGCTCTTCAATTAGAGTTTTTGTGGCATTTTAGTTGACTCGTGCCACGCAATTACAGTGCCGTTAACTCTCGAGAAATGTTGCTAAGCTTTCATAAATTATTTGAGTTTTCTAGCTAATTAACCGTTAAAGTAATTGGCGAGATTATACAGTGCCTTACGCGCTTACGACCTGCGCCAGTAGCGAGATGGTATTTAGATAATGAGTTGCGCGAACAAATTATATATTGTGTCGAAACTTTAGCAGGTGCAGGTTTCATGTAAATTGAGTTATGTAATTGTAGTATTATTGGTTTGTTCATGTTCGAGTTGGGGAAATTAATTGGCTGGGCTGGTGCGGCGCGGCGGCGAGTAGGCACCGCGGCCCGGCGCAGGCTATCGACAGATACTGCCTGTAAACACTTCGTTTGTATCGCAACAATCTATTTATAATCACTGACCGGCGAGACCACTGTGTGTTAAATGTCTGATATTTACGATTACGACTACGAGACGCCGGCTCTATTCAACTAGTGATGTTGGAGGCTCTTCGATATCGATTATAATATTTTGATCATATTTTGAGGCATGTACTTACTTTTGCCAATACATAAGTGATAAGTGAAATTACCTAACTTAGTATTAAGCGTCCTTTTTCCTTTACTTTTTCTTCAATTTCCAGTGTTTTAATTGTTTTTTAGGGTTCCGTACCTCAAAAGGAAAAAACGGAACCCTTATAGGATCACTTTGTTGTCCGTCCGTCTGTCTGTCTGTCTGTCTGTCTGTCTGTCTGTCTGTCTGTCAAGACCCTTTTTCTCAGGAACGCGTGGAGATAACAAGCTGAAATTTATAGGAAATACTAAAGTCCATTGCCTCTTAGAGCTGTAAAAATTTCAAACTTCTAGGCCAACGCAATCAAAAGATATAGTCGAATATGTCGCAAATTTCATCAAATTTTCGACATTACCAAATAAATCAAAACCTACGGGGCACTTCCCGTGAACTCAGAATCATGAAATTTGGCACAAAGTAACTTAGAAAAATTGCGAAAACCATAAATTTTTATTTGCATCATATGAAAAAAATATTTTGAATAATTTTATACCTACTACCCCTTTTCTCATGAACGCGTAATCGTATTAAATTAAAATTCATATCAAATACTCAAGTCTATAATACCTTTAAACTGTAATAAAATCAAACCTCTATGTCAACACATTCAAAAGAAACAGCAATTTTAGTCGCAATTTTAAACTCGCAACTACTCTCAAAAAATCAAAACCTACAGGGTACTTCCCGTGAACTTAGAATCTTGAAAATTAGCACGAAACAACTCCTTAGAGCACAGATAAAGGAAAAATTGCGAAAACTGTACATTTTTAGTTACATCATATAAAAAAATATTTTTAATAATTTCATACTTACTACCTTATTTCTCATGAACGCGTACAGGTATTTAATTGAAATTCATACCAAATACTCAGCTTTATAATAACTATAAGCTGTAAAAAAATCAACCATTTATGTCAACGCAATCAAAAGAAACAGCAATTTTAGCCGCATATTTTCAAACTCGCAAGTACTCGCAAGGGAATCAAAACCTACAGTATATAATATTATACCCACTTTTCCTTAGGGTTCCGTAGAAACCCGTAGGTTTGTACGGAACCCTCGGTGCTCGAGTCCTACTCGTACTTGACCGGTTTTTTAATATATAGCAATACTAGCATACGCTTTGCTTCTGCCAAGACATATTGTATATATCTATATAGTATATATGTAAATATCTGCGCCAAATTTCAACTAAGTTCGTGGAATAGTTTGAGCTGTACGTTGATAGATCAGTAAGTTAGACATGCATTTCTTTTATATATTTAATAAACTCTTTAAACATACTGAGCACCCTGGAAAACCTCACAAGTTTTCCCTCCACAGAACAGCGTTTTATGTAATCAATCCAAATCAATTAAAATTGTAAAAAAACTCGTTGATGTCTTTTCCACGTAGCGTGTAGTAGCATCTTGTCTACGTGTCGTAGGCGTGCTACGTAATGATAGCTTGCAGTACAAAATAATTGCACGATTATAATATTACAATTATTGTTTGATTGGTGCAAGTTATCGACATAATTGTGTGTAGGGTCTAGACGGAGCGATTAGCGAGCCCGCACCCGCGGCCGCGTCAAGCTTTGCGCACTACGTCGGGCGCGCACGTGCGCGGTGAGTAAGCTTGCCTTTAGGGCATCCATCCTTTACTTACTACTTGGATTTTGTTGTGTACTGTCCATGCAAGTAAGTAGTACCAGTAATCTGTTGAGTAATGATTGTAGATACAGTTAAACTTAATAAATGGGGGTTTGATGTGTGTATCAAACGGATGAACCGAGTTAAATGAATTTTCCTATACGGAATTTAAAATATAGACGGAATACATTATTTCTCTCCATAAATTGTTTTCGGTATAGGTAAATATTATGAACATCTCAATGATCTGTACGTACATATAAAATGAACAAGTGAGTGACATACAGTTCATTCAACGCAGAGCTCAAACCTCTGAAAGGTTTGTGTTGAAATTTGGCATAGAGATAGGTACCATGACATAAACATTCATAAACACAAATGTTAGCTTGTTTTAAATACTATTATATCTTGTAGTGAAAACATAGGGAACATTCAAAGATTAATTGAATTATGTAATTTGCATATATAAAATATAGCCTCAAAAATCTTGTATGTTGGTCACCGCAATACCTATAGATATATCCCGAGTTACCGGTTGCTGCATACTAATAACTTCCTTTATCTTAATGTTATTCTCCAAATTGGAAGTGATTTTATTGATCGTAAACAATGTTCTTATGAGCTTTTGGATTTTGGAAAAATATATCCCTCTGAATCATTATGTTGCGTATGACATCTTTATATTGCAAGCCAACAATTATTATTTATTTAAAAGATATAGTTACGTCAAAACAGAAATGAAGCATACGTAGTAACCTCACTCGGTGATTCTCGATTGAAGTCATTTCAGATCCTCGTCACCTATGAACTGTGAAATTTCTAAGAAATTTGGAAACAAACCTTGCTGAACTGTCCCTTTCATTTACGAATTTAAATGAAACTCCATCGTTCTAAATTTTGTGTAATATCTCTTCATTCTAAGTGGATTTTACTTTTTCTTGTTACGCTCTCAAATTGTCGTCGTATGTATTTGGCATGCTTATTTTTATGTACGCTCAGAAGAGCTTACTGTAGTGTAGGTAGATTCAATAATTATATTATTTCTGTATAAATCACATATGTGATTCCTATAGCCCAGTCAATGAGTGCCCAAAAAGGGTATGTGGATTGAAAAGTCGAAAGCAGAAAAACTAACTTAGTAACTTTGTTTGGACTAGTTAGGAGATAAACATACTAAAAGTCCCCACCCCTCCGAGGTGAGCCCGAGGGGGGGGAGGCCGAAGAAGGTCCCATTTTTAGGTTTTTTGCTTATATGTCAAAAACTGTGCGTTGTACCATATTTTGTAGTACTACATTATTAAACCTCATAAAATTTTCTACAACTTCGGCCTTGCCACTTTTTATCTATCTCCAATCGTTATCCAGCTATGAGCTTCCAAACATAGTCTATTTTAAAAACGCTTAAATTAGTTTTCCATACAAAGTCAGTAAAAAAATCTTAAAAATAAAATTTGACCAACTTCTGGTTGTCGTATCATAATGAAACTTTGAAAATGTCTAGAAATCTGATGACAGTTTAATAATCTGGTACCACTGAGCTGATCTGATGATGGAGCCAGGAGGTGTCTAATGAAACTCTTCAATGACTATTAGTAAACCCGTCGAGTTTGGGCACATTACATTCGAATCGATGAGACTTTTTCATTACACTTGCTGTCGAGGGTCTGATAATGGACTAGGAAGTGCCTACGTCTCATCAATCCGAATGTAATGAGCCTAATCTCGCCGGTTTTACTAATAGCCATTGATGAGTTTCAGTAGACACCTCCTGGCTACATCATCACATCAGCTCAGTAGTACCAGATTATTAAATTGTCATCAGATTTCTAGACATTTGCAAAGTTTCATTATTATACGACAACCAGAAGTTGGTCAAATTTTATTTGTAAGATTTTTTTACTGACTTTGTATGGAAAACTAATTTAAGCGTTTTCAAAATAGACCATGTTTGGAAGCTCATAGCTGGATAACGATTGGAGATAGATAAAAAGTGTCAAGGCCGAAGTTGTAGAAAATTTTATGAGGTTTAATAATGTAGTACAACAAAATATCGTACAACGCACAGTTTTTGACATATAAGCAAAAAACCTAAAAATGGGACCTTCTTCGGCCTCCCCCCCCTCGGGCTCACCTCGGAGGGGTGGGGACTTTTAGTATGTTTATCTCCTAACTAGTCCAAACAAAGTTACTAAGTTAGTTTTTCTGCTTTCGACTTTTCGATCCACATTTCTTCTTTTACTGGACTACTAGCATATTGTCATTTCATTACATGGTGACAGCGGTGGGCAAGCACAGTCCAGTAGTTGTTTGTTTACGATAATAAATTATGAAAATGCTTAGCTGGAAGAGACTTACTCACTGACAGACAATGTGCAGTTAAAACTACTTAGGATGACGAAACCTGAAATTCGGAGGGTGTGTTCTTATTATGTAGGGGCTGACTAAGACAGAATTATACCTATTGTTTCTAAAAAATATTGGTCAAGTATTTTGTTAAACTGAGAATTGTTTAAGGAGGTTTTAAGTGAAGTTGGAGACAGTGAATCAGCATTGGTGGCTTAAGCAATGGATTTAATTCAGTTAAAAGGTATAATATAATGATTCGTGAGATCGTTGTCATGGCTAACCTAGAATGAATAAAAAAACGAAAAAAAAAAACGGTAGATACTCTAAGAAAGCATCAGTCTTTAATGTTGTCATTAAATACAATATTATGACTGAGAATGCTGCTATGATGAAACATCACGATTAAAACTTTACGTATAAACCAGATATGTATCAAATCGTTTAAGAGATTTTGCCGGCTGCTCAGAACCGTTAAAATGTAACCATACACAATGAAGGTTTGATTCATAGAAAAAATGTATATAATGATAGGTAAAGGTAGCTATGGAGCGAAGAGAACGCGCAGTGTAGTCGTCACCTGCGCGGGGCACGTGCACATCTGGACACGGACGGCTGTGTCTCATTGTGACGTACCTTTCGCAAACAAACATGTATGTATGTAGGTGCATATATGTGGAAATATTTTATGGAAACCAAAAACAAAATTCTCTTTTGCATACCAAGTAACAGGAAATAGTTATAAATACAAAACAAATATAAATAGGAATAAAAGTTTATGTAATATGTATAAGTATATTTATGTAAACAATCGTCATGATAGTCTATAAAATACAGAACTTTCAACCAAATCGATTCAAAATAATATACATTTTGAATCGATTTGGTAGGTATGTTTCGTTAGAAAATTGTAAGAAATTGAAGGGATTTACGTACTTTTAGTTTTGCGTCGGTGAACTTCTTTTTATTATTACTTTTAATAGAATGATTTCTCAGCAAAGAAGGTAAATTTAAATAAAACAGGAATTATGAATAAAGAGTACCTACCTCTAAGTCCAGTAGCTTGTATACATTAAAGTATGCCCTTCATTTCTCTATAAAATATCTACTAGCTGCGTTCAGGGATTTTACCCTATTAAGGCGTGAAGAAGTAGAAAACATTCATCGACACAGGATACATACTACATACATACTTTCGCATGTATTTATTATTTATTACTAGTTGTGCCCAGCGGTTTTACCCGCTGTACCAGCGTTGTACCCGCTGTACCCAATGTGTTATTCCAGCTATCTCTATACCAAATTTCAGCTCAATCGGTCTACCCGTTTAGGCGTGAAGAAGTTACAAACATACACACTCACTCACAAATTTTCACATTTATACTAGCTTATGCTCGCGGCTTTGCCCGCGTGGCTAAATCCTTTCTTAGCGGAGGTCTACGTAATAAAACTATATGTATTTCAAATTTCAACCGAATACGTTCAGTGGTTTTCAGGCAGTCAGTCACTCTTTCCTTTTAT
The DNA here is from genome assembly GCA_947507615.1 of Hemithea aestivaria. NCBI lineage: Eukaryota > Metazoa > Arthropoda > Insecta > Lepidoptera > Geometridae > Hemithea > Hemithea aestivaria. Next base: position 10,036,773 of record OX382327.1, on the reverse strand, counting down.
ATATTTAGATTAGTATGAAGTAAATATGATTAGTAAGAGAAAGAATTGTAACAGTAACAGGACGCATATGCATAGTTCTGTATGCGCGATGAATGGGCGTAGTAAGTAGCGCGTACCTGCCACCGCGGCGGCTGCAGCGCTAGTAGGGTGCAGCCTAAAATATATACAGCACAGAATATAGCTCCTGTACTACTAAAAACACGTGCTCAAACATATTTGCATAACTTTACAGGAAGTTATATTGTAATTCACTCGACCGGACCCTTTAACGCGAGCGCAGTGATAAACTTAGATTATAAACTCTTTACTACATTTTTCACCTAATGTATCAGCGACCATTTTCCCCCCCTTTGCTTTTAAAACTGGACATTGGTGAGCATTGTCAATTAAGTTGCACACATTTTTTTTTGGCTCAGAGGACAAGTATGTCTTTACACAATTTTAGGCCATCATTGATTAATTTTAGTACAGAACACTTTTTCCAAATGAATGTTTTAAAAGGCACACTTTGCTGTCCTTCTGTATCTGTTTACAGTGAGATTAGTTGACGGCAGAGGGTAGTCTGTAGGTGGGTGCGCGCCGCAGCATGGCAGCCTGCTCGGGGCATTACATTAGCAACGCTCATCACATCACTGTTCCCGGCCACCCTTACGTTCCGCCTCGTGATGCGTGTCCATCCCAATTAATTTTCATTAACCGATCTTCATTCCAATTCCATATTCGATAATGAGCTCGAGATGATTCCACGGTATTTGATTAAAACTGCGGTGGGCTAATGCATTCAATATTTAATAAGCTTTCATCGGATTGAAATGTTTACTTTTTTCAATGTGGAAGCTGAGAATTGACATTGTGAAATGATGCAATTAACTCGTTTCTCGATACTAGTATTAAAGGCCCCCGGTGGAGATGTTTATTTCTTTCCTTTTATTATTTTCTCAGTTGTAAGTTGGATGGAGAAGTCATTATTTGTAATGTAACCATTATTTTCTCGATAAAGGGGTCCTTTGTTGGTTTCAAATAATTGTAGTTTAAGTTTTGCTAAATCGTTTAAAACTTTTTATACTTTTACCGACTTCACTTTTGAAGTCATTTGAATGTTAACATAACCCATTATTAAAATGATTTCTAACCCTCATTATTGAACAATTGAATATATTACATGCAAAGAATATTATAATGTTCTCACATAGCGACCACTTTCCCGATTGATCCATTTCGAATTTACAGTTACAAGGGCGAGTCATTACAAAACAATTATCACAATTCTGCATAAATCCTATTATACCAAATTATACCTACCCTTTTATAATAATACTAATAGGTACCTTTATAATACTCATACGTATAAGCTCTACGTTCTCATAGTATTAACTGCAAACTAATTCTTGTATACTTAAATGTACCTATTCTGGGCAAGTGTGCGATTTTATCAGGTTTTAATGAAATTCTCAACGTTGCACAAATAGCAATTATCCACCTCTTTGTCAGGCTAGATAAAGCGGTGCGGCGACGTCGGGAGCGCGTGCGACACTAAATAAAAGATAGAAAGTTGCTTTATTTCAGTACAAGAATAGATTCAAGGAGTTCCGCCGCATTTCTAATTTACTTAAGACTAGGTTCGTGCCGCACTGCAGCTCAAGTCAGGTATCCTTGACTATAATTGGTTATACTAGTTGTGGACGGTGGCTTTGCCTACTATGGTGTAGTTGAGTTCCCAAAAAGGTAAATTTCTAGAGATATATTCCAGAGGACTGCAACGAAAAGGATTTCATTATGCGATATGTTAAATTGTAAAATTCAGTGATGCATATTTTTGTGGTATTTTTTTAAATAAGTGATGTCCTAAGCAAATTCTGACATCAGCGGCCAAGGGCGGATCCAGGATTTGGTCCAGGGGGGGGGGGGGGGGGGGCAAGGTGCAGACGGGCAAAAAAAATTTAGTTTTTACTACGAAAAGTGTGTGTTTAGCTCGCTCTGAACAGTTAAAAAGTTCAAATATCCTTAAAAATAAGTGCGAGAGCAGCTTGCTGCGAGCGCCGAGAAAAAAAAAAATCTTGACCATGAAATATGTGCAAAATTCGTAACTCTACAATGCTTCGCCTATGTCAGCGGCAACCACTGTACAGATAAATCAAGAAGAATACGAGCCCAAACTCAACAGGAGAGCACTTAATTAGGAAGTTCCTGTGGATTTACCTTTAAACACAACCAATCAACCTTTGATCAATTACTTAAGGATTTTTTTATTAAAGTCAAAAAGCGGAGTCTTTTACAAGTGTAATTAAATAAATAATTTCTCCATTAGGTTTTTTATCAAATAAAAAAAACGTGTTTAAGCTTAAACACACGAGAGGTCTAGTGTATTCAGCAGACAAAAGTGCAAATTGCAGACGTACGGCGCTAATGTCGATGCGAGGCGATGTGTCTGAGTGTTGTCATGGGACACGATTAAGCGCGCGCCAAGTCGCCAAGTTAGTGCTAAGTGAGTCTCGATAGCGCCGCTGACGAGTCAATCGCGCCCACGCATCCTGTCGCCACCGCGCCGCGCCGAGCCCTACCATCGCCTGTAATATATCGCTGCTGATACAACTACATATATCTACATTACTTTTAGGTAACTTCATAATATTTAGGCGTCTTTCTGTTGATGGTATTTTTTCAATTGGTTACAGAACAACGTGCACTTACGCCCGGTTTAGATGTGATGGAAAGACGAACCCCTAGGTACAAGACAGCAGTAGGTATGTGTATGTATGTTATGTAAACAATAAAGAGCGTTCATATGGGCGGAACAATTGGGTCTTAGACCTAACGTTCACTTACTTATTACTTGTACTTTGGCTTGATTACTTGATAGTGGGTAGGTACCAACTGTCAAGGTGGGAAAAATACTCAGACATACATAGTTGTAATTCTTTTTAAATATTGAAACTAGACCACGATAGCAGAAAGGTTTTTCCTCATGCGACTTGTGCACATTGAGCCTTAAATGCTCGGTTATACAGAAGTTACATAGCAGTTTGCTAAGGTATGAAATAAAATATTCTTATACAATGTTTCACTATCAGATGCTATGCTCCGTCTACGCATAATACATTTTTCCCCGCTCTTAATTAGGACTGTATCAAGTGCCTACACAGTCATTATGTTGAGCCTTAATTTATTAGAAGCTCCTAAGTTCTTTTTTAATGGTTTGTGTACAGAAGAGAGAAATGCAAACGCGATTACACGTTGAATACGCTTATAGAGGCAAAGGAGCCGCTTGAGTCGCGCGTAGGAGCACTAATGCAGTGTCTATGTATTGGATAGCCGGGAGCTATCAGCAGAGCCGCGCCGCGCCGCCGCATCCGACGCCGCAACTTGCACAGAATTACAATCGATAACGCACAACATGATAATATATTTACAGGTTTAATTTAAAAGCTATCAGCCCCGCTTCTTATGACATAGGGTTAGTTACAGCCGCGACTCGTGCTGTTCAAAAATCAATTAGCAGGTCTCACTCCAACATTCCTATAGACTTTCAATGTACAAAGTTGAAACAATAATTATTTTGCAATGATATAATAAAAGACTCCTCAACGAAACGTGGTTTCACAACTGACCGGGCATTGTGCAGTATTGTGAGTGCTTTCATATTTGAATTTGATAATTGAAAACCTGGCAACATGGCGTGTGGCAATACAGCCAGCGAGCTACAATTATCTCGTCATAGCTCCGAGATCAGTCAAACCATATCACGTTATGTGGGTCATTAATTACTGTAAACAGTAATTACTTTAATTGTTCCCGACAGTCTTTGTGTGAAGTCGTGAAGTGGCCGCACGCCTGCGAAGGTCAGTTCAGGCTCTACATATTAAAGAGGAGTTGGCGAAAGGCGATCTTTCTGATCACCTTAAATTCTGCGAAGGGTATTTCTCACAAATACTTACCTAGATATTATTATCTACATAAAGGCTCGTGTCATATATAATATCGATCACTTATTTACCGATTAGGTCAGGCAGGGTCAGGGATTTTCGATCAAAGATATCTTAGATTGGTCGGTAGAGAACTTTTAACGATTATAGTCCAGTCAATTTAGACATTCGAAGTTACATAAAGTCCCAACAAGCTGAATTTCTGTGAAGTTGTTCAAAACATAATTATAAACAATGTCTAGAAGTCCCCCATCATTCCCCTGTAAGGAAAAAATTTAATTCAAGGTCAAAGGTCAAAACAATGAGTTTTTCGCGATTTTCAGCAAAACGGTAAGTTTTATCATAAAAACATCTTAGACAAAATTGTAGATCATAAAATTGTCTACAAAAAATTAGGCTCAAACTATGTCTAAACCAAATTTTAGCTTAATGGGGTCATTAGTTACTGATTTTGTATTCAAACATTGACCTCCTTTATCCCGCCTTAGAGGTTGATTTTTGGAATAAAAAGTATCCCATATCATTTTTTAGGACTTGGTCTACCTTTGTACTAAATTTCAGCTCAATAGGGCCAGCGGTTCTAAATTTACCATACAAACTTTGACCCCCCCCTTACCCCCTCTTTAAAGTTAAATTGTGTCATAAAAACTATTCAATGTTCCTCAACACAATCCCAACAATTGTTTTACAAAATTTCAGCTCAATCGGGTAAACGGTTACGGATTTGCATACAAACGTTTTTCGGGAATAATTCCTTTTCCTGAGGGAATTTCAAAAAATCGCTTCTTATTGCACGATGAAATCTTCCAAGGAATACGCTGTCCAAATTTCAGCTCAATCCGTCCGGCCGTTTGGGCTGTGCGTTGATAGCACGAAAGTGTACGAACGATTTTATATAAGAGATTACAACTTTTTGAATCGTTATATCTCAAAAACGGTGGCTCGTAGAAAAAAAAGTATTAAATATTTTTTTGTAGACAATTTTATGATCTACAATTTTGTCTCAAATATTTTTATGATAAAACTTACCGTTTTGCTGAAAATCGCGAAAAACTCATTTTTTTTACCTTTGACCTTGAATTAAATTTTATCCTTACAGGGTAATGATGGGGAACTTCTAGACATTGTTTATAATTATGTTTTGAACAACTTTACAAAAATTCAGCTTGTTGGGACTTTATGTAACTTCACTCTCATTTTTTGGTCTAAATTGACCGGACTATTAGGCATACCTGCCAATTTAAAAGCCCTTTACCTAGTTACAAATAATTACAAGCATGAATAATGACAATTTTTCGAACTTTCTACAAACTATATATCTCACAAATATATATGTATACTAACACAAAACAAGGTACACATAACAAGAATATTATAAAATTTAGGAAATACTGCATACTTTTTCAATGCATTTTTAAATAAAGATTAGCTTTTTTACACAAACTTTTTGTTTTAGCAGTCGACAGAAAATTGCTACCCGAGGTGATAATCGACCATCGATCCATCAAATTATACGATAGATTACGTATATCGATATAATCGACTCAAATTATCGAGGTATCGTAACAAGGTGTGAGAAATATGTGAGATATTGTGGTTTATTGGCGGTTTCTTTTAAAAAGCTTCTGTGAAAAGCTTATCACGAATATATTATTAGCTTTAAGCCGTTTATTTATTTTATTTATTTATTTATTTCATAAAAATTACAGTATTGCATGTTTGGAGTCCACTAGCCCCCACACTAGGATACCCTGTGTCGTATTATTAGCTTTAAGCCGTTTAAACGAGCTTTGACGAACATTTTTGGTCAAACCTAAGCTTTGACTAGTTAAAATTATAGGTTTGCACATGCGCATCGGGGTTTAATCGGGAATCGCGTAACAATTACTCGATAAGTCCTGGTTAATAAAATTAACACAAATATTATGACTTTTTATTTAAATTTTGAAATCGATCTTCACACAGAATAGATGTTTTTAGATTTAAACGCTGCGTAGTAATTCATCAAGTCAATGCTACATATTGAATGTGACGACCTACATTTGGTTTACTTTTGGTTATTATGGGTAACGATGCAATCTGCTTTAACCTACTATGACTTACAACGTGAGTTGACCACAAACCTTCATTTGCATTAAATTTATTAGCTTACGTGTTCTATCTTGGGTGTCAACATGATATTACAGAGTCGCGTCGGCGTCAGGTGATCTGCTTCTCCGTGACTCAACAGTTACACTAACGAACCAGTGCGCTGCGCGGACTGAGGTGCCGGCAACTGAACACATTGGGCAAGGGAATGGCTATAATAAGGATACTAAGCGCGCCTACTTTGATAAAAAAAAATCGTGGTGTACATCAGTAGTGAATGTAAGTGGTATGCGTAGGATTTTAGTTTGAGTAGGGCTGGACCTAGCTAACAGATATGGTTTCTAAGTTAATTTAGAGCTTGAGTGAATTTGTTTAGGGGTGCTGAACCTTGCTGACTGGCATAGTTCTGTTCTTTATAAAAACTTCATTAAAAAAAGCATGCGAGCAGCTCGCTGCAGAATATATAAATAGAATTTTTGTGGTGTTTGTACCCCTAATCTCCCACCCTGAATACGCCACTTTTGTATTACGAGTACCTATATTTCATTCGTACTGGCTCTGTCGGTTGTGCTTTGGTATGGTACATCAGACTGTTCTCTGTTTAAACTAACGAACGGGTTCTGCTACGAAAATCCTAAGGCCCGATCTAAAGTAATGAAGTAACGTATAGTGGCGAGAGACGGCGCGCGTGCTGCATTGTCTCCCATTATCTATTATTATCTCTCTTAGCCTACATATAAATCTATTCAATAACGCATGCAGATCGGTACGCAATATCAAATGTAAAACAATAAACTTTAATAAAGAGAATGCTTACCGCAACTTATTGTATTGAACCGGATTAATGAGTTGTGTAACTCTTCGTGAAAAGGTTGTCGAATGTTCCTGGTCAATGTTACTCGGGCTTTTGGTCTTTGTTTAATGATATTATAATTACGCAAATGATTTAAAGCGTTTGTTGGTGTCTCACTAGTCACGAAACTCACGAAACGGATGTGATTTGGCAGATATACATATTATAATATATAGGTGTTAGGTATAGTATTGGCAGGTGATACCTATCTATATATTTATGTAGGTGAACGGTAGGGGACACGGATCTTGTGTCATCCTGTCTTCTAGGTCAGATACTTGCATATATTATGAGATGTTAATTTCGGGAAATATATAAGCAAATACATTTATTAATTAGTAAAGTGATTTATTGGCGATGCTGCCAGGATTTTAGACACGCGGTCATTTGACAGTGGTTTGAAGCACTTGGATTTACTGTAGATGGGGCCGAAATATGTACATAGAAAAGGATCCTTTATCTCTGTATCATTATTTAGTACGTACCTTTTGTCAATGAAGGCATTTGTTACTTTAATAAAAAAAGTATTATTAGCTTCATTTTAAAAAATGCGTTTATAGACTGGTACTCGGAATTTTAGTACTGCAGCTCATTGGTATGACACGCCTACTTAGGATTTTTTGTTTAAATACAGTAAACCGTAGTACAGTAAGTCTAAAAACAGTAGCAGCACACCTTAGCAGGTGGATAACACATTATAAAAATCAATGCCCTAGATACTCATCTAGTTACAACGAAACGTTTATAGTCATGATTAATTTCATTATGTTCGTTTTGTGATACTTATCGACAGTTATTATGTTTCATTAACGATGTAAGCTATCCGTGTGTCGGTCCATCCATCCATCAAGGTGTTAAGTGGGATCGGTTCGGCTTGTGAGGCACCAATAGTCTATTTATTAAAAGTCGAACACCTGCCATAACGATAGTCGATCGTAACGTATGAACGTTCCGATAAACAATCACCGCTCATTGGTCAATGGTCAACTATTCAATACTCCAATATTGTACGACTACGAGTACTGACTCTGGTAAATAAATAGAGCGATACTAAATTGTTATTAAGCATAAAAATTAAAAATATCATACCAAGATATTTGCTTCTGAAAGTGATCACATCTAAACACCATCTACTCCCACCATTTTGATAATAACTCAAATGACATCTCCTGAGATTGTGTTGGTTAGTTTACTCAATGACTATATTTTTGTGTGACTTTTATAGTAATTAACACCAATGTAAAACAAAGTCGGCCAAGTTGTATTCTTTATTACGAGATAAACTTCACCAGACTGCCTCTACAAATACTTCCAGCCTCATCACCGATAAACAATTTATTATCGATAGCCTAATCACGCAAATTATAATTGGTCCAGCATTAATCTGCCCCCAACTTCGAGTAAACGATGGACCAAAAACGTTAGTCACGACCGAGAGATTAATAATTTGTTTGTATTGCGATGTCGTAGTCGTTATCGAGACGACGACGCGACGTGCCTTTTTCATAACCCGCTGTATATACCGGTACCAAAGAAGGAGGCTAAGTTCACCATCACGACTCACGACGTCGCTACTCAACTTTCGAGTGCGGACTTCGACTAAGAATCACTTGCGACAACGGCTGATCGATGTAGCCCTTGGCATTCGTGTGTTCGTGCGATATAACTGTGCCTGCTTAGTATCTACCGATATTATATACATATAAAAAACAAACAGATGACACAGATTGTGCTCGGCATTCGGCGTGGTTGTCGTGCCAATTGTGCGGCTAATGGACCGGCCCAGTCCATAATACCGTGCTACATATTATGCTATGTGCAAGCATTTTAATCTCCGCACTACATACTCTACCGTTTCATACTCAGGTGTACCTAGATATAGTGCCTCTTTAAAGAGACATAGACACGCAGGTAGTTAACCGGAATCCTTAAGAGTATTACCTACTCGGATGCCTTTTAAATCTGCAACGTGAAGGTATTTTTTGTCGTGGTCGACGGTAAAACGAGTAGCCTCTTCGTAATAGGCTTAACAAGAGAACGGGTTGAGGAGACCGCACGTGGATAACCGCTGCGGCGGCGGCACATCAAAGCAAACACTCGTTTTAAGCCAATTGTGCGTGCCAGCGCGCGCGCAGCTACAACGTGTAATTATACGGTTAGAGGGCGCACCCCCGCGCCGGTGCACCCTGCCCGAGTCCGTCATTACATTGACGCGGCGCGGCGTGCGTGCGAGCTTGCCTAGTACACCTCTAACCTAGCGACCGCACTCACCACCGCATCGAGTCAATCATAAAAAACACCATCTGTTGAACCGTGCACCATATAACCAGGATAACACCCGCTGGGTCAATAATTGACCGCCGACACACTGTTTTCAAATTAAGTTTTTTATGAGTGCAATAAGCAAGTTAATTAAGTTAAAATAGGTTAAAAGCCAATTTGATTTTAATAAATTAGGAACAGCAAAATGTTTAGCCAAAGCTTAGTGGATGGTGATTATGATGTTTATTTTGTTACATAAGAAAGAATATCTATTCTGTACTTGCAGTGAAACATTAGGGCTAAATCCATAGTTTCATTTCATGATTCCAACTACATATTTCCGCTTACTATATACATATATTATTTCCATATAAACATAATAGATAAGTTCCACATGCGAGTGATTAACTGGTACAAAGATACCTAATTGGAATCAAACCATTCATCATTTTTGCATCAAACCTTTAAAAATAATAATTGAAAAATAAACAAATCGTAAATCAATATTAGATGCTATCTTTGATTCTATGATATTACACATTTAAAGAATCTAAAATAAATAAAAGATGGCCACACCTATCATTTAGGTAAAATAACAGGATTGAGAAAAGAATTGGGTAAGGATCTAGCAAAAAACTTGGTTCCTTCTGTATCATAATATTTAATGTTATTAATAGCATAATTTAAATCAATTTCCGTCTAACCGGCACGGGTTAACCCTTTTAGTCGGGGCGCGTTACAAGCATTTATTATTTCATAATAGTGTGTAATCGCCTTTGGATTTATTATAGAGCTCACCAGCTGGTGGTATCGAAATGATTTGTATTTCTTCTACCTTGGGTTAAATTACATTATAGCATCATGAACCGTGGTAATTAACTAATAGCCAGCTTTGATGCCATGACAATGAAATACTGGAAAAAGAAGTGTTTGTCAAGAAATTCAGTTCTTTTTATAAAATTGACTTAATTTTATGTTCATGACCTTTGCTGCTACATTTCATGTGCAAGGAAGGTAAAAAAAAAGTTATTGACGAGCATACCTAGGAGTTTGAATAAATGTCTACTTTGATTAATTCATTAAAGGTTCATCCGGGTATAATTAGTCACAACTATACCCCGTTAACTCATAAGTAAAAAATGCCAAATATGTCTGTTCAAAAGCAATAAAGTTATGGTCTAAAAGTAACTATATTGTCCTAAGTCCTGAACAATGATTAAGAATTTGTTCTCACTCAATTCCGGAAATTAATACGCCACATGTTGACAAAAATTTCTAAATAGGCGTTTATAACTATTACATCCTTTGTCGGGTTGTAAAAAGGTGTCGTGAGAACGACAGAACTTTGGTTCATTATTGTAGGAAACAAACAGGGTAATTTAAATCAGGTGGTGTCGCGGATACAAGGTTTGGTTCACGTGTTCGGTCGACAATGGCGATGGTGGCCTTCCCATTGTTCCGGCAGTAAAGCACCGCGCCTCGCCGCCACGGCACTCAGCACCGACTCGGGCTGGCAGCGGTTGTGGAGCAGGTGTTGTGCAGATCCTTGTTTAAAGTACGCACTATTGTTTGAACTTTTGTAGGAAATTTGAGAGAATGAGTTATAAAATTACATTTCGGTACTGTACATTAATGTTATTCAGATGGGAAAAGGACCTGCTCTAATGTACACAGGTTATATTCAGTTTCGTAATAAGTTTTACACTAACGTTGAAGTAATAACAAAATCCAATATTCACGACTAGACTCGAAGATGACACAGTAACATTGTTAAGCAAGCAGTCACAATAACTATTACCATCTATTACGTAGATAAATTATTAATAATTCTTGGACCATCAATCACGTTTAGGTCAAAGCTGCACGCAGAAACAGAATGGTCAATCCTAGTAGTTTTTATGGATTGTTTTTGTTTTCATATCATTAAGGAAGTATACCGTGGGGCCACGTTGGTGGGCGCCAGAATGATTGGTACAACACGGTACAACGGATTATTTCGATGGACTATTTATTATTATGGAGCTCTGAGACGCGGTTCGCGGACGATGGAATCTGCTCCTTTGTCATTGGGGCAACCTGTTCTCTCGGGTTGGAGCTCTCAGTGAGTACAATGTAAAGTAACGGGCCACCTTATTAACCGATATTCCATCTGGGCTATGCAGATACGAGTGTCTATTGCCGCACTGCGCCGCGTCGATCACCGATCATATTAATTTCGAATGATAGATTGCTTTTATACATAGTTAATGCCTTATTATGATACAGATAAGAGCATCAAGGTTAGTGAACTTTCTATGGCTTAAGTGGTATGGCTAAAGACGATGGTGCTCTGATTGAATAAGCAGTGTGGGAACGGAACACACAAGTGTGTGAGCCTTATGTATTTTTTGTCAGATCATACTGGCATAACTATTCCCAGCGTTTACGTTTCTTTTCTTTTATTAGTTTTTGTCATTACTTTTTATAACTTTGTTTTGATAAGCAGGTGGCAGGAACACACACTTGCTGCGTAATGCGTTTGTTTATACTACCTGAAAACTATCTGATATACATATACTATAGGGTTCGCGGTTATTAGTCCTACATTTAAAATTTCAGTCAGCTCATAGATGTTATATTTTATTTTGTGTCAAAAACGAGTATATTTTTCTGTAGGGAGTACCTAATTAAATCCATTTTTTTTAAATTTAATTTAAAACATTGTGTGAGGTGGAAAGCCTCTTGGGATATTCATGCACAAATATTATTAGGTATAACTAAGTTACAATCTATGAGGACTGAGGATATTGTCGGAGTCCAGATTTTACCATAGATCGATATGTAAAGGAAACTATGTTTACTAACCGTCACTGTGACCTTTTACTTTAATTTGTAGGGTTGCTTGTTATTTTTTACAATTCTAAATTTAGAAACACCCATTTAACAAGATGCGTGCATCCAGTTTGGGTCCCATTTCATCAATATGTAACACTCTCGTAAAAAACAGGGCACCTTTCGCAACATCCGCCTCTCTCAGGAATCTCTCATGAGACAGGTAGCTGCTTCCGTTCTTATCTCCTTTCATACAATAAATGGAACAATTATTACAATGTGATTAATTCAAGTTTAGGGCAGGTAGCGAAGCACAATTATTGTCTTCCTTGGGAAATATTAAGAGCATAATCAAGGTGCAGGTAACCCGTTTCATAAATTGTAATTTTTTATGCAAATTTTATTATTATGCTTATGGTGTGTCAAGATTATTTTTTGCGAATTAGAACACATGAATAATTAATACATCTAGGGACTGCTTTCACACATAATTTTTCTCGAGCGTGTTTTTTTACAGTTCATAAAAATAAGTAGGTAATAATTTTTTGCAAACAAAAAATGCTTTCTTCTCATACTTATTTTATTTGTAAATAGCTCCTTCTTTTCACAATAAATTATTATATCTGAGATTATAAAACATAAATGTTTGGTCTTATGTTTTATCTGTCTCTGATTTCGAATTTCGACATGCTCGTATGTAAATATATGGAAAATTGTAAAACCTTTAGTTCTGAAATTGAAGAAGTTCTTTTAACTAAATTATTTCAATAAATAAAATGACCAACTATAAAATTTTCGACAATATGGTAAACAACAATTAAGGGAATAAAAAAATTGCATTCGCTCAGAGCAACCGCGCAATGTCCGGGTACTTCCAACCCTCCATCAGCGGTGATCCATTGTTTGCCGCCGCCAAGTTCCCAACAAACTCAGCGTGCAGCGTGAGAATCGTAATGCTCCGAATTCATTAGGCGCAGGATCGATAACTATCAAATTACAATCGTTGGTCGAGAGCTTTTATAACAAAATATTATTAACTAACAACGGAGACCGTTTTTTAGAGTATCCATTTAGATATTTCTTCTCCTTTGGACAGGCATGGTCACATGTGTAACTTATTTGGATACATCTACGAATATATAATAAGTCGGATACATTGTATTATTGAACCTTCTATAATATTTAACTATACCTCTATATTATTACGTACTCGTAGATGGGATATGTGATATGTGTCTAGTCTACATTTGCCATTTATTGCTAATACTCTCCTATTTAATAATAACTGTAAGTACTATTTTACTAAAGCTGTACTATTACAAGCTTTATATTACTTTCACCTGTCTGTTGTCTGACTGTCTGTCTGTCTGTCTGTCTGTCTGTAATCAAATCTTGCAAGTTTGATTTGACCTACTTTCCGGTTTCCAATTGAGCTGAAAATTTGCATGCGTGTGTAAATCGGATGACAATGCAATATTATTATGACATGGAGCTGATCTGATGATGGAGCTGGAAGGTGGCCAAAGGAACTCTGTTATAAAACAACGCAACCCCATCGAGTTTGGGCTCATTTGATTTGTCTTGACGAGTACTATATGATGCAAGATGGTAATGATAATTAAAGCTTGTTTTTAAAAAGTATTTTTAAAATTTCACTTGTTTTAAAGAGAATTATTCGTATTTTATTCAGAGATTTATAGGAGGTCCTAATCTGTCGATTAAATCTGTTATAATAAAATATTATGGACATTGATAACACCGACTTATTGATAGTTTGATAGAATTATTGATAGTTAACTTTCAGAACTGCTGAGTATTTTTAGGGATCTAAAATTATAATAATTTGGTCTGGCTGGTAGCCAACTACCAACGTCAGCTTCAACTCCTAAGTTGTTATATACGCTCATGCGCTCATATGGTCAAAATATTTTTTCTGTGGATTATTATATTCTCTTATCTATTTATAAGCTTATACAGTGCAGTATGTGCAGTGGCATGTAGTTGCGACACCGTTGCGCCGGCGACGGCGACGCGGCGTCGCCTGCCACGCTCTGACTCACGCCTGTGGATTCCCGCTCCCAGATTATGCTAGATATAGCTATTGGCTAGCTGCTAGTTCATGGGCCAATTACTAAATCAATCAATTAGTCTTAACCGCAGATGTTATTTAACTAGAACTTGTGAATAATATGTGCGTTTCCTTGGTACGTTTGCTTAATTTTATGCTGTATCAATCACTAATTAATGAATGGTGTCGGATTCACCGATGAGTATTTTAATTAATACTAGCTTATGCTTGCGGCTTTGTCCGTGTGGCCAAATCCTTTCTTGGCGGAGGTCTACGTCATAAAACCTATCTGCATTCCAAATTTCAAACCAATCGGTTCAGCTATTTAGGCTGTGTGTTGATAGATCAGTCAGTCACTCTTTCCTTTTATTTATTTAGATATTAATTTCCTTAAGAATTAAGTTCCGTCTTCAAAAAAAAATGTAAGAAATATATACCTAGCTGTAAAAGCTTGAAGAAAAAAGAAAATTGATAAGAGCTTTCTGAAAGCTCAAGCGGTAACAAAATATCAATTAATTTTGAATGACTAGCAGCTTTCCAGTTTTCTGCAAACACCCCGCACCTATGCATTCTTTATAGATCGCGATGACAATCTCATGTGAAAGTATAGGACAACCCCTTTCAGGTCAGCTAGTTTATTAATGTAATTATTGGTACCGCCGTTAATGATATCTAAGTATAAAACGTGCAACCCAGATACTATTAGATGGAGGTTGAGATCGTTAACCAGTAGAGCCCACACATTCGTTTGTAAATGTCGATTGCTCCTGTTCTAAGAACCGAGTCATGTTTCTTGACTACTGTCCATTTGTAACCATTAAAAGTTTTCGCACCTACGGCCTACGGGCGCCATATTTGTTTATGTCAGCTATATCTTCTCATAAAAATAATTTATGAATGAATGACCGTGACAATAGTCGTAGCTTGTATTTTGTAGCCAACGCTACGATGTGACGTGACAACAGGCGTGGCGGCCGCCAGGTTACCGACCGCTCATCATCATATACAATCGCTACAGCATACAACCGATTTATATTACTATCTTGATTAATATTTATGATCAATTCTTCGATCGACTTGTGAATTAGGTGCAGGTACCTGGCTGGGTTCTGACGGTATCGTTCATGCTGCTCGACATTTGATGGATTGGTTTTACATACGTAGATTGTCGAATGGAATTATGGCTTATTTATTTATGACTAGCTGACCCGCGCGCACTTCGTTGCGCGTGAGAGTCAATTAATAAAGCGAATTTGGTGCTGCTATGTTCACTATGATAGTATTTCCATCCCCGTGACTTTGTAAGCGTAAAATAAGGCATGGCTTTATATTATTTGCTCCCGCTGTGGGTAGCGAAGAATATCGGGTTGGGTATTTCTATGCAGTTTTGTTCGCTACCGTAGAAACCAATCCTATGTCCTTTCCCAGAGGTCAAATTATCTCAGTTGAGCGGTAGTTTATCGCCTTCATAAATTTTCACGCCTCTTTTCAGGAATTAAAACTATTTGTGGTCCTTTCCCGGTAACTCTTTAACTTATCTCTACTGTAATGTACCTCAGCTAAATTATTATTCGTTACTAATTTCTCACACCATCCTTCCCGCGACTCAAATCAATTCCATGGTTCCTGAATTCCCATTAAATCTCTGATCCTCCTTCCCCCTCCTTTAATACTTAGTCTCCTTAAAGTTAATTTCTGACATAAAAAAACTATTCATTAACAGAACTTAACAAAATATCAGCTCATTTTCGGTTCAGCGATTACTAATTTCCATGCAAACGTTTTTGTGAAAAAATTCCTGTTCTGGTGAGAATTTCACAAAATCCCTTCTTATCGGTCGCCTACGTTACAT
This sequence comes from Hemithea aestivaria, assembly GCA_947507615.1. Lineage (NCBI taxonomy): Eukaryota > Metazoa > Arthropoda > Insecta > Lepidoptera > Geometridae > Hemithea > Hemithea aestivaria. Next base: position 10,020,916 of record OX382327.1, on the reverse strand, counting down.
AAAGAATACGTTGTCCAAATTTTAGCTAAAACGAAGAAGCGGTTACCTTTCCTACACAAACTGGATCCCTCTTTCCTCCCCTCAAAGGTTGATTTCTGGGATAAAAAGTATCCCATATCTTTTTTTAAGACTTAATCTACCTTTGTATCAAATTTAAGCGCAATAGGGTCAGCGGTTCTAAATTTCCCATTAATTTCTGTCAAAATAAATATTTAATGTTCCTAAACACAACTCAAACCATGATTTTACAAAATTTCGATTCAATCGGTTTAGTTGTTACGGATTTGCATACAATTGTTTTTTGTAAATAAATCCCGTTCCAGTGGGAATTTAGCAAAAGCCCTTCTCGTGAGTCGCCAAAACCACCTAAAAACACGCTATCCAAATTTCAGCTCAAATAAAGAAGCGGTTAACGATTTCTTACGCAAACTTGCACCCCCCCCCCCCCCTTTCCTCCTCTTTAATGTAGATTTCTGGGATAAAAAGTATCCCATTTTTTAGGACTCAATCAACCTCTGCACTAAATTAATTTAAGCTGAATAGGGTCAGCGCAGCGGTTCTAAATTTCCCATACAAACTTTGACCCCCCCTTATAAGTTAATTTCTGATATAAAAACTATTAAAAATTTCCTTAACAAAACTCAAACCATCATTTTACAAAATTTCAGCTTAATTGGTTTAGCGGTTACGGATTTGCACACAAAAGTTTTTTGGGAATAATTCCCGTTCCTGTAAGAATTTCACAAAATCCCTTTTTATCGGTCGTCTTAGTTTATGTAACTAAGAACACGCTGTCCAAATTTCAGCAAAAACAAAAAAGCGGCTAACGATTTTTTACACAAACTTGCACCCCCCTTTTTTCCCTTAAAAGTTGATTTCTGGGAAAAAAGTATTGCATATCATTTTTTAGGATTAGATCTACCGCTGTACCAAATTTAAGCTCAATAGGGTCAGCGGTTCTAAATTTCCCATACAAACTTTGACCCCCCCTTTACCCCCCTTAAAAGTTAATTTCTGACATAAAAACTATTCAATGTTCCTAAACACATTTCAGACAATCGTTTTACAAAATATCAGCTCAATCAGTTCAGCGGTTACAGATTTGGATACAAACGTTTTTTAGAATTAATTCCCGTTCCCGTGGAAATTTTGCAAAATCCCTTTTTATCGGTCATCTACGTTACATAAAAAATACGCTGTTCAAATTTGAGCTTTAAAAGATGGCCGGTTACTGATTTTCTACTCAAACTTCTACCCCCCCCCCCCCCCCTCTTCCCCCTTCAAGGTTGATTTCTGGGATAAAAAGTATCCCATATCATTTTTTAGGACTCAATCTCCCACTGTACCAAATTTCAGCTCAATGGGGTCAGCGGTTTTAAATTTTCCATACAAATTTCGACCCCCCTTTACCCCCCCTTAAAAGTTAATTTTCGTCAAAAAAAAATTAATGTTCCTAAACACGATCTAAACAAACGTTTTACAAAATTTCAGCTCAATATCGGTTCAGCGGTTACGGATCTGCATACAAACATTTTTCGGGAATAATTCCCGTTCCCGGAGGAATTTTGCAAAAATCCCTTTTTATAGGTCGCCTTCGTTACCTAAAGAACACGCTGGTTTAAATTTCAGCTTAAACAAAGAAGCGGTTACCGATTTCCTATTCTAACTTTGACCTCCTTTATCCCGCCTTAGAGGTTGATTTTTGGAATAAAAAGTATACCATACAATTTTTTAGGACTCAATCTACCTCTGTACCAAATTTCAGCTCAATAGGGTCAGCGGTTTTAAATTTTCCATACAAATTTCGACCCCCCTTTACCCCCCCTTAAATGTTAATTTTCGTCAAAAAAAAAAATTAATGTTCCTAAACACAATCTAAACAATCGTTTTACAAAATTTCAGCTTAATCGGTTCAGCGGTTACGGATTTGCATACAAACGTTTTTCGGGAATAATTCCCGTTCCCGGAAGAATTTTGCAAAAATCCCTTTTTATACGTCGCCTTCGTTACCTAAAGAACACGCTGGTTTAAATTTCAGCTTAAACAAAGAAGCGGTTACCGATTTCCTATTCTAACTTTGACCTCCTTTATCCCGCCTTAGAGGTTGATTTTTGGAATAAAAAGTATACCATTCAATTTTTTAGGACTCAATCTATCTCTGTACCAAATTTCAGCTCAATAGGGTCAGCGGTTCTAAATTTTCCATACAAACTTCGACCCCCCTTTACCCCCCTTAAAAGTAAATTTCTGAAAAAAAAACTATTTGATGTTTCTAATCACAATCCCAACTATCGTTTTACAAAATTTCGGCTTAATCGGTTCAGCGGTTACGGATTTGCATACATTCGTTTTTCGGGAATAATTCCTGTTCCTGAGGGAATTTTAAAAAATCGCTTCTTATTGCACGATGAAATCTTCTTACGAATACGCTGTCCAAATTTCAGCTCAATCCGTCCAGCCGTTTGGGCTGTGCGTTGATAGAACAAAAGTGTACGAACGATTTTATATAATAGATAAGTAAATCTTTAGATAGATATAACTCTTTTATTTAAAAACCGATTTAAATAAAACCAATACTATTTACAAATTAGAGAAATTTGCAACGTTTTAGCGAAAACTGCATACAATTCGGTTGTGCCGTTTTATCACACATAAGTAATAACCTTTTTACAAATTAAGCCTAATAAAACTACTCTGGTAAATTTTCGTTTATGGCCACATCGATAGATGGCGTATTTTTAGTTTGTCGCACTTTTTGCTTTTTGATTTTTTTGAATTGAATTTACTTTATATTCTATTACTTTTACTTCGAAATTTTGATGTAAATTAGGGGCGATGTGTCCGATATAAATGATTATTATTTATTTTATTATTTTATTTTACGTTACCCTAGGAAAAATTGACAAAATGTTTTACGATCTAGATCGCGCAAGCGACTTTTTCGCGTCGTTTTGTTCATATGCGTATTTTCACAGTTCACCTTAGTAAAGGATCACAATGAATGGGGAGAAATTTCCATTCTTATTATATGTATGGATATGGATGGATATGGATATGGATATGGATTGTTTTTTGTAAAATTTTCGCGATGGTTTACTCCTCATGACTGAAGTTGGTGTTCCGTTGGTGTTTATCTACAAAGCGTCACAGATGCAGCCCATCCACCATTCTCAGGCTATTGACATGAAAGTGACATCCGAGGAGGTTGGATATAGCAGGCTAGAGCCCACCCACTGCAACATAACAGAACAACTTTCTACGATTTTTTTGTTCAAATTCAAAGGGTAATCTGACATGCACGAATGATTTGCGACAATTGTCAATCATGCAAGTACTTAGAAATAAATCGGAGATTCGAATAATTGCCCAAATACTTATTATGCTAATTGGAAAGAAAGCTATTGTTACGTGGCGAGTGATGATAGAGAAATGATCGTGTCGACAGGCTATGTTAGGATAATGGGCTAATATGATAGACGTGTGACATATGACTGGTGACCTAGAGTGTGTAGGTGTTAAAGATAGTATAAGAGAAGGGAGTTTGATTATGTGGTTCATAGTACAAGACGCAAGTTCCTTCCGACTTGCCTACTATTTATTGCTTCAGTTTGTCGCGTCATAAAAACAACAGCTCCTGTTTGTCAGATACGATCAAAGCTCGCGTCTCGTCGCGCCGCTCTGTCAGCAATCAGCGTAAATTATATAGCTCTACTTCGCTATATTGTGACAGCTGTATATTGGGCTGAAAAGAAAAGTAACCGTTAAAACTGGTCCTATTTTAGTTCACTGATTAAATTTTGTGTCTATCTAATTCGTAATATTGAAGAATACTTAGCTAATTAACTTTTGTTTTTCTAAAAAAGGGAAATAAACCCAAAACAATAGAGGCTCTAACCTTTACAGTTTCATATGTTAACTTAAGTAAAGAGTTTTAACATGATATAAACTCTTTTGCAAAAAAAAACGGGCACTTTGATGATTTCTCTGCTTCAATGAAGAAGAACAAGAAAGAGGTTTTATTAATTTGACGATGCATTGACTTATCATTTATAAACATCCTGGCATGATTATTAGGTAATGTTCCAAATTTAAAATTTGAAATTAAGAATGAAAAATACTGATTATATAGTGAAATTGCTTTGCTTTTTGGCGCGAATTGATGCGAATTGCTGTAACAATTTTAAAACTTTTTGAGTATTTTCTGCAAATTAAACAATTTATTCTTTCTTTCCACAATAAATACCACTTTTTGATATGAGCGATAAAGCGATAAGGGCCGGTAAAATTATAGCCCTACTTGAAGAAGGTTGTTCGCAAACTTACGTGGCTCAACGGCTAAATGTGAGCCGTTCAACTGTCCAGAGGACATGGCAACGATATCAAGAGACCGGTTCGGTTAAAAGAAGACCCGGCTCGGGAAGAAAACGATGCACAGAACCAAGAGACGACCGCTTTTTGGTGAGTCAGGCGTTGCGGAATCGTAAGGCGTCAAGTGTGGACCTGAAAAAAAAACCTGAAGAAGTAAGAGGAGTAGAAGTAAGCTTGTGGACGGTTAGAAAGAGGCTTTTGGCTGCCAATATCAAAAGTTACCGCCCGGCTCGAGGCCCTAAATTACTCCGTATGCACCGTGTTGCTCGACTTCAGTTTGCTCGAAACTGTGCTTCATGGACTATGGAGGACTGGAATAAGGTATTGTTTTCTGATGAAGCTAGAATCTCTTTGTGTGGAGAGGACCGACGCCGGCGAGTGCTGCGAAGACCACGGGAACGCTATGCGGAAGTGTGTTTCGAACAAATCACTCCTTATGGCGGAGGCTCCGTTATGTTTTGGGCAGCAATTAATTCGACGGAGCGTACGGAGTTAGTTTTCTTAGAAAGAGGAACATTAAATGCACACCGGTACATAATGGAAGTCCTAATTCCACATGCACAACCCGCATTGACTGCACTTGGGGAAGATTCCATTTTTATGGACGACAATGCCCGCCCGCACCGTTCTGGTGACGTGGAAGCTTACATGCAAGAAGTTGGGATCCGTCGTTTAGATTGGCCAGCTCGCAGTCCTGACCTCAATCCAATCGAGCATGTCTGGGATGTTCTAAAAAGGCGGGTAAGATCAGTGCAACCTGCTCCAAAAAACATCAGGGAGCTAAAAAGAGTAATTGCTGAAGAGTGGGAACGTATTCCTCAAAACGTAATTAAAAACATCGTATAGAGTATGCCCAGAAGGATTCAAGCTGTGATTTTGGCAAGAGGAGGTCACACTCGTTACTAGGTTTTTACAGTTGTAAATTTATTTAAATAAAAAAGTAAAAAAATCTTCTTGTCTTTATTGCCGGCCACTTGTTATTGTGTGGTCGTGTACGTCGGTTTTGATAAAAATCATAAATAAATACAAAATTGCAAAAATTCACGCTTATTTCACATGATTATTACACGATTAGGTACGAGTATAAGTATACAAAGTGTGTCAAACAATTAAATATTTTTAAACTAACACAAATCTATCTTAGAAAGTAAGTTTTCTTAGGTGCCCGTTTTTTTTGCAAAAGAGTGTATATTCTGAAAAACGTTAGTAAATTTATTATTACTTATCCTGCTTAAAAAATGTCCCATGTTTTTCACTTGTCTAGTGCAACGTCTGCAAGTGCACGGCTTAAAAGTTGCATTCAAATACATAATTATGGTGTGAATTTAACGTTGGTATGTATGAAATTTGTAATTGGATTAGAATGTCATTCTAATCTTTTGAACAATCTGGAGCAGACAAAAAAGAAATTGAAATACATATTTAATTAAATAAAGCCATGACATTAACAATGATTTATCTTATCTGTTGTTTAATAGGAGTTATTTTTAATTAACAATGGCAGCAAGTGAGGACAATGATACATGTTATCGGTGCCAGAGTTAGAAGGTCCCGTTAGTCGGGTACTTATGAATTGATCGACTGGGCCTATCGCGATCCGCTGTGAGTTGGCTTGACTTTGCTGTTGGCAAGTCCGCGCGGTGCGGTGCCCGGTGGCAAGTGGCATGGCTCATATCATTTTGGCAGCCAACCGGTGGCCAGTCGCCGCTCCGTCATGTCACGTCGCGTCCTACTGGCTGCTACCGATGACGAAAGGAGTACAATTCGTGATCAACGGTGCTCTAAAATCAATGCTAAACACAGTTGTCTCGAGCTTATCAATCTCTCTAACTGGAATCCGTCTACAATGGAATTTTAATGTGGCATAAATTATGATTTGTTGGCCAATAGAAAATTACCATTTTGTGGAAGCGAGATCATCGCAATTGGCAACGCAAAAGTATTTCAAATTTTATCATAATGATAGGAAGTAATAATATAAGTGCATAATGCTATTTTATTTGAATGTTCGTGTATAATTGAATAAACGTTATTGTAACCAATACACAGCAAAATATTCCATTACTTTTAATGCGCTCACACAAGCGTTCAAGGAATAGCATAAATCCAGGTACGATATGTGCCCAAAGCGTATATTTACGGCCGCCGTAGACTACATTATTGCTGATCATATGATATCCCGACTCGGTCTTTATCTTTATTGCCTTTCTATCTCTGTTCATGTTTGCTTTCTATCTGTGTGTCAATTTCAAATCAAAATATACGCACATTAGATTGAATCAATTGTATAGCAATTGTACTATTACTTTGAACTCTAATCTTGACTTCCGTTTGCCCTTATCTCGCCGCATTGTTATTTAATTAAATTATGATATGACATTTAAACGGCTTAGGTACATACAAAGGTAGGTTAGGTACCTGAGTTTTATCAGGAGAGAATGAGACTGGTCAGGTCACAATGCGTGATGACTGAGTAAAATGCGTGTATCCACATTCTCATCGGTTACGCACGTGTATCACGGATTCGAATATTTTCTCGTACCTACTTAATGTAAAAAAAAATCAGGATGATTCCATCGAATGTATCGGAAGGTGGGGGTTGTTCGCGCACGGGCAACGATTTACATTCCTCACGCGCGGGGTCGGTGTGTCGGGTCGGGTCGACATTTCACCATACGTAAGCTAAAAGAATCGTGACAAAAAAACTTGGAATTCAGAAAACTTAACTTAGTAGATGGGTGTTTTTGTCGAAGTTTTTTGCCAAAGCAATGAATGGAATGGAGCGAGCGGAACGGTTTTGTTTTAGTAATGAGATGAGTGCACTAGTTACGTGGGAGCAGTGGCTGGTAACTGGTACCGGAGGGCGAAGGGCGAGAGCGCGCCCCGCTGTGCTCGGGCCAGAGGTCATGTGGTGCTGTGCGCAGCGCTCCACTCACATACACTCTTGTAATAAAGGCGCATAACGCGCAACATTAACAAAAATGAAACTACGAACAACTTGTCAGGTATTAAGTACGCATTTGTAAGAAGCTAAGTTTGAGTCATCATCATCATCTCAGCCGTAAGACGTCCACTGCTGAACATAGGCCTCCCCTTTGGACTTCCATATGTACCGGTTGGAAGCGACCTGCATCCAGCGTCTTCCGGCGACCTTTATAAAGTCGTCTGTCCACCTTGTGGGTGGACGTCCTACGCTTCGTTTGTTAGTCCGTGGTCTCCACTCGAGCACTTTTCGACCCCATCGGCCATCCGCTCTGCGCGCTATGTGGCCTGCCCATTGCCACTTCCAAGTTTGAGTACTGAACGAAAAATAATGTGTACCTATACATATATATTTTCTACAGTTTGAGTTTAGGAAAACTGTTCACCTATAGAATATTTGTTCATAAACTTAGATTAGAGTTTAGGAAAACTGTTTTTTCTGAATATTGAATATTATAATTATAATGTTTTACATAAAACTCATTAAACCTAGGTCTGGAGTTTGGATTGATATAAGTACAGATAGAATAAGTTCGCAGTTCCTACCAATCGGGTAAGTTTTAGTAGTTTTAGTAGCGGTATCTGCGTTTATAACAACAGTATGTGCCGCTAGATTAGTCTGTGTTCTACCCGTGTGCCCAACAGGAAGTGTGCTACTGTAATGATAACAATGCAAATGGCACAGGTTAATTCAAATTAAATTAATTCTCGTATTTTGTACCTACTGACCTCGCGTTCCTTATTGCAATTATAACTTGGGCCCCGGACTATATGTGCTAAGTCAGTAATAAGCACTTAATACTTACATAATACTAGAAATTATTTAAAGAATGTTTAAACTCGATTTAATTATTATTCTACCGAATTTATATATCGCACGTTGGGACCAAATAAATTATTCTATTGTATTTAAATTTCATGACTATTATGGATGTAAATCTAAAAATAGTTTTACAAAAAATATGCTCCAGGTGAGGCTCGAACTCACAACCCCGGCATCGCTCACGAACACTGTCTTATAAGTACCGTGCGCTAACCAATTGCGCCACTGGAGCGATGAGCACAGTGACGAAATTACGATATGCCTACCACAACCGGTTTGCTTCCCCTCTCGCCTCACTCCTCGTCCTTCAATACTTCATTCAATTAAAATGAAGCTATTAGATGACGTCATTCCTCGTACATTCAACGTTATATTGTGAAGTGTGAACTCGGCACACTTCACATGCCTATTATAATATTATCGGAGGTACCTTAGGCCTCGATAAAATATATAATTGCTTTAGTTACACTGTATAATATAAAGGTACCTTATGTGCGTAAGAAATTCAATATTCATTAAATGTACATTACATTATGTGCTACAACTTACGACACCTTACGAAGTTCAGTGAAGCTAAGAAGTGATTTATCCCGCCTTCTAGGTTAAGTCAACTATCGTCTTTGGGCGAAATCATGTTCAAAGTTTTTAGTGATAAAAGTGCTTTGCAAGCTTTTGAACTGTGTCCAGAGTATGTGCCTATTTGTAAAAAACCCTTAATTTTCTCTTTAAGCTTTTTAAAATTATCTATGAATTAGAAGTACAAGGCACAGCGCAGCGGTTAAAATCTTGACCTACATGTGTAAATTCAACAATTAAGCGTTACAAATGGCCATTAATTTTGTTATCAGCAGTGATAAGAGAGTGGGGCACGTGGCTGCCCGCGGGGTGGCGAGCGGTGGTCCACGGCGGCCGGCAAATGATAGGAGTGCTAATGGACAACCGAGGAAATATGGTTTATTGTTCTAGGTTCCTGGTGAAGTAGGCCTACCTGTTCATTGCCAGAGGCTAAGGGAAAAGTGCTGATCTTACTCTGATATAGTGCTTCAACCCGTACCGCAGCTGAATAGAAAATTATTGCTACTTCATGATTTATTGGTAAACAGTTTTATGCTGCTTGTTGCACCTACTACTTATAGGAAATCGTTCTTATATTATTACTTATTTTATCATTATAAGGTACTAAGTAGGTATTACTAGCCGATGCTGTCCCCCACCTGGGTAAAGGCCTCCCCAAGTCTCCTCAGACTTCCCCATCCATCGCTGCCTCTTGATCTCATCCATGTTTGAATAAATCATCACGATATCATGGTTTTGGGGAGGCCTCGATTACGTCTTCCATCTTCCTATTTGTAATAATTTAGGCGACCTTTGCTCAGCACAGCGGTCGGAATTCTTACTCATATCATAATAAGACCAAAAAAAATATTTTATAGGCACAAAATGTATATAAATAAAGGTCAAGCCTAATGAATCAATTTTAGTGCAATAATTTAAATTTAAAAACAACCTTTAATACAAATGGTCACCAACCCATGTGACTCGAAAAACAACTGGGCAATATGATAACACTGCGTGTGTTACGTATGATGATTCCCACATGAAATACACATATAAGAGTTAGGCCCAGATTTCACTTATTAGCCTCTGTATCTGTATGTCTTAAACACTCGAGTGAGGGCGTAGCGTCGCGTCGTATCGGGATGTAAAGTTATGGTGTTTTACTATCCGATCATTGCGGCGGAGAATGTAGTTCCATTTTTGGCCACAATCATAAAGATCGTAGAGAGTAGAGCCTCTGTAGGAAGGTATTACGAGTACTTCTCCCAATAAGTCGTATCGGTGCACGATTCACTATTGACGCAAATGATGCAACTGTGCGGCATCGTCTATCTCAAATCTAAAAGTCTAATGAGTGGATCGGATCGGTGCGGCGGCAAGCTGACTGATCAGATCGATTCAACAGGACAATTATAATTATTGCCCTTAATGAAAGTAATTAATTTAATGCGATCGGAGATAGCGCGGACTTGACCAACATGACATGACAATATGGCCTAAATCAGAAGTGAGTAGCTTATTACACGACTTTTAATTAGAACATGAATCAATCCCTCTAATTTAGGTATGAACTGTTAGGCACTGTGCACTGAGACACTAATGGAAAGCTGGATAGAAATTTACAAGAACCGTGTAACAATTTATGCGTACCTATCATATAAAGGCGTAGTAAAAGGGGGGCTACGAGTAACTATGTTTAACTGAGTCATTTATACTCATAGCACAGATAAAAGAATACTATAGTACTCATAGTGAGTTTGAGTAAATGAATTCAATACCTATTACCTATAGGTACTAGCAAGATCCTACGCATAATAAGTACATTTAATACTATCTAAGCAGACACGGGAAGCAGCTCTGTTTTTACATGCTTTTATTTACTTTCACCTGTCTGTTGTCTGTCTGTCTGTAATCAAATCTTGCAAGTTAAATTTGACCCACTTCCCGGTTTCCGATTGAGCTGAAATTTGCATGCATGTATAAATCGGATGACAATGCAATATTATTATTACATGGAGCTGATCTGATGATGGAGCTGGAAAGTAGCCATAGGAACACCGCATTTAAACGACGCAACCCCATCGAGTTTGGGCTCATTTGATTCGTCTTGACGAGTACTTTATGGTGCTAGATGGTAATAATAATAAAAGCTTGTTTTTAAAAAGTTTTTCTTAAATTTCACTTGTATACTATGTAGGATAATATAATTAATACCTATTACTTTTCAATATTCTATTATTACTGCTTATTTTATAAACACCTTGTTCATATTAAGTTAACATGGATATACGCAATATTTTTTTTCACAAGCCGCCTTGAAGGATGTTCGGCATAATCTCCTGAGAAACTTTCACGCAATGCAGCCTTTGCAATAATAACAGGTAGATTTTGACTTTTTTCTGACTTCACTTGAACTTCACACAAGAGTCCGAATCAGCTGACGCAGGTAAACAAATCGATGTGCATTCATAATTCCAACGAAAAAAAAAACTTGCAATAGGTGCACGTGAGAATCAGTGAAATTTCAATTTCTCTCGTGAGAATCCTAAAATGTGTTACAAATGCAATTTTTTTCAAAGATGTAATGTGTGAATGATGGTTAACTCTTTTTAGGGTTGCGTACCTCAAAAGGAAAAAACGGGACCCTTATAGGATCACTTTGTTGTCCGTCCGTCCGTCCGTCTATCTGTCAAGACCCTTTTTCTCAGGAACGCATTAAGGTAACAAGCTGAAATTTATAGAAAATATTACGGTCCATTGCTTCTTGAAGCTGTGAAAAATTTAAACTTCTAAGCCAACGCAATCAAAAGATATAGTCGAATATGTCGCAAATTTCAGCAAATTTTCGATATTCCCAAATGAATCAAAACCTACGGGGTACTTCCCGTGAACTCAGAATCAAGAAATTTGGCACGAAGCAACTCCTTAGAGCACAGATAAAGGAAAAATTGCGAAAACCATACATTTTTAATAGCATCATATGAAAAAAATATTTTGAATAATTTTATACCTACTACCCCTTTTCTCATGAACGCGTAGACGTAGTAAATTGAAATTCATATCAAATACTCAAGTCTATAATACCTTTAAACTGTAATAAAATCAAACCTTTATACACAAAATAAATCAACCACGTAGATTTATTAAGTCGTTAGTTCCACGCAAACGGCACTTCGCCATCAATATCTGGTGAGTATACCACCAGCTCGGACGAAGCGATTTGCTTCGTCTTTCATTATGAGAACGGCGAAGTTATGGAACTCGCTACCACTCTCAGTATTTCCCGGATGCTATAACGTGGGTTTGTTCAAATCAAGAGTGAATAGGTTCTTACTGAACAAGCGTGCTACAACTTCGACTACATCGTCACTTACCAACAGGTGAGATCGCGGTCAAACACTTGTTTAGTCAGCTATAAAAAAAAAACGTCTAAACGGTTTAACAGATTCAGCTAAAATTTGGCAGGGAGCTTTGATACTAAAATAATACCTATAGGTTACGTTTCAGCAGGTAAAACTGCTGGGCGCAGCTATTTATATTATAAAACTTTGTATTACAGGTCCAATTTTAACAAGGAACAGCTACTAAAATTATTGTGGTACAATTTGAGATAATTTGAAATGACGATGATCCAATGTTTACGCAACACAACGTTCGTGGTATGAGTTTAGTAGAGATTAGAGATATTGGTCTACAGTCACATCAGCCCACCTTTATTTGCCTACATTTCCAGTATCAAGATGTGTGTAGATTGTAGATCAAGGTTACGGCTGCATTTATCTTTTATGGGTACTGTAAATCAAAAACAAATTCATCGATAACATGGAATAAAGCTAACAGTGCGACTTGTTGGTGTATTTGCTTAAGATATTCTACAGATAGGTACATATGATTATGTAAATAACGGAAAAATAAACATTTACTATCTGGTCCGAATAATTCAAGGTTATTTCGACGCCATCTAGCGTAGATAGGTTAGCTGGGTTTTACCAGGATGTCTATAAATAAGTCAACTTTCCTATTTATTTGCTCATGGTACTTTAAAAATATTTGGAGATAAGAAGCTGGATGCTTCTGGGATTCTCAGGTTATAAGATACCGCTTAGGTTCTTCGTTACGGCGTACGGCGTGCTTGATGTGTTGAGTGTTGGTGATATGTTTATTATGTTACATTATTTTTAAAGGTATCGGACTTAGTGTAAAATAGCTGAAAATCGAAACTAAAACGCATCGTAAATTTATTTATTTGTTCATGTAAACAAGTATATTTTTTCTGTTGTACATATAGAGGTATTACAAAGAGATATTATAATTTAGAGAGTGTTAGCGATATACATAATTTACTAATTACAGAGTAAAAATATATGTTTAACAGGTGATTATAGTAACTAGAACTTAATCAAGATTTAAAGATGAATTATGCCAAATTGACTGCATCATATCTACCATACCTTAAGTTACTATTAAGTATTCTGTGCCACCAGGTAGAATATCTGCGTACCAACCTACAGTGCGTCAGTGCGAGGCAATAAAAACAAGATCGAGTCCGATCAATAAACATAAAAGCATTTCAACGTGAAGGATGAATGAATCGAGGCATCGTTTGTTTGCTCGTACGTAATGAAAAAGCTCGCTCGGTTGAGGTCTCAGAGTCTCAGGTGCGCACCTGTTGAGGCGCCGCCTCTCGCCGTGGGACTCCGATCACCAGGTAAGAAGATGTGCAAAAACTGACGTGATGTAATATACTCATTTATTGTACTTGCTTGATCACGTGAACTTGTAGAGAATGTTATGATTATGCTGCGATTTTTGCTTTTTTCGTTTGTGGCCTTAGAAATTAATAAATAATACCATAAATAAGCATTGAAATTAGATGTCTTAGAAGGTAATTTCATAGAATAAGTGCTAGTGAATAGGTTTGTTTATCTAACAGATTCTTATGATTTCTAATATGTATATTTCAATTAGCGATTGACTGTCATTAGGAGTCTCAAGTACCTACCACTAATATCGTGCACATGGTCCGAATTTGTAGAATATTATTTTATGTAGAAAGTGAGTACTTTCTGTATTTATTTATACGCGTATAACGTTATTCTGTTTGCCAGATCAACAAAACTGATAGGTGTCCAAATTGAAAGTTTTGATAATAACCGGTAAGGTATTCAGATCGTCGACAAGATTTTATTTCTTTACCATACAGGGGTGAAACATAAAGAAAGAGCACGAACGAAACGCTTTATGTGTAGGCACAGGCCCACTCAGATATGTGCGTTCCGTGTTTAAATTTTTGCCCATATCGGGCGACGGTGGTGTGCCGCCGCGTGTACTCAGATTCAGATAATATGCTAAGAACGTGCAGATCGCGCAGTGCGCCCGCAGTTCAGCGCCGAGCCTTGCCTTGCCTCGCAGTAGCGTAGGCGTTAACAGACAGATTTGCCGTTTCCACTTCAGATTTATACGCACGTCCTACTACGTATTACTTTACTCGATGGTTTCCTAACACCACCTAGTATCGATGAACCTCTACTTCGCATTTAGCCCACTACGATTCGCAAAACAGACATGATCCACACTATACTGCTTATCTCTGGCCTTTTCCCCACATCAAGCGTAAATATTCTTTTTACACCACTATTGAATAATCGGGTATGTGTGATTTAGTGCGTTGTTGATTTTATCCACATTCCTCGGTGTAGTACAATACCGTCGACCGGTGCAATGCGAAATTCCATTAAGCTTTTTGAAGAATAAAAGGAGATTTCGGCAAAAAAACCGTCGCTCTCTCGAACAGGTCTTTGTTCAAGCTTTCTGGTTTTGCAGACGAACAATCACACTGTTTTGTTACCAGTTAACCATGACAAACTCGCTATATGGTTTACCTGTGGAGGGATATTCTTTGTTACTCATACATCGCGTATTGCGTAACACAAAAATATACCCTGTGAGATACTCATGGATTTATATAATGTGGTTAATTAAAATACACATAAAAAGTGAATGATAAACGTAGATGATATGTAATTCTTTATGACAATTAGTTTTATGTCGTACTAGCTGTGGCTGTTCTGTAACCTATGTGTTATTTTAGGGTCTAAGCTATCTTTATATCAAATACCAAATTTCGGCTTAATCGGCCTATCCGTTTAGGCGTGATAGAGTAACAAACATACGTCCAGACATCCATTCTTACAAACTTTCACGTTTATAATATTAGTGAGATATGAGAGGTAATATCTTCTACAATCATTACACTTAATTTATATTACTTAGGTATGGTCATCCGATAAGCAGATCACAATCTGGTCGAAGGTTTGCGTGAGATAACAGAAGTGTGTTAGTTGGATAGCGCACGTCCAAAGATCGAAGCGCACGGCGAACGGCGCGGCGCGGCCCTGCGGATGTCCGAATGGACTGATAAGCCAACCTGACTGTACCATATCATTGGGAACCCAACGACTGTCAATATGAAAATAATAATATCACGATAAGTTCCCGATTCTCGTAAGTGTTACATCACACTGCAAGACCACGACTTGTGAAATTCAAGGTTAAGGTGCAGCAGTAAATATAACAGGAGTTGATCAAGGATAAAAACAACTAAAATATTGTTTTTTAAAGCTGTATTTGCTTGAGACTAACTATTAAATCTTATTTCCCTAATTCGTTGATTAAATCACATATTATTTATACTATAGATTCTATACCTACATCTAATCGCTGTGTATAGATTTAACTCCAAAACTGTTGTACACACGATAGTGAGTTTATTAACTTAATTATATATCTATTCTATTTATTATACATATGTATGTTGACGTATTGCATGAAAATAACGTTGTAATTCTTACTTAATAATATTATGTAACATTGTTTCACAATTTGTCGAATATAGGAAAAATGACCACCATATAAAAATACATTCTTTTGTTTCCAGCCATCGATTCATCTCGAGCTTTCCCCGATTCAGAGAAGCATTTATACAAGGAATTTACATTATGTTGACAAACTCAGTGCACGAAGCGAAATGTAAATCGTGGCTCAATTTGTTTATAGCTGTTACCGTTTTCAGTGGCTGCTATTGACAATGACATTGGCCGTGTATTGGTTGCAAGTGAGTTACGATTGACTCCGGATGACCTACCCTGTTGTTTTATTTACTCGTTTTGCTGAGGATTATAATGGCAACATTAGTATCTTTTTATTAGAGTTTCTAACAAGTGAATTAAAAAAAATATATTATATCGACTTAAAGCTCTCCGAGGACCCTCTGGAGAAGGCTCTGCGAGGACTAAACTTTTTTATGATTTAACTAGAAAGAGGTCATTTTCGGACATTCCAATTCATAATATTTAAATAATTATTATTTAAAAATCACTAGAATGCTTTCGCACTAGTTCGTTCTCTCGTTTTATCTGTGCTTTCAATAAGGTTCATGGAACCAACTGAAACTGAAAAATCTCCCTAAAAATCTTCCCAAATCGGTCCAGGTCCAGGCGTTTCTGGTAATCAATGAATATTTCTATGTGTGAGAGATTGCGATGAATTGGGAAATCGGTTTAAAAATATGTCCGCCTTTGAATTATCTCTCACTACTAGATTTTTTGCTATTTTCTAACTAAAGCTATTACTGTTCGTCCCGTTCGCGGTGGAGACGTTGGGCAGTTGGGGCGCAGATGCGAAGACTTTGACGCACGAGCTGGGCATCAGAATTCGAAAAAAAAACGGGTGACCCTCGTTCCCGCTCGTACCTAGAGCAAAGGTTGGCTATCGCAGTGCAGCGAGGCAACGCAGCCAGCGTAATGGGCACCTTTGCCCCGGGTACATTGGGAGGAGGGTTACTTGTTATTGATTAGATTTAGGTTATAGTTAGTTTAGTTTGTATTGTAAATAAGATCGTTTTTATATTAGTTAAGATTTAGATTTTAAGTTATTTTGTGTATGTAAAATCATTATAATAGCATTTATTAGTCTAGTAGCTGATTGTGAACAATATTTTGTAGCACATATTTTTAACTAAATGTTTGGAAAGTTAGTCGTAAGTCGTTAGTCGTGTAATTTCTAAGTTACTCGTATATAGCAAAACTGTCAAAGGATATCAATACTAGGTACGCACTAAACAGACAGATGTTTTGCTAATTTTATGTAATCTGGTCGTTTTAACTTGTGGTAATAGGACTCTTTTGAATGATTGACGTACGTCCCTGATGCATCAGAGATGTCTCGGGTCTCGAACTGCGAACGTGATCCTAACCCAATTTGCATTAAATAAACCTTTATTTGGAATAATGTCCTTTCAAATTACAATAATACTGTGATTTATAGTCGCAATATCTTAAGGGTACTTTTTGTACTTAGTATCTCCTATGTAAATTGCTTGTGTAAGAAATTCCGATACACAACACCACCATAACACAAGCATCAAGTTGCTTAGTTTGGGGTTAGGTGGCGCTGTGTGACTGTGTGAAATGTCCTGAAATATTTATTTATTTATTTGATTTATTTAATATTTCCGTAAAATTTCTAGTGTCGCTCTCCCGGCTTTTTTGTCCTCAGTGCATAGTTCGGACAATCTCATTCAAAAAATACTCGCTCCCTCGCGAGACCCCGCATTATCATCTTTGGCTATAGCTAATTCAGCTGAGGCAAAAAATGCTTGGGTTGCAGCTTGCCCCAATACCGATTTACCTAAAGTACCATCTTCACAGAGACTGTGGGATGGGCCTCTCTGCGAGTTGGCACGGAATAGTCTAATACAAACGTGTCCCAACTCGTCAGACCGTGCCCGACTTCTAGCAGTCTCTGTTAGGGAATCTGGTTTTTGGTTGCAAGCCATCCCTTCCATTAATAATGGTAATCTTTTAGATTCATCTGCTTTTCGTGTAGCTGTTTGTTTGCGCCTGGGTGCAGCATGTTATGTAGGTCACCGCTGTCAGTGTGGTAATGCAGTCGACGAACTCGGTCACCATGGTCTCTCATGTTCTCGGAGCGCTGGCCGAATCTCCCGCCACTCCAGTCTCAACGACATCATTCGCCGGGCTTTTACCAGCGCCAATGTAGCAGCCATTCTCGAACCGAATGGTCTGATGCGTGACGATGGTAAAAGACCTGACGGTATGACTTTGATTCCCTGGAAGTTAGGTCGGCCGTTAGTGTGGGACGCGACTTGCTTTGATACACTGGCGCCCTCACATCTTCCAGAGACTCAAATTGCGGCTGGTGCGGCGGCAGTTTCTGCTGAGCGGCTCAAGCGGCGTAAATATGCTAACCTCGATAGCGGTTACATTTTTGAGCCGTTTGGGGTAGAGACTTTGGGTCCTTGGGGTCCGGGAGCTCACCGCATTTTCCAAAATTTATCTGAGCGCTTGGTCGAGGCGACGTGTGACCAAAATGCTGGGGTATATTTGGCCCAACGTATAAGTATTGCCATTCAACGTGGCAATGCTGCCAGCATTCTGGGCACTCTGCCAACTGACAGTGGTTTGGAGCACTTGGATTTTCTGTAGATCGGCTTGTGGCCGATCTGTGGTTAATAAAAGTGTTCTTTACTGCTGTAGTAGCTGTAGTATTGTTAGTTTGTTTTTCTCAATAAAGGCATTTGCCACTTTAATATCACTGGTTAATTGCCAAAATAATAAAGGCAACATTACGAGTCTCGTAAAATCACTGCACACGCAAATAAACAACTCGTAAAGACACGTGAATTAACATCCTTGCAGGTTTGAACTTCCTCGTGGTGTCAGGTCGTGGCGATGCGGCTGAGGTCGCGGATGATGCACTCAAGAACAAACCTATTTTGGGACCACAGATCGTCGTAAAATATTACAATTTACAATTGAACCGAGATTACGAAAGTGCGACATAAGAACGAATAACTCTCCTCGTGTGTGATAAACGACGACATTCATGAAGGTGAAGAAAAAAATTAATTCGTGAATTCCTTAAGTTATTGGCACAAAAAGGAAAAATTTATGACGTGTCGAGTCAGACAATGCGGAGTTGTGTTAATCTTGCTGCGATCAATAAACTCTCTGATTACACATTCACGGAATACTTTGTGGTCCGCACTCCGCGCCTGCGCAGGTATGTGTTGGACTTTTTATTGTGCTTACATTTGGAAATCACTTGATTTTGTATGTAAAAAGAAAGTTTTGGACTACTCGTATATACTTTGAGTGATATAGACAGTAGAATTTTATGTATCTACGAGTAGATTGTTATATTTTCTTATTTAATAAAATGTGCGTCTAATATAATAATTTAGTGGCTACTTATTGAGTCCTTTCCTCTTTTACAATTAAGTGACAATACTTAAATTTTGTTTACATTAATTTTTAATTTAATTGTTAAGGAATAAATAAATTATAATTAATTTTTTTTTAAGTGTCTAGTACACACTTAATGTCTTACACGAATAGTTATAATAGTACCTACTAAGAGTACGGTTACTACCTATTGGTTTAACTAGCCTAGAACCATCGACCGAGGGCACCAAGAGCACTTTAAATAAAACAAAAGAAAAGCGTCACACAATCACACATAAAACTCGTAACGTCCGAGACATATGGGTCAGCAGACGTATGAAAGGCGGCCAACTGATCCAGATAAGTAAAAAATACGCCAGCTGACCGTATCCTACGAGCATAATCCTCTATATTGATAGTTTTAACGGGAAGGTGAGGTGACACGGAGTTTGGCATCTGTTGGACTCATCTAATCACAGATTGTTTTATAAAATTACATCGGTCACTATAATATTTGGCCTGTATATTTCAATGGAACTGTCAGTGTTATAAATCACTATAATATTATAATAACTATCCCCAAAAATTTACTCACTGTTGTCCATACCTATACAGGTATAGATACACAACTCTTTATTGAAACACCAAATAAAAATAAAACCCTAAAATATTATTGGTCACAATTGGCGGTCTTGTCACTAAAAGCTATCTATTCCAGACAACCGTGCAGGGAAAGGACTAACTAAAAGTACATTAGGCGTAAAGACATAACAATCACACAAATTCACATTTAAAACGTTGGTAGGATACATGATCCACATTGGTTTTAAGACTGAGAGACTGAGACAGCTTTGGCGAAATGGGAGCATTCATACAAGTTTCCTTACCTCTTACAAGCCTTCTTACAAAATCTTGCAAGTTTAATTTGACCCTTTTCCTGGTATCCAATTGAACTAAAATTTTTCATGCATAAATCGGATGACAATGCAATAATATTATGACATCGAGCTGATCTGATGATGGAGCTGGAAGGTGGCCATAGGAACTCCGTAATTAAACGACGCAATGCCATCATCATCATGAGTTTGGGCTCATTTGATTCGTCTTGAGGGGTACTTTGGATGGTAATACAGTAATAATAATAAAAACTTGTTTTTAAAAGTTTTTTTAAAATTTCACTTGTTTTGTGTTTGGTTTGGAAGCTTGCCATAGCCGTTCCTGTATCGTATTTATTCCGTGCATCTAATAGTGGCCGGCGGCCGGTGCGTTACTCGCGTCATCTGCGTTAGATTAATTGCTTTAATATGCCAATTGTTTATTGCCTATTATATCATTTTATATACCTAGTTATGTAAAAACTAGTTTTATTTTTATTTTACGAGCAGTCGGTGTCTGGGTTATCCAAAATATTATTTTGGCATTCGGCCTGCTAAATGTACTTACCGTCTTTTTGTAATCGAGGAATCTATTGAAGAATTAAAATATCGATGCGCGAAACCGTGTATGTAAAAATATGTGATACTATTATTTTTAGGAACCGGTAATATTCACCGAGTATGAATAGGAACTTTTTAGACTTAACGTTATATGTTGGGTTTCTTTGTCATCTAGTGCACATAGGTACCAAATTCTACGCACTTTGTCAATAGTGTCGTACAGGTTACAGGAGCGATGCCATGCAAAGATTTAAGAATTTATTCGAATAGAGCATAGGTCATCGTAACAGGTCTATCGACTGACTTCATACTGAATAGAATAACAACTGACCTAACTGAATAATAAATAATAATAATTGGGGCTTATATTCCAACAGAACAGGTCACCCTGCTTACACTGTCAGAGTCAAATCACAATTTTATAGGTTCTGTGGCTAACCTATATGCAGTTTCAGGTCGCCGAGATTACTACAGAGCTTGCAACATGACCAAATGACTGCCCCCTACATATCTTAAAGGAAACAGCCGGGACCCACAGTATACGTGCCTTCCGAAACACGGTAGCGTCTGGGCGAAAATCTTTGCCACACTGAGATTTGAACCCAGGACCTCCGGCTTACAAGTCGGATCTACGACTGGGCCACGGACGCTACACAACATAAATGAACTGAATAGATATAACTCAAGCGTCTCTTAAATAATTAAAATATCAATAAATGTAGATACTAACGCGTGAGAAATGTATTAAGCGTTAAGGTGCACAAACATGTTTATTACCATCACAATAATGTAGAGAGATTGTACAAGATATGATTTAAGGAATAAGGAAATCAATAGGAATAAAGCCTCCATTCATATGCATTTATTCTGATCTGAATCGGGTTTAATAAGCGTTTATTCAGATGCGTGTCCACGCCGAGTCGGTCGGTGCGATGCACAGATAATATACCTACCAGAGGACCTATAGCACGGTTAAGGCTATCGGATACTAACACTACTAACTATAACTATTAACCGATAAAAATAAAATGTACAACACACTAATATTATAAATGCGAAAGTTTGTGAGTGAGTGTGTATGTTTATTACTGCTTCATGTTTATATACATGAAGGTGGGTGGGTGGACCGATTGATCTGAAATTTGGTATAGAGACAGCTTAGACAGTGCAGTGGGTAAAACCGCTTGGCGCAGCTAATAGAGTCTATAAAGTTACAAGATATTTCTTGAATTTGTTGTATATTCGACGAAGTTGAAGCCAATGATGGATAGAAGTTACGGCTGCGTTGAATTTTGTGGGAACTAACGTGCCATGATTTCTTTGTTTTTTTTTTAATATTGCTAATGTATTGGAAATACTCTGCTATCCTACTTCGTTTTTTATAACCCCTAGCGGTAACCACTATACGGCATATCACCGATTATGTTACCTTTACAATGCGACGATGCATCTCTTGAAAGACAAAATAAGCCTTGCCTTTACTCTATAGTTGAAAGCTATCGGAAGAGAGCTATTATAAATTCATGTCTTATAAAATATATTGTAATTGGTTTTTATTCATACTTATAAAACCTAAAGTGGTAGGTATGGGTGACGATTTGAAATGTACCTATCTCTCTGCCCCTGATTGTTTTTGAATCGGCGTGCATTTAACAAATTAACAATTTCCTAATTAATTATAGAAACATAAATAAGAATGACTAAAGCTTACATAACTACTTAGATTTATTGCAGATTTGTTATATCTTATAAGATTTTAAAGTCAGTAAATGTAAAAACAAAATATTTCAGCATTTTCAATTAAAGCTCTATATAACGCTTCAGGGCGAAGTTTCATCACCATTTTTATTGTCAACTAGAATAATTTGATATCTCATAAAGTCTAGCAACAATATCAGTCCTCTGTTCATGTCACTCAATGTACCTGACGATTGGACGACTGATAATAATCTCCGATAGAATTTTATGGTTTTATTTGGTTCACAACAGCCCTCTAACTTCCTTTAACTCTAGGCGCTGAAGTATTCTATCAGAGGTGCTAACTCACACTTGATTTACAAGGTGACAGGAAAGATTGTTTTGATGATTAGATATGATTTTATTTTATTTGTATAGATCTATTTTCGAAAGCTATAAGTCCATCGTTCTTCATTTGTTACACATATGTACGGTAACAATTGAGAATTATACCTTGTACTAATTAAATGGTATGAATATGCCTAACAGGTAACTGTTTAATTAAAGACGTTATATATAAGCGTGACAGTTTTCCATCACGATCTTCAGTGAAACAAGAAGAGCCGCTGCCGATACTCACACCTGCTCGCTCAGAACGGCGAGCACAATAAGACCTATTCAAATGTTAAACAAAAATGGCGTTCGATAGACAGCAGCACTATATTGAATTATCTTGAAGGCGGAACAATGGTTTACATCGATATCTCTACCCACTTTCTTTTAGAGAAAGACAACAAAGTTCCTCGTTGTGAGGACGCTGACTGCTGACAAGCCGCGACACAAAGACGATCGACGGTTGCCGTGGTGCACAAAGGTCAGCTCGGCTCGAGATCACCTTACATCGCAGGCCGAGCCGCGACGCCGAGTACCAACTACATGTAGAGCTATTATTATCGTGAGTCGGTGCACCACGGAGCACTTTTGTGACTCGTCGACGAGCATTATCGTGCGATCTGGAAGCGGAGATGCTCCTCATAATGCGGCGAGATAAACTCGCATTGTGTCGTGTGCTCTCTATAACAAGAAGAATATTCCATGAAAGGAGTGCGCAACGCAACAGGTACATGCCCCCGCGATTATCTTCTAGTTTAGGTGACGCGTGGTGGCCTCTTTTCAATTCTTTGCTTTGAATTGTCGAAATAAATACGAGTGTTTTTCGATGTTATCAATTAATAATGATTTCATAGTATAAAGCAAGACCTTTTAGTTGAGTTTTTAAATAGCATCACCAGTCAAATACAATTCAAGTTTTAGTAGAGTAGCGCCTACGTACCTGTAAGTTTTCCACATAACCAACGAACGTTTTTTACCTACTCACGGAAAAATACAATAATATTATTACACACAATACGTATGTGGGAAAAGGTACACCTTTATTTTCTATTAATAGTTATAAGTAGGTAGTTATTAATATAGAATTTCAGCATTGATTTAGCTCGTTATCAATTTTAGCATGATGACGTAACGACTGTTCTGTATGACTATGAAAGTGTTGCATGCATAATACCTACTCGTAATATGAATCAAGTTGTTTTGACTCGGAGCATGCACCGAGGTCTCCGACACGTTTAGAATCACTGAATTAAACAATCACGGCTGACTCACAATACCGGTTCAATGTATATTATAAAGACAACTAAAATTATCTCTATCTAGTTTATTTCGTAGACAAAACGCCATGTTACTGCGATAGCATAATTCACTATTGTTTTATCTCGACGCGGCAGGCACATTGCTATTTCTTAAACAACATTATTGCTGATTCATGAAACAGAAGGCAATTCGCTCTTTGAGGTTGAGGTGTAAAGATAGATTATACTGCGGCAGGTATCTTTACTGATATGCACCAAATGTAGGTGGTCCAATTTATGTAAAGAGTTTTATATGTATTATGATAAGGTTACCATAGATCTCGACACATCCCTATTGGGTGTGGACAAAAGTGGCTTAGTGTTCCTTAAAAATAAAACTATAGAGGTCCTAGGCGTGTTTCAAAAAGGTAGGTAAGTTAGAGAGAACTAGAAAGAGAGTAGAAAACTGTATCCACATAGAATGAACTTGTATGTTCCTTAAATGACTAGCAATACAAGTAAAACATAGCAAAAAATCACGATCGTAATCGTCAGCGGTATATAACGCACCTAATCTCAAAACCAAACAGACTTATTATAAAGCAAAAGCGCAGCAAATTGCTAAAAAATGCATTGTCTGCGTATTTATGTTGAACGGTAACGTAATCTGTGGCTCTGTAGGTAGGTATCACGGAATAAATAAGAAGAATATTGGTTACGAAAAGTTTCGAAAAGCAACATAAGTCATAGCACACACTCTTGCTATTACTTAGTGAGCGCTGTTTCAGTCGCGTGCTCGTATCGTATGTATTTTGTGTCAATTTCAGAGCTGACGATGCTGTGTCGGTCAAAAAATGTTGTTAAAGCTGATCTAGTTGTATAATTTACGCAGTGGTACATCGTACAGGTACGTGGTGTGTGGTGGTGTACCTGCGGCGTGCAATGTGGAGCATGCGGCGCGCGACACGGCCACCCAGCGCGGCTCCACAAAGCGCGACCCTGAACTGGACGCATTCACGCAATCTGCAACCACCAGCCCTAATAACTCGCCTGCCCACTACCGCACCAGGCACCCCGCGCTCCTGTTCCTGTTCGACATACAACCTTCATGCTACTTAGGGTTGGTACACACCACTTTTTTCTGGTACCAAAGACGCGCGTCCTACGCTACTGTAACGCGTAGCTAGCATGATGATTTCAATACTAAAGACTGACTTCCTTTCAAGTTTAGAAGCACCGACAGCTCGTTATCACAAAATGCGCGTCACAAATTCTTGCAAAAACGTGGTGCCTTTGGAACCTAACCACACTCTCTCGAACGCAAATGAGCATTTGCGGCGCCACTTTATTCTTAAACGTGTACAGTAAAAAATATACATAAACTAATAGTTTGCATCTAAATAAGTTTGTCGAAAAGCTGCTTCATACTAAATCACAAGCAATGCAACAATCTAAAAATCTTGTATTAAAGGTGAAAGAAAGCATTTGATGCTACCCCGCTGCTGCCAAAAGTTGTTATCGCACGTTGTAAGTTAAAGCGCGTTAAAAATACACCGTGTGCTTAGACCCTAACATTTAATAGCAGGACTACCGGCGACTGTGATCTCTAAACTATAATGTTACATTATGACTGGAGATGCTGAGATAACAAAATGAGCCTGTTATAATCGCTACACGCGAGGCAGTATCTCCTACATGTTCGGAATTTATTTGATAGCTCAGTATATGGGAGTCATAAACATGCGGCGCGGATGGTAGCAGTGTCTCAATTAGTGCATTATCTATTGATAGTAATTGCCAATTCTTGCGTACTTTATCTAGTCTCGACAATGCATTTAATAGGATATTTCTAATTACTAATTTTGCCTTCTTCTTTTCGTAAATTACACATTGCTTGTTGCTGAAAAATTTGTTTGTGATTCGCTTATAACAAGGACTCGAAAGATGTCGTTAGCTTACTTTTAAGATCATTAAGTCCATATTTATAAAAATAATCAATTTATAATATTTACTTATTGACCTACTATAAAACCTATGTGCATGTATTGTGTGTATTTCGGTGCATGTATTTCCATAGAAGGGTAGGGTCTAATAAGCACGCAATAATGCAGTATAATTTACTGCACACTTATTATAAAATTAATTGACAAGATATTGATCTAATTAGGTGCTTATCTTGTAATGCGTTAGACCAGCAAGCGGCTCCAGCCCAGGCCATTGAGGTGATTGAATGTGACACGCCAATAATGTAGGTTTGCATACACTTGTACCTGCCAGGACAAGAAATTGCGCAGCGACTGGAAGCAGGCCACTGGCCTCACTCTGTGTGGTACAAACGTTACAGATCATATTATGTGCTTATTTATAAAGACATATTTTAGCTATGTTTAGCGGTTTTACTGCCTAAAAAGTATTCTCTGCTGTCCTAAGCACATAGCCCCATCGGTAAAGCAGGTTGTGCGTGAAGAGAGAACCAACCCGAAAAACAGATGTTGTAAATTTTTGTATTTAAAATATTTTGGTATAATGTGATTATGAACACAGAAACATTCGTAAGAGACGGAATACCATCATTAAAGTGGTCAGTTGGCACTTAAAAGGCTGATGATGAAGAGACTGAACAAGTCAATATTCTTTATGATGTGTCTAGTGTCTAAGGAACGTGAATCATTTTACTGATAAGCAGATATAGGACTAATGATTTTAATACCCCAACAGTGTACCCAATCTACTTCGTTATCTTAATTTCGTTCCAGACCCCAGACGAAAATTGATCTACAACTGCCTACGAAACACCTTGAACCCGTTGCGTTTGCCCTTTCACTTCTCTCCGCGACCGAAACCTCTTATTTTGTGTCATAAAAATGTGCCACATTGTTTGCACTGTTAAGAAAGTAAAGTAGGCCAAGTAAATTTGGAGCAGCGTCTCCTTTATTATTTTGTAGAACAGTAGAATATCATGCAAGGAAGGAGCTGGTTAATTTTAGGGAAAACGCGAAGAATTTACTAAAATTCATATTCATATTCACTTTATTCATATTTTACATACACGTCAACATATTCTTTTACTACCCCTACATTTACTATCGCGGGCGGGGTGTATTTTCATTCTATGAAACGAAATACATTTTTTATCCTAAGTATCGTATAGTTGGTAGGAAGGTTCAGATGTTGGTGTCAGACTTAGTCGGCGGATTCGCCAACATGCAAATCTAATTTCAATTCCAATAGAAACCTTTTACTTCCATAATACTGCGAAATGACTTAACACAAATAGCAATCAGTTTCCTTCAAAGCAGAAAACGAAGGAATGTAGATCGATCGATGCTGCAACTGATGGAATAGCGAGCATTGATTTCACCGTATCATCGGCGCATCGATTATCACGATTGCGCAAGAGTCAAGAGTGCTTGGCTTGCGATCCGATGGCCGCCCGTGCCCGATGCGACCACTGTGCAAATCGGTCCAATTATGCAAGTGACTCGATTAGAAAATGAGATGGCCTGTGCGATATTTGAACTCGATTGATTCACTTACGTAATCCTGATGCCGGAAATAATGCTGCACTGCATTCGACAAATCGAAACGTAAATAATTGATTTACCTGTTGGAAAATGAGTTTTCAATCAATGGTTTACCAAGGCATTACTTAGTATTGTAATATCATTAATAATCGTCAACCACTTCTTTAATATTCTAAAAAGTGATGGTCTTATCATCGATAACTTTACGATCACTACACAATCCGCCGACTAATCCATTGTTAATCAAAGTGATAATTTTACTCTCATAAGAGTGATTCCTAATTTACGATCAAATTACATTAATTTGACTAGTACCAAGGGTTACGTCTTTCTATCGTATTATTTTAGTTGAAACAAAAGCTTAGCTAATATAATGTATCATAACGTTTTATTTATTAGTCAAGTTAGTGGCTCCTACTATCTTACACGTTAATGTGATGTATGCTATTAATTAAAACTGGCACGGTAATTTGTCTACCTCTACCGTGCAACCGGTCACAGAGCTCGTGTTTGAATTCACCATTATACGTACTTATAAAAAATATAGCTAGCTATACTAAATATCTTCAACCATTTAGAGGCGAGGGGGTAACAAACACATCCACACATAAACAACCATACCTTCGCATTATATAATTTATAGTAGTTTGTATGTATATAGGATCTTAAAAAATACCAACAAAAGGATAGAAATTGAGTACCCCCGTATTGAGGTAAAATGTATATTTAAAAAATTAAAACAAATGGATATGTTCTAGTTGTAATAATGTGTGTGATTACATCCTTGAGTTAAATTGGTCGGTAAAATTGAGATGTATAGCCGCTATTACTTTAATCAACAAATTATAGTGTAATGTTTCAATTCCAAACTCGACAACTGCTTTGTGTGCTATTTGTTGAACAATTTAAAAGAGGTGAATTGAAAATGATGGATTTTTGAATTAAATAATTAAGGATTTAAGGAAACACAATCATAAAAATCTACTCGCAAGCTATGGGAAATGCTGAAATTATGTTTCGAAAGAGCATGATTTATCAATTTTTTCACCGGCTATGTGATATTTCAGTAATTATTCAGATTTTGGCGTTTAAGAGGTAACAGACAGAACTAAACAACTTTACATTTATAAGTAAGTGGAATGATACACGAATTTATGTTACGAGTGCAAAGAAAAATCTGATACATATGTATAAACATCAAGATTTATGTCCCAGTAGTTAGTTGCCATGAGATCGGAAGAGAAAATTACCGTGTAAGCCCAGAAAAAGTATGAGGAAGGTCAAGAACATGTGGTTCCGATATTTTTGAGTTGGTGAGGGGAGCCATCTGCGCCGGGGTCATTGTCCTATTTGAGGTAAAAGAGGGTTGTCGACGACGGTATGTCGCTTACGTGAGATATGTGAAGGCGGGCCGATTTGTGTGGGTCTCACTCCGGGAAGCGCCCGCGCAGGTGACGCGACGGTTTGTCAACCGCGACTCGCGAGTGCTCCCCTCCTTTTGTCACCTCGCTACACTACTTTCTTAAATAAATGCCATTTAATTCATTACTTAATGGTCGTAGATCTAATTAATGTTCTCTACTCTCGGTAAGTGCCTCAAAGTATTTATCGTTCAAATATTCTTGTACCTATATCAGTGTTTACAAGCAGACCATTACTTTTACATATCAACATAGGCCTGTTCATCTATTATAATTGACGATTTAATCAGTATCTAATGGATTTAATTGGCACTCCCGTTGGTGACTAAAAAGAACAATCTTGAAGCGATAAGGTCGACCACAACAGACAATTAAGTGTGTGTTGTGGTAGATGTTGCTTTTGCCGTTGTAAATAATTCGACAAAACCTCAAATATCATTTTAGCCCAGTCAATGAGTGCCCAAAAAGGGTATGTGGATCGAAAAGTCGAAAGCAGAAAAACTAACTTAGTAACTTTGTTTGGACTAGTTAGGAGATAAACATACTAAAAGTCCCCACCCCTCCGAGGTGAGCCCGAGGGGGGGGAGGCCGAAGAAGGTCCAATTTTTAGGTTTTTTGCTTATATGTCAAAAACTGTGCATTGTACCATATTTTGTAGTACTACATTATTAAACCTCATAAAATTTTCTACAACTTCGGCCTTGACACTTTTTATCTATCTCCAATCGTTGTCCAGCTATGAGCTTCCAAACATGGTCTATTTTGAAAACGCTTAAATTAGTTTTCCATACAAAGGCAGTAAAAAAATCTTACAAATAAAATTTGACCAACTTCTGGTTGTCGTATCATAATGAAACTTTGCAAATGTCTAGAAATCTGATGACAGTTTAATAATCTGGTACCACTGAGCTGATCTGATGATGGAGCCAGGAGGTGTCTAATGAAACTCTTCAATCACTATTAGTAAACCCGTCGAGTTTGGGCACATTACATTCGAATCGATGAGACTTTTTCATTACACTTGCTGTCGAGGGTCTGATAATGGACCAGGAGGTGCCTACGTCTCATCAATCCGAATGTAATGAGCCTAAACTCGCCGGTTTTACTAATAGCCATTGATGAATTTCAGTAGACACCTCCTGGCTCCATCATCACATCAGCTCAGTGGTACCAGATTATTAAATTGTCATCAGATTTCTAGACATTTGCAAAGTTTCATTATGATACGACAACCAGAAGTTGGTCAAATTTTATTTGTAAGATTTTTTTACTGACTTTGTATGGAAAACTAATTTAAGCGTTTTCAAAATTGACCATGTTTGGAAGCTCATAGCTGGACAACGATTGGAGACAGGTAAAAAGTGTCAAGGCCGAAGTTGTAGAAAATTTTATGAGGTTTAATAATGTAGCACAACAAAATATCGTACAACGCACAGTTTTTGACATATAAGCAAAAAACCTAAAAATGGGACCTTCTTCGGCCTCCCCCCCCTCGGGCTCACCTTGGAGGGGTGGGGACTTTTAGTATGTTTATCTCCTAACTAGTCCAAACAAAGTTACTAAGTTAGTTTTTCTGCTTTCGACTTTTCGATCCACATTTCTTCTTTTACTGGATTCAGTTGCGACTTTTTTCCATAAACTTTGAATTCACTTGAATCTACGTACCTAATCACGATATGATTACAGATGTGTGTATATTTTACAACTGAACTGAAAGTTGGGTTGTCACGCGTATTCGTTGATTTTTCAGAAGTAGATTATTCTGTGATGGCGGCTCCAGATTAGTGCCGTGAATTCACGCGCGAATTCTCGCTGCGAATTCACGGCACAAGTCGTGCCCTCCACATTCACGGGATGCTCTCAATCGTTCCTGAAACCTGCCGCGAAATGGACGTAGAAGCTGCTGCTGCAATAACTTTGTTTGCTGTGGCAATATATAACTATTTAGACGTACTTAGTAGGTAAATGATTAGAACTGTCTTTATTAATTATATAAAATTCATTTCAGACTTTCTATGGAGAAGCAGTTATCCTCCTGTAGGGTGACGATTTCAAAAATCTGAAAAACGAAACTGGCACGGGGCCGTGAATGTGGATGTGTACGCGTGAACGCCGCGCGAAGGGGGCGCGAACCCTTTGTCGCGGGACAAAATACCGACACTGATCGGGGAACAGGCGTGAATGCGCGTGAACCACGCGAAAACCGTCCACATTCACGTTCACGCCTGTTCACGGGGCTTCACGCCATTAATCTGGAGCCGCCATGAGTATATTTTAGTTTGAGGTAGGAAGAGGCAAGTGGCTCCAAGTCATTTGCCTCCGTGGTCGGCGGGGCCGCACCCTGCTTGTCTCATACAAACGCCATAATCTGCGCTTCACTGCGCTTTTATAATCGCTCAGCATTGTTTCCAACTCCATTATATTGTCAGATATGCTCCTTCAATAAATTTAGTCGTTGAGCAATATCTTGTTCGATTGAGCGGAACATAAGATACCTTCTCAATTTCCTGAGGATATTTGTGATTACCCTTTGAGTGAATTAGCTCGAGTTTGTTCGGCGCTAACACATCATGAGTTCAACGCGGCGCGTTGTGAAGGTCAGTGCTGATACTCGGAGAAAGATATTGCACAATCAGTCGTCGAGGAAGTATATTTACGGAGTGGAAAGTTGTAACATCACGTACACAGATACTTACATCTGCGCTCTTACAACAAACATAATCCAATTATGTTCATGGAAGGTTATCGAGGAATTCTATAGGCAGTATACGAGATAGTGGTTTGTATTGTAAAATCAGCAGCCGTCAGCGGGTGTATGGGCGAGATTGAGAATGATGGAGTCAGCGGGTTTATCAGGTCGCGGACAGGCAGTGGTGCGGCGGCTGCGACGCGGCATGCTGCGCGGAGATAGTCGAGGGTGACAGTAATTGACAGGTCGGCGGCGCAGGACACTTGACGCACGTGCGAGAGCGGACTCGGCCCCCGCACTAAGCAGGATGTCTTTAAATAGACTAAATGCCTTTGTGAAGGCATGCCCTTCGAAGGGTGGCGGCATCCGGCTCCGATCGCGCACACGATTCGCTTCTAAAGAGGAAACTTATAAATAACTTGTTCAATTATTCCGGAGCATTCAAGTATAAACAGTAAATGTTCGATGCACATGAGTCACAGCAATCGAGCGGCGAGGGCGCGCACGGTAGCCGCCGGAGAAGCACTCTAGTCGCTCCGCTTGGCGCTACCGGTTACCGGTTACCGGCTTCTTATCCGCTATCTCACTGACACACTATTTCGAGGCGTGCCTATTGTTTGATTAATTGTCCGAGTGCAACTATTTTACTCTATCGATCTGAACTATATTTTCGTTGATTTGATTTTAGCCCGACCTAAAATGAAACATGTTCCAATTTACATTGTAATTTCAAAGACCAAAACTCCTTGTACTCGTGAAATCAACGACGCACTAAAATCCGGTTCTTAGTAAAGGGATAGTAGGTACAATTGCGTATGTAGTACGTTTTATAACATTCATATTGTAAAGGTTGCACGTGTTCAATAGAAAGGTCCGCTCCCCGCAGAACTACTCTTAGACTCTCAGGTGTTATACTGAAGATTTGTCTCACCGATGTACCGATGTAGGGTGACCAATAGAAACGGAACAAAGAGTTCATGGAGTTCAAAGATTGGAGTAGGTCAAATAATTCAAACCAAAAGGTTTTCATAATTTGGATGGACAATGACAAAATATGGTTTTGTATTATGTAATTAAGTAAGTACGAATATAATCTGGAGGCACGGCAGTCGATCAAATGTTGGCGTAAAGTTCGTCTACAGTTTACTAGATAGCTTCACGTATAAATACGGGGTAGTTATTTAGGTGACAACGGGTGCCCTGTACTGTACCTGAATGATTTGTAAACTAAATGTAAATGTATAAACATGGCAAAATAGGGGTTTTGTTACACATGTACTCGTAATGCACTTTATATGTATATTATGTATTCTTAACTACTGAACCAAGTACTGTAATTTTTTTATAATACAATATGGTCACCCCACATCTGTGGGAACTACCTGCGAGTACTGAGAGCACAAACAAGTGTTTCCGGTCAGGGCACATCTCATCACACATCCGGAGAGATTTAATATCAATTCTATACCAATCTAAAGGGGCTCCATTTAAATATACCTTTATATATGTATGTTATATATGCATGTAATTTTCACATGACTCATATTTATTTCATCATTCAACGAAATGTATACAAATTTTAAGTACCTATCTGTATATTATAAAAGTAAAGCGTAACTGACTGAATGATCAATCAACGTACAGCTCAAATTGCTGAAGGTATTGCGTTGAAATTTGACATAAAGATAGATATCACGTAAACTTTCGCTGAAAAAGGATTTGTTGACGAAAGCGAGGCTGCGAGAGCAAGCAAATACAAATATATTTATTTCCTTAAAAACACAATACAAAAGCATTTCTAATGGACCCTACACTAGGTCAAGCCTGTCTCGTGGGGTCCCTATGACCCAGTACTTATAATATAACCAATACCAATACTTTATAATATACAAAATATTTTTAAAAAACTACCACTAAACACCAAAATAATTTAAATAGCCTGTGTGGTGGACGCATTAGTGGCCAGAATGCTACTGACATTGCTCCACTGAACGACGATGCTAATTCTTTGGACAAAATCAAAAGACAAGCTTCACCTAATTGTGTTTCCAGCCAATTGTTACGTAAGAATTTTTGCACATTCATCAGATGGCTTACGATAGAGTTGCGTAAACACAGATGTTTATACATAAATAATATGAACAATATTACAAAATGTTCGGAGTAATGAACCAAAGGTCAAGGTGTTTTTGTTATCGAGAACTAATTTTCCTCTCTTCATTACTGCGTTCATTCACCGCACCTGATGAGGACTTAAAGATTTTTACTGAATATACATAATATTTGTATTTTATGTGTGGTTCGTAAATAAAATTTTAAATAGTGAAACTTTTGCAACTGCTGTAGCTTTGTCAGGATTCTACCGTTCATTCGTAAAAGTATAGATACTTTACTATGAATGTTCATTATATTATGGAAGAAAAAAGTTTATATACGCCTGATTGCAAAAGTCTTTAAGAACTATAAGGCCGAGCATATAGCAAAGAACTTCTACATTTTAATGAAAATAGGTGTATCATAGTACTTACCCATTCATTTTGGGGACCTCAATATTATAATCAAATTTAAATCACTGGTTATCTGGTTCTTTGGGAAGCTACGGCCTATGAGTTTATTATTGAGACACTCCTTCCTGAATTTTAGAATCATTAAATTTAGAGCTTGACGCGCGATTTTGGTTTTTAAGGTCGCTTTGAATAAATCAATTTTGAATACGAATTTTCAATAACTTGGTTTGAAATAGATTTAAATATTTAACGATCCCTAGTTCCTATTACGTAACCGGTTCTAAGTATATAATATCTAGTCGAGTTTTCAAGGATTGAATAGTTAAGGGTTGGGTGCTGAGTGAGGCGCGCGGCGCGGCGCGGCGCGGCCCGCGGCGTTATTCAATTCACCAAGAATGGCTACAATACCAACAAGTTCTGCAGGTGACGATCGGCTCAATAGCGCTGATTACACCTCCATTCAACCCGAGCCTTACCTGGACAACCTGTTCCTATTTCAATATCAACTCGTACGCAACAAATGCTCCAATACGATTTTAATCATTATAATTGATGCGTTCAGTGATTTGAATATTTTATACCTACGTAGCGTCTGATTCTTGCCAGAATTATGTTGTATTTGAATGTAAAGTAAATGTTGTAATTTAATCACATGTAGTATTTACATATTAAAGGAGCTACTATACGAGTATTTCGGGAAGTCGCGCCAGCTGTCTATATCTGGGTTGTATGTACCTAAGAGATGCTATAATATGATGGGGGCTAGCCATCATAACGTTAAAATATGTAAAAAAAATTACTTTCGTCTGAACTTTCTAACATACCGACTCATTAATTGGTCATTAAAATACTTAGTAACCCGACTCTAGCAGTGTAATTTACGAAACAAATTTATCGATCATCTGACCTATTTTTTAAAAGGCATCCATTGTAGACGACTCAACATTAAAATATAACAGCAACTTGTTGTTAGACTCTGTATTTACACTCTGGGATACACTTTCCTACCATTTCTAATATTAATTTAGTAAACCGTTATAAATATGAAAACAAACTCGGTAGGTATACCTTTCGTACGTATAATATGGAAATGTCCCTTAGTAAAATATTTAAGTACCATAATTATTATAAGACCTAGATGTAAGTTTTTCTAAAATTGTAAAATGAAATAAAATAATGATAATTATAATAAATAGTCTGTCTAGGCCTACAGTATGTGTAAATGTAACTTAAGTACACAAGTTACACATACTCGTACACTTAAATAATAAAAGTAAGAGCCGAAAGCGCTACGTTGAATATTCAGTAGCATATCATTGAATACGACTCGCATATATCCGCTTCCGAGTTTTTATGCGACACGAGCCCCTGTTGCTACATCCAGAGTTCTTCCGCTGCTCTTGTCATCATTCAAATGTACTATTCATGGAATAAATCAAATATGCATTTATTATTTACATTCAGGGTCAAATTACACCGTAATTTTACACATTACGACAATCTGGCAGGATGCTTAAAATACATTATATATACAATATACCTAAATACTTTAAAAATTCTAGTCAGTCTACCATTTCAAAATGGACTTTCCTTACAATATCGCTCCCGTTATGAATTCCTTAGAACGTCTACGTAATAATATTAATCAACACATTATTCATTAATTACGTGATACGTGAGCAAAATTTCAACCCAATCCGTTCGCGCATTGGTTTTAGCTACATTTAAAGATCAGTTTGTCAGTCAATTACCTTTCTTGGAGATACTCGTAAAACTATAACTCTGACTTTACTGGACGTGGTTGTAAAAATCTGTCACGTAATTGTGCATTGTTCCTTTAGAACTGTATGATATTTATTTATAGACTCATATTTAGATATGCACCAGTACAGAGTGTAGTCGAGCGGGTCAAGTTCCGTCAAGTGGCACTACTGCGTCGTCGCCGCGCCTTCAGGACCCCCATTGTCTTCTATATCATTAGTCATTAGGCCCATTATACTTGCTTGCTCAACCAGCACCTTATAGTTTGTTATTATAACTCCGATCAGAAGCCTGACATCTTCATGATGATTCTCGAGAAACGATTAACTACACGAAAGATGTGAAATTAATTTAATTTGCAAAAGACTGTTAAAATTTTGATTAGAAATGCGTCACCGATTATAGGTTTAAGGATGTAATGAACACGTGAATAAAAAAATAGTAAACCGACTTAAAGCTCGCTTTCAAAAAGCAATGGCAAGACGCACGTTTTAATTCGTAATTAGGAGACCGCTTTACAAATTTCAATAAAATTTAAATGAGTTCCCCTGGAAATTTGCCTCTTTTTAACCTTTTAAAATACTAATAATTTTACACTAGATTTATGGTTATTGACCGAAATAAATGACTATTTAATTTAAAAATTAAGAAACTTTTGAAATCAGTTTGAATGTTCATCATGTTTTGAATCTGTCTTCGGGTAATCGGTGAACGTATGATTTTATAAAAAAAAGTTAAGACGATTTGCGAACCTTACAGTTTATCTCCTCTTTTAGAATCGGCTTAAATACTTACGATTAGTGTAACAGATAATCAGATTCGAGCTAAGTACGTAGTTCAGTTAATATCGAGCTAAGTGAACACGTAGTTTAGCTAATAACATTTATATCAACTTTATGATGTACCTGAGCTCTCAATCGATAGACATATGAATCGCAAACAATAGTGGCAATTAAGTTTACCTACATCGCAGTCGGTATCACTTTGCTTGATTTTCTTGAATAGAATTGAAAGCTTTGTGTAGGACGCGAAATGAAAGTACGTAGGTTTGATTGTAGTTTGATTGCACTTTCTATTGTTTATACTATTCTGCAATTAGCCGAGATAACAGCATGATTTAGTCATCGACGGTACTCTCAGGTGTGTTTGTTACTTATTCACTCTTTAGAAGTTACACACAAACTTTCGCTTTTATAATGCGAGTTCGATAAATTCTATTATATTATCTATTATTGTAATTCTTAAATTTCATGTGTTCTAAATAGCTGACATAATTAGGGAAGTAGTAAATGTCAAGCTCAGAGGTATTAAATTTGGATTGGCGACAAATAAGGTAACAAAAATATTATAAAGTTGGGTAACCCGCTGTTCTGTTGGAGTATAAACACTAATTATTGTTTATTTATGTAATATGTTCTTAGATACGTTACCGGTCAAACCCGTCAAATTTCAGGACTAGCCTAGGCTAATATAGTTCATCCTTTACGCGATATGATAAACTAGTTTATCATAAGGACGACAGGACGAACTAGTTTAGCCTTTTTTTTTTTGACCCAGGAAAAATGCGTTACGCATCATCACCCCACGCCGGGGGGCGCGGGGCGGTATGTGGGACTCCCCCGCCAGAGATGGGAGCGGCGGGGATACCCACTAAAAAACCTGGGGTGTTCCTGCGGGACGCCATAATGCCGGGGCAACGGGTACGCCGAAGCACTCATCCGCGGCCCCGACGGCGTTTGGTCCTCACTGACAGGAGGACCCCTCCGCGGTGGGGTGAAGAGGAGTTTCACCCCACCCTCTCAAGGGGCGCGCGGAAACACCGCGCGCGCCACCTCGTGGGTCTGTTCTTGCGGCGACGAATACCCCCGTACTCGCCGCCTAGACCCAGGTTATGGGGAACTAGTTTAGCCTAGGCTTACACCTACATTTCTCCAGAAAATGTTATTAGATAAGTTATAGTTGGTATTGATTAGGTAGGTGTTTTTATAATATACCTAATATTAAAAAGTTTTATTTAGCGTAATATTATTATGTACTTATGTCATAATAAAGGTACAAGTCCGTACATGTATGTCTCTTATTATGCATACTTAGATAAAAATATCGTTACCAAATATGTCAATGGAAGCACGATTGCACTTCATGTAACATACAACACAGAGGACTCAATCATGTAATGAGTGCATATAAACAATACAAATTATATTACGTAGCATTGTTCGTAATTTCTCATTTGTCATTCCATGTAGGCATATTATTAAAATCTCAAGGGGCAATAATCTTCAGGTGCATTATTTTGTGTCTATTGTGGATTTTAGTTATCAACTCTCTGCAAAATAAAATACATGATGCGTGCGACAAATGAATAAGGTCAATGGCAGAATTTTATGTAATTTTAACTACAAAGAAATATGTTTTCTTCGTAGAATTTTAATACAAATGTAAGCATATAAATTGTAGAATACGATTCTACTATGAGTAATAACGATTCTAGCAAGATAGACCCTATCTAAAGTCAGCAGTATCTCATGTGACTGACATAATAAGTACGATAAATGAACATTTATTAAATTTCTTAAGGTGTTTCACCCGGTAACATTTGACATTGCTTTTCTTAACAGAGAACAATAACACCAAGACCTCCTCAAATCACGAATTTAAGTTCATGACACGAAAGAGTGCTTTAACTTTTCTTGGCACTTAAAATTCGAAGGCCATTAAACCGGACGAGATTTCGTCGAAGACCCCGTAAAAGTTTCGCAAGAATCGTAACCCATTTCGGTTATAACGCGCCGTGACGCGCGGAGCTTTTACACGACGAGCGAAGAAAATAGGGAGACGGCCATCGCCGAAAACAACAAAGAGGTACTGTTACAATAATGACACTTTATGAGCGCAAACATCGGGCACAGCGGAGCACGACACGGCGGCGGCGCGCTCGCGATACACGAATGTGGTCCGTGCATTGTTTCCGCGTTACAGCAACGAGGACGACGTTGATGCCTCCGGACAAAGGCACCCATTGCAACAGCCGACCCGCTGGAGCCGACAGCCGACCTCTGCTCACGTCACTTTCGGGTCACTTCTGTGAAATTGCTTCGATCACTGTGGACTGCAAACTCATTACTTACACCGCTATTATAATTTCTCTACCAATATGTAAACATGGATGTATGAAAGGGTCAAAGCATTTCTAAATCATCATGTCGTGTCGATCATTTATTTAGTACTCAGTACTCGTACACATATCGTATACGAGTAGATAGGTACCTCTGCTCAGTGCATTTACAGAGATTAAAATGTTAAATTTCGGAATTAAATATATAGGTAATAATGTCACAACCACAGCTATTCCTCTGACCAAAAAAAGTAACCGCATTATTATAACCGACATACCAATAACGTTTTTAAGAAAACGCTCTTGTGTTCGATGCAGACTCATTTTATGTCTGAATTTTAATGTTCCGGAAAATAAAGTTGTAAATGAAAGCGATTCTCCGTGGTACATAGCCACAACATTTTTAGCTTTTTTCTTGAAGCTTGCCTTATATAGTACGTGTAATCATATTATTATCTACTTTCCCTTTGTGTAATGTTTGTAACAGCTTTGGGTACATTATGTGGATAGATAAAGCTATGTGTATAAAAGATTTATGTACAACCATTAATTTAATCTTCAAATTAATAATAACACATTCTTTAAGATTTGTAATATTCCTTTACTGACATTAATATTCTAATTTACTTGGTCTTATGAAATATTATGTGGTCGTCAGTCGTCGTGCCACTTCTCTATATTGAAAAACACATATAATTATAAAGTTGTATGTAATATGAAGCAAATAATATTTATACATTATAGAGCAACATGTAACAATAGATCACAATGTGCGTATCATCACATGTGCAGCAAAGCGGAGTGTGCGCAAGCGGCGGTGCCACGTAATATTTAGAATAGGAACGGCCGTGGCAAGTGTCCTAACCCGCTATGAAAATTTCCAAACACGCCATGATTGCGTGGTCTTCGTCGTTTGTCTGACTGTTTTTGTTGCCCCTCTATGTTTGTACTGGTATCGTTTGGTATAACATACGAGTACTTCCCGCCTAACCCACCATGCGCCCTATTGGTGGGCAGGTGCGACCACTGAAAATTTAGTAGTCCCATGTGCCCCACTAATTTCATTTTGGTGGAAAGGTGACCTACATAAGAACAAAAAAATACAAAATCTTGGGCTAGTACAAATAGCGGTCTTTTTGTTTAATGCGAATATTTTTTGATAACCGGATGGTAATATGACTAAATTTTTAAGTAAAGATGTCGACCCGATCTATACCTATAAAAGATCTGTGCGGCGCAGCGGTACGGTGCGGCGTGGCGCGGCCAGGTGCGCGCAATCTCTGCAGTTGTCGCGCACGCGCACCCTCGCTGAGCTTTTAATAAATTTCAATATTTATAAAAAAGGATCTATCAAAAGATGGCGACGCCAAATAAACCGGTGTTCAGGATCGGGTGCAGGCATGCAGGACTGTGGTGTCTCCCTCCGCAGACAAAACACCGTTGTTAGTTTGCTTTGTGCGCAAACTAGTTTTGGTTTAATGAAAAGGTGTTCCGGAATATGGGCGTTGGCCCAATTTACTATAATAATTACATATACCTATATACTGTATATATAGGTAAATTACTCGTAGGATTGAGTTAATTCAATTTAAGTTTGTTTTAATATGAGTTATGTGAAGAAGATGGCCTAATCTGTTTGTTATTGCATCGAGCTTTATACTATTTTGCGGTATACGCGTAATTTATTCATATTACTAAATTCCACCGTACCGGTCGAAATTAATTTTTTTAAGACCTTCATGATTCATTATTACTATTGACTAAGTATCTACATAATATATAATGTAACAAGTCGTCCATATAAGTGTACAATGTTAAATAAAAACAGAGCTTTTTGATAACGTAGCTATCAATTACTAAACTATTGTTGTAAAGTAGTAATTTACTTGTATACCTACAAAAAAAGTGACTGCTTTGATCTATGAAAGCATATCCGTTGAAAGGATTGAGAAGAATGTTAGTGTAGAGACAGTTTTTTAACGTAGATATCCACTAAGAAAAGAATCCTTAGAGGAACCAAACTGCGATCGCTAGCTAGAATAATACATATATTAGTATCTCTCTAGTATCTAGTAATAATATACCTGTGTATATTATGTTGTAATACAAGTACGTAGATAAAAAATCCATGAAACCGTTACTCGTCACTTACGGTTGTTAATCCGGCACCGAACGATCTACTTGCAGCTCCGTTCCGTAGATGCAGCTGCCCTGGCGACCCCAGATCATTCCCCTTCATACCGTAACACTATAAATACATTCCCAACCAATGCAAAAAATATCCAATAACGGTGAGATTCTCCAAAAAAGCCGAATGTGGGAAATGAGCAGTTCCCGTTTCCCTAGACATGTTATTGTAGCCGTGACCTCGGTTACTCGGATTAATGTGTCATCTCCTAAACATCTCCTAAGTCCGAATGTAACGTCGCAGATGCCTCGCATACCCCAGTCTTTTTTCCAGCTAAGAAACCTAATATTACTAAATCAGCTCGCGTCAGAAATGTTAGTAGACTATTGTTTAGAAACTCGGATTGTTTGAAGTTAATGGTCAAAACAGACGACCGCAAATCCTGTCAGGTTAGGTTGGGTTTACGATAGCTCGCACTGTGAGCTTTGGAGTCAGGTTACTGAAGACTTGTCCTTCTAGATAGTGCGGTTACATAACTAGATATTATATTTACTCTATATCTTTAACAACAAGTTGATCGTGTGCTTTTACCACTAGATATTATTATGTAAGTTAAGTACTTTGTTTACAACCACCTCTAAATAATTTACAAATTCTAATCGCATTATGACTAAGCCTGAAACTATGCAAAGCTGTATAGAGTCGTTATGTCTTTTATGTCAACGATTTGAGAGTATTACTACTAATCCTATAATACATAATATCCGAATTTGGCATTCTGTTGTGCCATTTACGAAAAAAAGATTTATCAGTTAATATTTTGTAATTTGATGCGCTGATGGCGAAATGGTTTTTTAATCTATCAACTAATGCTGGCATCAACTAACGGCTTTGTTTTGTGTGGTTTCTTTGATTTCATTATGTTCATTAAAATAAGATCTACTTTGAAACGGGAGCGTATTCGCACGCATAATTTTTTTTGTCCTAATTTTGTTTCGCCGAAAATGTTTTTTAGCCTAATCATAATTGGGCATAATTATATCTAGACATACTTATGTCTTGCCATAACTGTCAGTTGCCCTAACGTTTTTTAGCATATATTTGTAAAGCATAAATTTGTATGTCATAATATAAGTTACGCATAATTTTGTTAGTCCTAATTTAATTTGTCCGAAAATGTTTCGCATAACTTTCTCGGGCATAATCATAATTTTACATAACTATATTAAGGCATACCACTAATATTGTAAGTTAATAAAATTATTTAGGAAAGTAGTTTATGGCACCCAGTAAGACTGACTGTCACAAAACCGACTCGGATAATTTAGGTTAGGTTAGGTTTGAACAATGTCCACAGTGCCACGGCAGCGGTCAACAAAGTGCCAAAAATGACCATCTACTTTCTAATTCAGAGAGAGGGTAGGGTATAGAGGAGATTAAAATGAAACAACCGCACAGTAGCTAGTGAAGTTACTGGGCTGAAGAGTCTTAACATCTTATGACTCTCAAGTAAGATGACGCAGTGCACCCAGAATTTTACTTTGTAAAATACTGGGTAGCACTGTACTAATTATGAGCAGCGTTATCTCTTACCATCGGGAGAGCGTCTTCCCCGAATTCTTACTTCGTTCTAT
Organism: Hemithea aestivaria; assembly: GCA_947507615.1. Lineage (NCBI taxonomy): Eukaryota > Metazoa > Arthropoda > Insecta > Lepidoptera > Geometridae > Hemithea > Hemithea aestivaria. The sequence continues at coordinate 9,978,415 of OX382327.1, read as the reverse complement.
AAAAAAAACCGCGAGAAGGCTAGGTTAGGTTTTAAGTTAGAACATTGAAATTAATTATTCGTTTCTTTTAGTATTAATAATATTTTGCCGATTGCCAAAAAAGTTATGCCTAAAAACTTTAGGCGTTTTGATGTTTAGGCTGAAAAACGTTATGCCACATTAAATTAGGACTAAAAATTTTATGCGAGCCAATATGGACCCCTTTGAAACATAATATACTCTTTGTATTCAACGGTCAGAATAACAATAATTTTATCTCCTAATGCTATAAGTAAAAAAAATCTAGTTTTAAAAGGTTTGCATGCTCTGGACATTGTTCCTGTAACTGAAGCACTGCTACAAGAACAACATTAACAAAAGAAAACACCTCTTCATACATTCAAATCGCCTGATTAGCCAATAATTCAGGTTTACAGGAAGTCAACAATGTTTCAAAACTCTCTCTCATAACACAAACGCTTCGGTTCGACTAGTACGTGAAACATCCCTTAAATATCAGTTTACCTTTTAGTATCACGTGGTATAGTAACACAATCTATACATAGGCGTAGTATGTATACCTATATATAAATAGCGTAGTAAACCTGGAGCAATATGACGGTCGTCGAGGGGTGAAAGGTGGCCGGGTACGGTGCGCGGTGACGCACCGGCCGCGTAGCGTGTGCCGAAATCTCAGCTGTTGCTGTTGCCTTGCTATACAGGCTGCTCCATTTCGAATTTATAGACACAGTGATATATATTTGATGGTTTCAGATTAAGTAAACTCTTTGTTGAATTTAAAATTACACATTTGGTGAAAAATGTTACTATTGGGTGTCTCATCGCTATCGTGTCTTTTAGACACGACTAAGCCTGCTTTTATTTACATGATTATTATAGTATATAGTGTTATATCTAGTCTCTTAACTCTTATAGCATCATCTAAAGCTAAGCACTGAATACTGAATATTAAATATAGAAACTATACAACCAATTTTACTTACTAGACTAGGCGCATACCTAACTAAAATAAGAATTTATTATGTCCCATTCTTTATTTTTCTACTAAACTACTTTTTAAATGTGTCATAATTATGATACTTTGAATTAATAATCACCCTGTATTAACATCCATCTGTGTAAAAGTGTTTATAAAAGCGTTGAATGGCCCTGTGCGCTTTATATAGAAACTCCACAGCTATGGCTATTATTTAAAATTGAACTACTCACCTACCTGCCGGTTATAAATTGATGGAGCCAAAATGGCGTACATCCACACAACATTTGGATTTAAAAATGAACCCTCGTCAAAGAAATCGAATTGCGCAATTTTGAAATTAAACCATATTTGGAGGGTTGTAAAGCTGTACCTTACATTTCTCGGTGTAAGGTAATGTAACCGAAATAAACTCATCGGTTTAATAACGAAATGACGTCAGATTATTTGCCAGAGCTGGCGGTTACGTCGTTTGGAGTATGAGGTTGGAAAACAATGAATGGGGGAGACCCTAATCGTTTGACTAAAATTAAAAAGGTTGTATGTTCAAGCCGTTGGTAGAACAAGGGTAAGTGAGGTAGTGTGGCGGTTGTGTCGTTTCGTTTGGGGACGGTCGGTCGGTGCAGATGTGCGATTCGGGTACAGACATGTGATTCTGCACGCGCAACCAGCTGCCGGCATAGCTGTGCACTGATTCAATACAAATGCAGGGTCGAACTCACCTCGTGGGTGCCTCCTTTGTACGTTTTATGTGTAGGTAAGCTCAACAAACAATGATACAAATCCATGCAACAATAGTAGGGATGGTTCAGGTGTGCCATGATCTTTTGATCGTTCATTTTTAATAATAATAATGCATCATAGAAAACTTAAACGCTATCTTACGACTAAAATAAAGTTTAAGTATTAGATAGATTTTAACTGAAGAAGCGTGTTCCAAACCAGATCTCATAATTACCGCCACGATCTATGTTATGTTTATAGTAAATAATCGTCATCATCATCAGCCTATGTTCGTCCACTGCTGGACATAGGCCTCCCCCATGGCACGCCACACAACTCAGTCCTCTGTCTTTCTTCTCCACCCACCCCTAGCGATCCTCCGGATATCATCGCCCCATTTCGGCCATGGGCGCCCTACACTACGTTTACCGAGACATGGGCTCTCGTTGGGTACAACTAGTTTCTAATATGAAATATAAAAAAGAATTATACATATAACAAAGTTGCATAACGCCACTTTTACCTTTATCTCGTTCGAAGTTTTCCCGCTTGTAATTTTTAATTGAGTCAGAAAAGTATTTACCTGTAAATAGCATTTACCGTGCAATGGCGTCCTTGTCTTGTATTTGGAAGTTAGTTCCAAAATTTAATCACTTGTAAGTACACTTACTAAACAAGTCAATATAGGTACATATTTACAGCATTGAATACTGAATATCAGAATTTCTATTTAAAAATGTAAGGTAATGTATGGTAATGGATAGAGGTACTTTTTCACGCAGATACTGCCTGGAACTTCAGTTCCTGTTCCTTCGAGTAGAATGACACAAATGGGAGTAGAAAAATAACTCAAATCTAAAATTACTTATACATATGCGTTATGTATACCTAGGTATACAGTTAAGCGCAAAAAGCGCGTTATTAATAAGAATAAACGAATCCAAGCTTTTCATATTCATCATCAGCCCACGTTCATCCACTGCTGGACATAGGCCTCCCCCATGGCACGCCACTCAACTCGGTCCTCCGTCTTCCTCCTCCACCCGCTCCCCGCGGTTAATAATCGCGTTATTAAATCGCGTTACCCACACTCAGTCACCTAGCCTTCTAGCTCTATGACCCGATGACAATATATAATAATTATGTAGATGAAGCCTACATATATGTAGTCTACAGTCTATTTTGTAGTCTACAGTCTACACTGTCACATATCTGCCCAATCAGTTTACCCGTTTAGCTGTGAAGACATTACACCCGGCATATCCATTCCACATATCGATGGAGTTGTGCGAAGTCGAATTTAAAAATTTCAGCAATTCTAAGTACGTATCATGGATAAAAAACCTAAAAGATGTGCCACTTTTAATTGAGTAAGCAATGAAGTAATTTCAGTCCAGTCTCTCACATAAAATCACGCCACATACTATACATTCCAGACCATCGCGACGTACGAGTATGTACGCTCTAGCTATGAATTAACCGCCAATTGTGCGACATTGGCACCACCTGCCCGTGTAGCGCCCCTGTCCATCGCTATTTCCGCCATAGCGCACCGCGCTCGTGCCCGACCGTTACGCACGCGCCGCCCCTGCGCGACCGCGACCACCTGGCCGACGCGACGGTGCCAGGGTTGATACTGCTTACATTCTGCATCCATATCTTTGTATGTTTATATGCTTTACCTTATAAAATGTAGCTTTAAGGACACAATAACATTTATGTTCTTAAAAGTACATGCACGGGTTTTCTAAAATATTAACTCCTGACGCGTAAACATATGCTATATTTATAATGTATACTTGTAACCGATAATTTCCAAAAAAAAATTGATGTTGAATAAAATATTGTTCCGTAGACTTAAAAAAACAGCAAACTAAATTTAGCACACGTTTTAAAATTGTTCCCTCAGGGGTCAGTAATTATAATGAGCGGCGTGTATTAACAGATAAACGTTGTCACCTTTTTATTCAGCATCGGTAAATACATTTACACGTTATTAAAAAAGCTTATCTCTATTTTTTACCATTAATAGATTAATTATTTTTTTTTAAATTATTTTTAGAATATGTTAGTGACAACCCTAGAAGATCACCCCACTCCCTGCATCCCGGCGCGCTCATCGCACTTGCATGATAAGTATACTCCGATGACACCCCGTAAACTCACATTAACACCGGCAGCGCTAACTAACACCTTTCGTGATATTTCGAGCCTCTATTTCATTTGAATGCCACTAAATCACTCACTTCTCTGTAATCGATATAAAAAATATAAAAGGATGTAGGTACCTAGTGCGTAGAATGTGTACTATTAGTATATGTACGAACAGATATTGTCCAGTTTTAAAGTGCACGCCGTGTTAATTTAGACTGTGGCAATAAAAATAACCCGACATAAATAAAATGTTGTCCTAGCCATAGCACTGTTCATGTAATAGGCGTTTCTCAAATTTGTCGCATTATCCAACCGTGTATAATACGCCCGATTTAAGAAACGTCTTTTCACTTTACAGTTGTATTTTTCTAAGAACATTTTATATTTGTCGTAATATAGAAGTGATCGGCAGCAATCTAAACTAGCCAATAAGGATGTTAGGCGTAAAGCTTACTGTATAGCAACATAATGATCATAAGGCATAGAGCTCCTAGGAAAGATATAAGGCTAGGAAAGTAACGTCGTAGAGATAAGATAAGAATTAATATTAATGGGGTACCAATTTGTAACTTTTTAAGATATTTAGACGAGTAACTCTTTAATGAAAAGCTTGTATTTATTGCTTAATTATTACTAGAAAGTGCTCGGGATCTAATCCCCATGGATAACAATTAAAGTTCCTAAGTAGGTAGATATAAACTTAGCTAGAAGTACCTATCTTGTAAATTTGTCTGTAAACTATATTTCACAATAGAATAGAGTAAACTGTATATACCTAATTACAAGAAATAGTTATAAATAGAGAACTTAAACCTAGATGCAGACATATCGCCTAAAACAATCTATTTTATTGTAGAAATCACCTATTTGTTTATCCATCCGTTATCATAATGTCATTCAATTCAATATAAAGATTGGTCTAACGATGTTTATCACCGAGTGATTTGTTTACATTTCCCAGGCATTCATTTAGATAAGGCACCTTTACTGTTCATTCACACTCCCAGAGTAATTAGGTAATGACAGCCACTTTTATAATAAACAAAGTACTTGTCATTACGATGAAAAATAAATACTACAATAGGGCGATGAAAGAAATAAATTTGTGCGAACTGCAAAGGTATCTTTAAGCTAAAACACGAGTAAGATTTGGACTTTAGATGGCACGGAATATTACTGCAAGGTATTCTATGAATATAGTAATACGGCAGACAGCACGCACTAATGTCTATTTAAATTATCTAGCTATGCCAGCTATCCCTCTGCTAGGCTTAATCTCGTAGCGATTGGCTCGCATGCCTTTTACCAAACACATTTCTTAACATCCTAAAAACCTTAACTCTTCAAAATCTTCGCCTAAAAAACGCATCAGCAAGGTCTAGCACCCCCAAAAGAAAATTCTGGATCCAACTTTGATAGAAAAACTGTTCCAGAGATAATATCAAAATCTAGCGGTACGTATAGGTACTTAAATTTTACTACATGAGACCTTGTACCGTTTGGAAATGTAGATATTATTAGGACCAATTGTTCGGCGTTAGCTTTGTCTTAAGAGCGCAGTGTATGCCTTTATTACTAGTCTAGTGTGTTGACCATTGATCGATAAATGATTAGTCACAGTTTTAATGTAATCAGGCTATCGATGTCCATAACGTGTCGGATGTCAAACCCTTGGCACATTTACTGACTGAGTCATGGTACAGTTTTCACAATTAAATGGACTCGTCGCGTCATCCTGATATCAGATCTACGGTTGAAGTTGCTGAGTCTGCTTTCACTATAGTAATGCAATTTGTAATCACTATGATATGCATTACATTAAATGTCATTTGTGCGTATGCCATGCTATGCCATGTCACTACTGGACTGAGAATCCTGAAAAATAATTGAGGCCATTATAGTATGCCTTTTCGAAATATGTGCGACTACACAAAACGTTTACGTACTGCTCGCATGTTAAACCATTATTAATGTAAGCATCTGTTTAGATTAGGTATATTCAATACTCGTATGAATTAATAATAGTGGCGTAACTATAGGTGCTTCTTATGTTTTAGTAAAACTACTAAATTGTTTTGCTATGTACTTTGTACTTGTAGGTATGGTGTATACCTATTAATGTGTGAGTATTCAAAGGTACCTACTTCCTTTTATGCGAATGACTAATCAACGTTGATCACTTTTTCTAAAAGTAGGGCAGTTCGAACCCTATTCAGCGATTTCTAACAATAAGAGTGCAGTATGGCGATAAATGGACTTGCTCTGTGAGAAAACCTAAATAGCCCTGCGAACACCGTGACCTGTGGGAATTAGCGCTGGTCGCATAAAAAATATAACAAAGCGAGTGTGGACTGTATTTCCGCGTCAAGAAGGGGTTGCACACTATCTCGTTTGGTTTGATACACACAAGGAAGTCTTTTTGTTCGGGTCTGCACTGTAAACTGGTTTCTCGGTCTTCCGGTTACAAATATCGTTATTATTATTACTATTGTACAAATGTCCGTTATGAACGTGAGATTTCTCAGTGAGAACTGCCCGGGATGATTTAATCTCTTCTCCCGGTGCTGGCTTTTAGTTTTGGCTGTAGTTAGCCAGGTGAGATGGGTATCTACGTTTTTAAGGAAAGGACATAAATTCTTTAAAAAATATGTTTAAAATATTAAGCTTAACGTATGATATATCTACTTAAATAGCACGTTTGTTCAAAAATATGTATAGTAAGCCATCTGTTTACATCTATCGGTTTTGGTGTGAAACCAATTCACGTTATGAATGAGTTTCAAATTTATCAGTGAAGTAAAAGTGTAGTTTGATAACACATTATATTCTCGCTACTGACATATTGATCAAGTGACAATGAGAAGTAGGTACATTATCGAGTAGATAACAAAGAAAGACAAAAGGTAGGCATGTTGGCGACACGTACCGTCTCGATGAACGTGCGACATTGGCACCCGCTGTATATCGCTGACCAGGCTTACACTTGCATTGTTTTACCATCCCAATATACCTATAGGTACTTATATTTAATGAAGTATAAAAATCGGCAATTCGCTAAACTTCAAAGCGAGGTAGAACCCTCAAGATGACAAAATATACTTATTTTTTAAATTATTCATAATGTGTGTTAAATTACGCAACTTTTGACACCTATTGCGTTATCATTACTCCAAAAAAAAAAAAAAAAAATATTTTAGGACAATTCACACAGCGCCACCTAACCCCATACTAAGCAACTTAATAATAATAATAAAATAAACTACCTGTATAAATAAAATACCTGTGGATCACACAAATATTTGCCTCATGCGGGAATCGAACCCGCAACCTTCTGCGTTGCAGGCGGGTATTAGCCCACCGCGCCACAGAGGTCGTCAAAAATCCCCATACATCGACGGGACACCCTAAGGTACCTACACTTATCCGTACTTTCGCATGTAGAAAGCTATCTATAGCTTAGAAATACACATAGCCTACTTTTCAGCGAGTAACACCCACGGGTACTACTATTTCCCCTTAAACCTCTCATCATTATTATAATAATCTATATGCTGTGTACTCAAAATACAATAAACAAAACGACTAGTTAGCTAGTAAGCAAAACGTTACATTATTTTAAAATTATAACTTGACTAGCAAAATCGCATTTTTATGGTTTGTATAAATAAATAAATGAATAATTTGAATTTTATTGTAATATATCATGAAATAATCATAAAAGCTCGGTCAAGAAATCTTTTCTTAGCGGATGTCTACGTCACCTTGGTGCCAAATTTCAAATCAATCTATTCAACGATTTGAGGTGAGCGTTGTGTGTGATATACCTACTCGAAAGATCAGTCATGCCTTTCCTTTATTTATACAGAATACAAACCTGAGATTCTGACACAAACTTTAACATTTTCCAGGTTTTACATCATTTTCTAAGAAATATAGTAAGTATGGTAGGTACATTAATATTGGAGCACCTTTAAAAGAAGACTCGCTTACAATTCAAATAAGTAATGTGTAAAATAGGCAGAAGGGAAACAGACAGGAAGGAGGACAAGGTCAGCTGTAGACGGTAACTAAACATGAGATAGTAGGTATACACTATACACACATATAGCAGTAGGTATGTACTTAGTACTTACCTATAGCAACTGAAATCAAGGCTCAGCTATATGGAGTGATCCCATGCGTCATCGTAGTTTCATAACAATTTATATTCAACTTACCATTTTTGTAACATTGATATATATATATACCTATAGGTCATAGGTATACCTATATCTACCGACATACAACCTATAGGTATTTAGTAACAAATAATAAAGGTTAGTAAGTACTACAACATTTACTTGTTATCGCAATACTTAACATAACTGCTGCGACTACTGAATAATATTTTCATAATACATTTTGTTGTTCCTAGATAAAAAAAATACTTGACTGTTCAATAATTCTTATATTATACCAACCTATAGATACCTAGTGTATACGTAAGATTTTATTGATCTTTACAGTAAAGTAATAATAATTATTATTTCAGGCATCCAGCTGTTGATCTCGATCAAAATTACAATAAACGGAACCGAACAAAGATGTCGAGACCATTTCAATGAGAAGAAAGAAATGGCTCAGTTCAAAGGTGCTTAACCCCGAGAGTTGTGCAAAAAATCGGTTCTCATTTACAGAGACGAGACGTTCGAACCGGTGGTGGTCGTGTGAAGCTGGGCATATCGCACTGAGAGGTTCCGGCGAGCGCGGGTGCGGAGGCGCAGGTGCCGCGGCCGCCCCGCGCCGCCATTGGCCGCAGCCCCGAGTGGGCCCGGCGCACGTGCGAGCCCTACCCGCCACCTGGCCGCGGCCTGACGGGGAGCCTTTATAAGCGTCGCCCTTCCCCTTGCCTCACCACTCGAGCTCTGAACGCCGACGAGTGAACGTGCACGTCTCTCGCGTCCTAGCCACGAACTCCACCGCTGCTCCGGCGCAACTTGTGATGTTTGGACTGTTCCACTAGTGATTTTGTGATCGAATTATACAAACTATTTTGAAGATTTCCTGATTTGAGTGTTTGTGCGAATTGTGCTACGATGCTCGTGGAGGATTCGCAGAGTAGCCGCGTGACGATGTCGAAGAAGTACGCGCACTGTCCGCTCAAGAAGCGGCCGGTGCTGGTGCGGGAGGAGGCGCCGACGCCGCCCACCTCGCCGCCGCACCCCGCCCATCTCGCCACTACACTCTATTACGATAATTATAATCAATGTAAGTATTTTTGTTTATTATTATAATAATATAAAAATTATTACATATCCCCCGTTCATTATTTTATTGAAGTACCAATTTACTTATCTGGTAACATAAATTGTGTTGTACCTATACCTATCAAAATCTTTACGTAATTCTTTAAATCGTATAGAATAAATAATAATAATAAAATCGGCACTGGGTAAAATAAGAATCACTTAATGATAATTTTTGAGTTCTCTATTTATAGAAATTTTATATAATACTTTAGTTGGTATCTACTTTTAATAGAAAAGTAAGAAACACTTTCAGTTAATAATATAGAAGCCCCTGAAACTATTACTGTTTTTTTTTTACATACTAATTTTATCGTTATTTTGTCAATAGGTAACACCATGGATAATGACGAGCCAGAAAATCTCAGCACTAAGCCTGAAGATCTTTCTAAAACCGGCAAGTACCCCAGCAAAGCGACATCTCCTATATGCGCGACCGCAGTGAAGATGGAGCCGCGCGAGTGGTCTCCGCAGCTGGAGCACCTGGAGTACCTGGCGGCGTGTCGCGCGCGCCTCGAGCCCTCGCCCGCGCCCGCCGAGCTGGCTCGCCCTACGCCACACTACCCCTACTTGCCCACCCTGTACTCTCCATACGCCCCACTGGAGGAGATGTACCCTGCGGCGCCGGCCCTGTCACCCCCTGCACATCCGCAGATGTACGCACGCTATTCCCCGGCCTCACCACCGTCCTCAGTGTCGCCTCCCCCGTGCCCGGAAGACCTGCGCTCGCCCGGTTCTGTCTCCTCAGACTCCGGAGTGTCTGTCTCTGCACCCAGACGACCTCGCTACCAGTGCCCGGATTGTGCCAAATCTTATTCCACGTACTCCGGCCTGTCGAAACACCAACAATATCACTGCGCCGCCGCGGAAGGCAGCCTGGCGAGAAAAAGCTTTAGCTGCAAATACTGTGCGAAGGTTTACACTTCGCTGGGTGCGTTGAAAATGCACATCCGTACCCACACTCTGCCGTGCAAGTGCCATCTCTGTGGTAAAGCGTTCTCGAGGCCGTGGCTGCTGCAGGGACACATCCGCACCCACACGGGAGAGAAACCGTTCTCTTGCCACCACTGCCGCCGAGCGTTCGCCGACCGTTCGAACCTCCGCGCGCATCTTCAGACACACTCCGACGTCAAGAAGTATTCATGTTCCGGTTGCGGGAAGACGTTTTCGCGCATGTCTCTGTTGAGCAAACACCTGGAAGGAGGATGCGCGGCGCCCGGCGCGACCGCGTACGAGTACCGGCCGGAGGGCATGCCTGCGCAGGCGCACGCTCATCACCAACTCCCGACCGCGCCGGTACACGCCTACTGAAAAAGACTGACTTCGCAGAATCCTCGATCTCCTATCTTCTCAACAATAGCTGGATTATTATAGTTGTAAATAATATTATAGGTACCCTAAATTATTGCTGTAGAATGTATTTGGAAACTTTTGTGTGTGTACTTGGAACCGATACAGAGTTAGATGTTAAGTTAAAGTTTATTATTATTTAAGTTCGTAGATCGTGCCTGACACGGTGTTGCTAGTCATGTGGCATTTGCCAAGTGTTTTACACAATAACTCACGTAAGAGTGTGCCTACCTAAATGTATTCTTATCTAAGCTCATCAATATTTAGTAGACTATAAAATAATTGTAATATATTGACTATGTAAAACATCTATTTTTGTTATTAAGAATATTTATATAATGAGTTAGGTACTGAGTGTTTGATGAGCTTGGGTCTAAGCCATGTACAAAGTGCCTTAGTAGGTATGTATAGATAACTAATATATTCTTGGGAAAAAATTAACAGTAGAAGTCCTGTAATATTATATTTAGATTGTATCTATTCAAGAGGCTGATCGCCCAATTGCGTTCCTTATTGTTACCTCCGTTATGAAAAGAATAAAACACGATTGATTTGAATATTAATATATTTGTCTTATTTAAAGCAAAAATGAGCTTTAAAACATAGTTTTAAGTACAGAGAAACCTACATTAATCCTGTCGCCTAGGTACCACTTTTTAAAAAACTTATTAATCCGGCCCATTAATAAATATTTCACAATTTAAATGTTTTAGGAGTGTAGAGAGAGAAAAAGACAAAATAGGTAGGTATACACAGATTTTTTATAAATAAATTATCTACAAGATTGGATTTATGACAAAACACAGGATAACCACTTAAAATATGTAGTTATAGGTACATACTTAATAAGTATTTAAAGTACCTAGTACCTACTCTGAAATATCAAGAAAACACTTATATCTGAAGCGTGGATGTTTGTTACCACTTAAGCTCTTACGCTACTCAATCTAATGGACTGAATGTAAATAGCTTCCTGGTAAAGAATAACTTATCCTGGAATAAAATTAATTTTACTACTATTTAGAGGTATAATATACAAGAGACAAACGTTCGAAAACCTATCTATAATTTGTTGTGTGTGTAATACTTAGAATTCACAGAAGTATTTGAATAAAAAACATAAGAATCTGTAATATAGGTACCTAATATTACAGAAGTAAAAAGAAATGGCCTGATCTATTAACACACAGCTCAAACCGCTCCTGGAAGGATTGTGTTGAATTTTAGTACAGTGACACGATTAGACTTCCGCTAATATAATAATATAGTGCGTTCACAGTTATTTTACCTCTGACAGATGTGACAATTATTTTCTTTATGTTGGCATTACCGTCAAGTTCCTGTTCAGACCTCCTGGAGTTTTTTAAAGTTTTCAGGATTAAATTATCTGAGCCTAAGAGGATTCAAAGCAGTAGAAGAAATATTGTTTTATCAGTGCGTGCTTTTTGTTAAAGAGAAAAGGACAACAATGCGCCGTAAATTCAATTTACAAATGTTCGTCAACCAACCAGGTATGTGAATTAAGGATACCATACAGTGAAACATAATTTACCTAAATTCCTAGTTATTATGCATAATGTTATGACAAAAGTGCTAAGTCTAGTGTAGGTTTCTTATTTGAATAAATGTGTTTTGATTATCTCGTTGTTTTAATAATTATTATTATAATCCCAAGCTTTACCAATGCCCATAAACTCAATTTCCTATGAAGAAAATGAATTCATATATAACAATATCGGATGCCTAACACATGAACAAGTGGTAACTGCGAACTGTCAATATGATATAAAATATTAGGTAGGTTGGAAACAAGACATTCATGTAAGTACCTACCTACATCACTGTAAAATAATACTTAAAATAGAGAAGTCAATACTCACGTGACATGGCAACATAATTCTCAGGCTAGCCAATGTAAAGGCTAGAGGTAAAATAACTGTGAACGGACTATAGTCATCTCAAGGAAAGCGTAAGTATAATATATTTTTCTAAAACTCTCAAAGCAACTAGTTAAAGAGTACCTATATATACTTACTGTGAATGTAATTAAAAATTTCTTAAAAACAAAAATATTTTACCTAAATGCTTTAAAACAGCAGCATTTATAACAATGAAGAAAATAAACTGGCTTTAAATTTAAGATTTAAATTGTAATTTATTAATAAAAAATGAACAGAAAAATATACAAAATTAGACTTAGAAATAACTAAATAACCCTAAGAATATAGAAAACAGTACTTAAAAACTAAAACATTAATATTAAAAAAAAAATTAAAAACAAGATTCGTACCGGACATACATATGTACCGCATATCTAGAAGAAGGTTACATATTATGCATAGTAGAAAGACATACATTGTATGTCAAATAAAAGTTTGTAATAAATTAACTTTACATTAATAAATAGGTTACCTATAAAGTTCATTAATTAATAGAGTGCATTAGAACAGTTATTAAACCACGTCATAGATTAAAACAACAAGTAGGGTAAGCCGGCAAGTTGCCGAGACAATAGCTCGAGCCTCGGGTCAGATGTGGGTCGCATTCGAACTGTGGGCGCCACCGAGTCGGCCGCAGCTATAGGGTCACTAATAAATAACCACTCACACTATAAACGACGTTTTTACAATAATCTGGATTAACTAAATAAATCTATCGAGAAATAATATTGCTAGAAGTAGTTTTGTTAAAATAGGAATGATGCACCCCGTAGTAAGATCACACGATTGTGTACATAAAGTTTAGGGCAGTATGGTTTTGTTTCTATTCGACTTAAAAAATAGATTTTCATAGTAAAACAAAAAGGCCTACATAATTTTTCAGAGCAAACCAACCGGAACAATACATAATTTTGTGTCCCATTTGTCTCGAAAAGTGAAAAGAATAAGTGTGCAATCAGTATGCAATTGTGTGCCTGCGGTAAAATTCAAGTCAGCTTATTTTTGGTGCTCCGTTCCTTTTTTCATCGATCTCAGTCCGTGTTTTCTTCGGTAGATGATTAACTAAATAAATCGTTAAATGTATCTATCTACCGCGTACGTGGTTAAGCCGACTGTCGACGCTTTATGGTATTGTTTTATTGTCTCACTGACGCGACGCTCTGACTCTTGGGATGCTATGTTAGTAATTCTTTGTAGAAATCGGTCTGATTATAATAAGATATACTAATATGTACTAAAAAAAATGTTCTAATAAGAACATTGAAATAATTTTATAAACCTAATACAAAATTATAGTTGTACCTTATATCTTACACACAACGATTTTAATCATAGAAAAGTTTGATATTTCACATTAGGTATGAAGGGTTTTCAATAAAAAAAAACTCCATTATTTTTTAACAATATGGAATTAATTATGTATATAGGTACTCTATAAAGTACCGACAATACAAATACACAGGTGAGAATTTATACACGAGTGCGTACATTTATCAGACATAAAGACTGAATATTCAACAACACGTCAAAAGCGAGTAACAAGTAGTGCCTATAAATTCCGCGTCATAAACCCGTCTCGGCACAGAATTATCTCCGTCCAAAGTTTAGAGGAGCTAGGTAACGTAGTACCTACAACACTGACTCAGCAAATGAGTAAGCATTTATGTAATAGCTTGACAATGTAATTCAATAAGGTTTGTACAAACGCAATGCTACTATCATGTCACTAGCTAATAGGAAAGTTGTCCAATAAGATAAACATCTAACTGTTAACCTCCGACCCTGTCAGGCAAGTGCACGTTTCTCATAAGAGACAGAACATTGGCACTTTTTATCGAATTGTTTCAAATTAAGATGTTATCGATAATAGGTTACGCAATCGACATAAAGTTGACCTAAAAAGCTAATAAGACTTATCTCATATTTAACCCTGATACACTAGACCACTCAATAACATGATAACATCGAACGATCGACAACACCGATGATCGCCTAGATCGCCTATTCCAATGAGCTAATTAAGATAAACTTTAGACAAGTAAATGGGATCGTGTCGTTAACGTTAACTATATCTCGGTCGGTGCTGGTATAGATTTAATTACAGACGGATAGTGCACATCAGAGTTGGTACACGAGTGCCAATTAGTGGTGAAGATGTGTTTAGAGGAGGAGTGCGTGCGGTGCGGTGCGCGGTGCGGCCACGATTGGCGGCCGCCGGGTGCGCACGCGCACGCGGGCGACCTGCGCCGCACTAATACCCAATCCGATGCATTCTCATTCTCATTAATTAATTCTGTTCCTATTTGCATCGAGATTATCTAATCCGATATCGATTGCTGATAATTCGATACCAATTAGAGTTCACACCTAATACACTAATAGAACTTTAAACTTTTCTATTACATACTTATAAGTTATAAGCGATCGCTTTATTGATAACGTGAACGGGTTCTCGACTTTCGACATTATTTTGACCTCGTTCGCGAAGAGCTTTGTTATTGTTATAATATATTTGTATCTTTTAAATGAGAAACATTATTAGTCAGTATGGAGATCATCGACAGATAAAGGCTTAACTGGAGCGGAGGTTAGCCGTTGACTTATGAGTTTGTGACGTAAGCGGCTGCTAAAAAACGTGAAGTGCGTAGTGAGGGATTAGTAGTAAATAAGTTGCTCTAAAACGAGAATCTAGATCTCTCAGATTTAGGACCGGCAGCAGGGGCAATGGACCAAGTCTTGGTGGACGATAAGCATGATTTGTAACGAACCGCGTCGGCGCGTGCTCACAAATAAATGTGATCTCAATGCGCACCTTTCAATAAATTATACTTCTAACCCACTCTTGATATGACAACGCTGAGATTTATATTGTCTTCACATAGCATTCGATATAAGCTTGCATATGACATAACAACAGAGATAGAATTTCTACCTCGAACACTAAAATACGAGTTAAATGAGAAGGAATAAATATCTGAAACCAACTCAATGCAGGATGCAACAGTGTTTTTAGCTCAAAGACGTAACTGAAATTGGAATTTTGTAGGTCTCAGCACTAAGAGATTTATTAAAGACTTTGCTAAGCGTCTTATTGAGACTTCTGGCGATCTTAGAACGTTAAGCTTACTGTTTCTGCTGCCGTAGACTAAGCGGGGTATGTTAAATACTTCCCTACTCGACACCATGAGGGACGCTCCAGAAAACCTTTTTTATTTAAATTTGTTGTGTTTCTGACCACTTTTCTTTCTAATAGTTTGAATTAAAAAAAATGTTATGATCTTATTAGTGAGATATTGAATTTTCTCTTAATCTCTCGAACTCGTTTCAACATACTTTCCATGAAGTCGATATGTTTAATGACGCCGAAAACATTGTAATAATGAAATTTAAGTTATTTTTAAACAATTATTGTACCTAGGTAGTAAATTAAGTTAAGGTAGAAAGCGTTTTGGAGTTTTCTGTGAGCTTTCTGCTTATTTTATCAATAAATAAATAAATGGACAACGGTATCATAACAATTAGTATAAAATCTACAACATACGACTATAATTTGTAATTGAAAATCAATTAAGCCTGAGTGAGCTTCGTAGTCGCAGTAAACGATATTGTTTACAGCCAGCGTATAAACTGAATGTTTAAATGTTAATTACCGAAGGAATGTAGGTACCTGTGTGTTGCGACAATAATAGTCGTAAACATAGTCAATAAACTGCGCGACTGTCACATGTACTAATCACATTTATATAAATTACCTGCGCTGCGCTGCGAGAATAGAATCTAGTCTTAATTACCGCACGAAAGCTTCACTATATTATATTGGGAGATAAGTTGGTAAGATGGAGATTCCAGCCTTTAGTATATTTGTATATTACCTATACGTGTACTAGTAAGTAGACCCGAATGTTTAGTAAATTAACGTTCCATTTTTAATGTAATAAACAAATACAAATCATTTATTGGAATCATTCCTTAATGCATACGTCATACATTTTATTACCATATATGTCGGCGCGGAGGATATTGATAAGTTTTATTGCAACCTTATTTTGAATTACCTAATACTGGCAACGTAGCAGCCGATTTATTATTTTAGTAATGATTTTAATTATTGTGAAGAGATTTGAAGGAGTCCATCCACCTTTAAAGTGTTGGCTGATCCAAAACATAAATAATATCCACCATCTCATCGTATTCCCTGACATATATGAATTAGAAAATAGTGTCAATAATTAAAATTCATTATTCAAATCAAATTAAATAATTTAAACAATATAAAAATATATTCATTTTAATATTATCAGTAGATAGAAGATTATATTGTGTTGGCAAATGCCTTTATTGAACAAAAAGGACACAGCTATGTACTTACTAGCTAACTATACAACATTAAAATGAACCTGCATTATACTAAGATCGGTCTCATGTCAATCTACTGTAAAAGTGCTCCAACCACTGTGAAATGGCGTGCCCAAAATTTAATATTTCTTGAAAAAAAAATGCCACTATTTAATATACAATACGAAAAAGATATTAAAATATTCTATTAACATAATATTTTGATAGCGTATCATTGAGAGAATTTCTCTTGCAAATATACGAGCAATATTTAGGTACAGTTGCAAAATATGAATGCCTACAGTGATAAAGTACGAATGCTAGCAAGAACCAATTGTAAATTTGTCTAACGATACAACATACTTTACCAATGGACATAATTATTTGCTCGTTCTGACCACCCAACCAATACGATCAACGTTTATTCGTAGTTTAATATGTACTTTGTTAAGAGTAATATTGTTACATTACAAGCGTATGATACCTGTTATTTATGACTGTGTAACTAAGGGCGACATGTCTATGCGACGCGGCGGGATTGTGAACCTGTAACGATAGCTAATATTACAAGTACTTTCATTGTTAATTATAAATATAAGCGACATAGCTTAGCGAAAAGCAATGGATGTAAACAGGTAGAAGATAGATAACCTTTAACCACGGTCAGTTAGTTTAAGTGCCGTCATAAAATAAAGCAAGCGTCCAGGAAGGAAATATCAATAGTGACAATAGAGCGCGCACACAGCATCGTGCGTTGTGTTGGTAGAGTGCGCGCTCGGATGGCGGCGCGACAAGGGGTGATAAATCTCGAGATCCAGTGCCAATAACTGCGACAGCGGCCGCGCGCTGAGGAACGGCCCTCGCCGCTGCGTAGGCGCCGACGTCGCGCTTCAACAACTCTGAAAAGATTATTTCCCTGGTAGCGCACTCGCTGCGTAAATGGATTTCGATGCTTTATATCCCTCCGCTCTCGGCTGCGATTGTGTAATCTCGCCTTTGTGATGTGATAACTCCGAGAAATGAAGAAAATGTTTATTGCCATGAAAAGTTACGCCTGACGGGTTCTGTTTTGACGTTTACAATCTACTAGCCGGTTCATCTAATCCTGTTAAAATGTATTTTGGTCTTGGTTTATGTTATTTTATCCTAGGGGTCCTAGTTGTTTATCGTTTCCTCCTACAGACCTATGTATACGTTCAGTGTATTGTCATCGTGTGATACAATTTTTAGATATAAAAACGCAATCTCTTTTACATAATATTATATTTTTATGGACTATAAAACTAATACAATACCTGCTTCTGTTGTGAATGTAACATGACAATAAAATTGAAAACGATCGATTTTGGAAAGGTTATATCATAACAGGCCGGCCACCGAGCACCGACCACCGCGACGCGTCGCCTCGCGACCGCGCTCTCCGTACCCAAAGCTGCTCTATATAAAAGACATCAACGAGAGTTTGCCCCTCGTCGTTGAAAGTTTCAACATTTTTTCCAAAAGCAACTCACAATTTACTTATAAGTAGATATCGTAGGTCAAGCCTACACAAAGACGTTAAAAACAATAAGTAACAATTATGTTATTGTTATTGAACATTCATTTTATTTTATTTAGTTGTAAAATTTAAATAACATAAAACGCCTGGCTATGCTTTTGTTGACTGCCATACAGAATAGATTTAATTACTCAATTTATTTTATGTTAAGTAGTGGTTTTTTATCGTCAAAAAATAAAGATATTATTGTTATCTTTAAAAGGTCACACTTTAATGGCCTGGTCCGAATACAAAAGATTACATATTTACATCGAGAAGCGCCAGAAATTAAGCAATTTATTATAAAACAGTTATTGCATCACTTTGAAATACATATTGGGTATACCATTTCACATCTCGATTTTAAAATTATAACACGAAAATAACGAAAGCTCGATGCTATAGTGTAGGCGGCGTGACTCACAGCTCAGAACTTTAAGCACAATCAAAACATAGTTAAGGCTGCTAACACACTCACCGGTCGATCATTGGTCGATGACATCGACCGACGTTTATGTTGGTTAATTAGTAAAGTAGCTTGAGCTTAAAAAGCTGTTAAAATAATAATTATCAATCACCGATAGATTAATTTTCTATGTTCATCCGCTGGTCTGACAGCTTTACTGTGCAGTTTAAGTAATTATGGATCTTCTCCTGCAATGAGCTGTTTAGATGCCATGGTGTACGCAATTAATTTTTTTTACCTCTAGCTGATTTAATTCTACCGGATGAGAAAAAACAACAAAACAACGTAAATACATCACAAAGAAATTATAATTCAGCATTTAAAATCGACTATTGATTGATATTATTATAATCGATCTCTCTGTTAGTGACCCATATGAACCTCTCAACCATGAACTAAGTATCCTTCAAGGTCGAGAATTAGTGTTACTAAACTGTGAACTAACTATGATTTGTTTTCATTGACATCGTAGCTATTCGTTGTCTTCCATCGATCGTTGATCGTTCGGTCAGTGTGGTAACACCCTAACAGTGAGTCGACAGTCGACACTTGGCACAGACATTACCATCTCATGTTAATTACGCAGCACCGTGTCACCGTGTATACTAACTACAGAACAATAACTGAATAATTTATTATGCTAATTGTGTTTACGAGATTGACTTACGGCTTACTGTATTGTTACTCTGAGTTAGATATTCTATTATGTTGTAATCAATTCAGTACTTTATAGTTTTACTATCTTTGAAAATTTTACCGTGTTCCAAAATTTCAATCCGTTAAATTTTCTTTACAAACATCTTCGCTGCCAATCAACTGCCAAAATCCGAGGTTAAACCTACCTTGGAACGTGACAACGTGCTCGTTTTAGGGCTGTGAGTATGCAAGTTGTCCGTATTCATTCCTCAAATATTTTTCTGCACATTGACCATGAGAGTAATTGGAATTCAAGTAAGTGGCTTAACATTACGACAGGTAGGTATGCGCGATTCGAAGGTACGACGCGACGCGATGAAATAAAATAAAACCGTTTTGGTTTTCGGCAATGTTTCCTCGTACGAGGTTCGAGGGCGCGGGCGTTAATACAATAATCGTCTGTCTGCATAAAAATTAACTGGTGTATAACGGTACCGCGCGTAGGTGGCGCGGGCCGGCGCGTGCGCCTCTCCGCGGCTCACCTCCGACCCGCGCCTCGATACATCGACACTTGTGTATCTATGTCTCAAGACAGATAGCTTTTTAATCATACGAGTACACGTCACTATTGCACGACAAACTGTTATACCAACCTACGCTACACACACGACCTGTACGATTAATCAACCACGGAACGGAGCTTTTATGAGAAATGTTTTCGCAACAGCATTAATTATGAATAAAAAGGATCATCAATATTAACAGGAGGATGAAGAACATTTATTACATGAAAGTTAAACATTAATGGAGAATTCTCTTTTACTTTCATTTTTACATTGTGTAGGTATCTGGAGTGAAGGAACATTAAAAATTTAATCATATCAATTAAATCGACACCGCTCACTGAGAGATGAGATCGTTACACGTGCACCTTTATAAGGAGAAATCGGATTGCAGAGATATATACTCTCGTCATTAAAAGCCATTCGTTAAAGCCTACAGACGGTAAAATCTGTAACAAGCGACGTAATAAATGCAATAACAATGAATAAAATGGCAATAATAGCAGGTGAAATCGCGACAGGTCCGGGTCTCAGGTCGTCGCCCGTAATTATAAATAAAATACGGCAACCGTGCGTCCGCCGCCCCCGCATCGCCTGCGCCTGCGCCGCGGTACTCGTTGCTAACCACCTCATTTAGGAAGATTACTCCATTTACTGCTTTTAGACTACAATAGGCCATTTTAATGTTATTCTAAGAAAGTTCAACCATAAGTCCTTATGCAGATCTTTGTTCGCTCGCTGCTGATACTCAACACGGATTTAATAAAACGTGCGGGCCTTCTTGATTTTTAATTACTGTACGTGGCGTAGGTTTTAAGCTGCGCTCTTCTGATTTCAATCTGTGAAAAACAAGTTTTACTAAATACTATAACGATTTACAATGGCGATGACAACGATTCATAATTTTTGGTATAAAATAAATACCTACTTACTCAACCAACATAATATGTGAATTTTACAATAACTTACAAAAGTTTCTTTGAAATGATGATTTGTAACATGAGCTTAGAATGGTTATCGGTCTGCGATAAAAATAGATGTTATAGTCTATGGAAACATTAATACAATAGATATTGTATTAAAATAAAGCTTTCAATAAAGTAAACAATGTAAGACATTGTACAGAAAGCATATTGCGCGAGCTTAATTAGTGTAATGCATACGCATGACCCATCACAAAATGATGAGTTGTTTTAATTACATGTTGCGCGTTATCAGTTATCTTCTATGTCCAACTGTCGTGCACATGACGTGACGGTTAGAAGAGTGTTAGGTTGTAGTAAAAAGTGGTAATGTCACGATCCATGAGGCCGCGGATAGGGGTAGAGGGTGTAGAGCAACAGAGCGTGGAACCGAATGGCTCGGCACACGACTTACACGCGCCGCTCGCATAAAGATAGACATACATAAATACCCCATTCATTATATCTTATTCCAAACAAAATTTCAAAGAACATTATGCAATAAACACGCGCTGCAAGAGTGGCGTCATTGAAATTAATTGCCATGACTTTGTTATTGTTTGCGATGAGATTCCTTTTACAGTTTTATGTCGTGTGCCTCATCACATCACTTAATCAAGTGGCAGGAAAGTATTAAAGTGCTACTTGTTTTTATATGAGACGGTAATAAAAATATAATTTTACTATTTTAGTATAAATGCAATATGGAAGTAATTGAGTGTATGTATAGATGTATGTTTCCTATCCTATACATCTTAACGGTTGAATCGACCACCTAATCTTGATATAAATATCATAAATTCTTTGACTAAAAAATAAATTAGTAAAAGCGCCGTGTCAAAGCTCAAGCACATTAATTTTCTTATCGACACATTCTATGAAATATAATAAATAAATTCCGCACTAAACGATATTTATGCAAAGACCGCTAGCTAAATATTAACTTATATAATATCTTTTGCATGGTCTCTGATAACCTTTGAACAATGAAAAAGGCGTAGGCGATCTAGTTGTTTATTCGCCGTCGGCCACCCAGCGCCACGACGGCTCCATATTATATTCGGTATCCTTCATATATTTTGACTAGCTACGTCGTACTGTTTCACTCTATGAAATGTGCTTAATTTTAGATCCTGGCTACTTACCAACTTAGGTATGAATATTCAACGACTTTGGACTTATTTTTCAGAGGATCTATGTGCACTTAGCTTGGCCTTTGGGTAATTTTTGATGTAGTCTAAAATTAAAGCACCCTAGACGGTATCACACCTTGAAGACCTCCAAACTTTTGAGTCTTTTTATTCAAATAGTAAGTGAAAATACTTAAGGTCTAGGATAATGAATTCTTACGGAGAGTTCAATCTCTGCGAAATATTTATAACAAGTAATGAACAATTAGAAGTGATCTTAATAGGAGTATATATATCCAACCCTTAGTGATTTCTTCACAAAACATAGGTATACATTTTTGCATTAGCATTTGTATTTTCCTGATTAGGGCAGCATGAGTCGTGGCGGACAGGTGAATGGTGGAGTCGCTCGACAGGTCCTGTGCCCGCATGATTTCGTAATTTGATTCCATGATTGCTCCTACATTACACACTTGAATAGCAAGTCGTTAAGCCTACCTACACGTCGTAGATTGTTCTGATGGGACGCAAAAACTAAAGAATAAATACCCTGCATATAAAATATGCATCTAGATTTGTGCAGTGGCAATCTGTAATTGGATAACTCGTTCAATTACTTTTTTCTTGCTACACAGCTAACAATCGAGAATTTTTATGGAGTATTATATAAGCAAATGCATAATTAATGAAGTCAGGGAGCTATAAGTAGAGAACGATTTATAGACAATATAAAAAATAGACAGAATTGGCTACGTGAATGCTACACCGTACTCTCATTTTTACGTTATTACGTTAGTTATTATTTAGGTATTACATTATTATCGATTTATTTTGGTGTTTTTATTTAAGTTTTATTTTTGAACACAGACACACAAACAGCCCCCTGATACCTTCAACACCAGTGGCGTTGCCAACGTGGTGTCGGCCATAGTCGACGTATTGTCGGGTAAAACACCTCAACTTATAATAACAATAGCAGCTAATGTTAATTAACTTTTAAAGGACGAATAAATTACAGCTACTGCTCGGGTATCCAACCCGGATGTAACTCTACTATAGAGAGTGGAGGAAATGTGACAAAAGCTGCAATTAGCTTAAACGCAGGTGACGACGGCATGTCGGCAACATACCGTAGCAGTCCAAACAGTATTGTCATAGCAACGCTGCAGTGTTGGACGGATGGTCGGCGGTGTCAGGTGCGGCCGGTCTCGGTGCGGTGGGCAGCACCGGCGGCCGGCAAGTGCGGCCACGGTTGAGCCGCCTGCGCCCGCGCTCGCGCCAGTTGCCACGCGCCCACCACGCGACAGGTGCACGTCACGCGCCGTTACATGCGCCCGGACATTTCTCTATGCTCAACTACCGACACTTACTGGCCGAAGTTAACGTACAACACCACCCTACTTATAACCACTACTGATAATCTTCAAACATAAAACTACAAAATCGCTTTGTAGACCAAACCATAATTTCCAAACACCATGCTCCAGGTAAGTATTAGCTCCTTGAGGTTAATATTTCTATTACATTATTATGTGCTTCTTCTTAAACACTTGATACATTTAAAATTAAAAACATTTTACCAATTATTATGTAAGCGCTTGAATATGCATGAGATTTGATTTATGTGTTTCAACCTCTTCGTTAATGCCACTCGTAAATATCACATCTCCAGTAAAGTAGATCATTCGTGATATCTCGCTTGACAAATGCGTGCAATATTTTATGTTTGACGGCGAGCTAAATTCATCAGCGACGTCCCGTTTGCATCTTGAGGAAGACAGCGCAGCGCAGACATCGAGCGACCTCTCCAAACTCACGAACTCACAATTTACGGCTTTATCATCAGTTATTATTCTTAATAACACGGTATATAAGTATTGCGACAACGCATTAACCTCATCAAAATTCGTGACATTTTATTATAATACCATTTTGTATGAAAAAGAAAATGAAGCATGTAAACCTATTCGACACATGCATAGCTATAGGTATCGATATCCATAATTTAACTTTTAAACGTTTTCGGAATATGCGAACATAAATCACGCATCCATGAAGAATGTTTCGTGGAAAATACGCTAAGAGAAAATACGTAGGTACCTTCGATAAACGAGTCGGTGCTGTATCAGAACTGTAGATCTCGAATCTTCAGATTAAGATCCTGACTGTTTACAAACATTTTGAATTCCTTGCCCCGAAAAAGCTCTTTAAAACTCATTACATCACCGTTATGGCTGCGATAAGAGCGTGAAATTTCGGTAATTGGTAATATTCAGGTACCTGCGACCACTGGCGCAGATTAATAGGTATATTTCAGTCAAAATTAAGTTAGTATAATGAAGTTTGGGAATAATTTTTGGAGATTTATGTAACTATTTTAGTGATCTCTCGGCTCACTCAGAAGCTACAAAGATTCAAAACATTATGGCCTGTCGTGATTCTTGTTTAATGTGTCACTTTTGATTGTGATTTAATCTATATAATATGGATCCCACTTCGCAGAGCTGACCATTTTATGACGTAAAATAGTGATATTAAGACCTTATGATATCACATCTCCAAAAAAATTGGTAATGATAGAAAGGGGTGTGGGATGTGGAGGTAAGTAATAGGTAGACTACCTAACCATTATTATTAAATCTACTAAATAGTTATCGTCCGAGTATCTCAGTGTCCTTAAGATAGTTCTAATTTAGAAAAAAAAGCCTTTTTTGTCCAACTTAAAAAACGAGAGAAGATTATATCAATCCGATTGTACCTATCTTTTTCTTGGTCCTGAGTCCTGAGACTATGGCGACCAACCTACTTTAGTAAAAGGTACCAAGGAAGGTATGAAGAACTTATAAAATCTAGTCACTGTGGTATTTCATATACCGTATTGAGCGATTTGCTGGCAGGCGTCAGTGTCCATTACTCCGTAATCAATCATCGTATGCGTTCAGGTTTCAATCTGCGTTTGCGCCGCTTTTGGCCAGGCGAGGCTTTCGACACGGGCGCAATCAATATGGCAGATAAGGACGATAAGATCACATGCAGCCTCGCGGTCGTGTAGGCTCCTTCGCCCCGCGCTCGCCCGCTCAGACGTCTTTATTTCTTGAACACTTAACCACACTTCAGATAATGTCACAATTTTTGTAAGTACCTACCTTCGTACTCGTAACATCAATAAAAATCATGCTGTGGGTTGTTATTATATTTTTAAGAGCTGCTTTTCCATTCAGTTAATATATCTTTGAGTTGTGCTGTAGTTAGTTATTAAGTAGGTTTACTTTACATGTAAAACGCTGCAGTAAAGAACCCAATAGAATTTTAAAAATAAGCATCGCCTGCACTCCGATAGGTCAAAAAAAAAGTTGATATCAGAGATAAGATGTCGTACGCGTGATCATTATTGAAGCGGGCATGCGGGCACAGGTGCTGGTAGGTGTTCACTGGCATACTATGCACGCGCCGCGCCGCTCCTAGCGTTCGGTGATCGGTGTGCGCAGGTAGCGCTCCTACATCGTTCCACCTGAGTCCTCGCCCACTGACCATCACTTTTACCAAAACTATACAACGAACAAAAAATAATTGCCCCAACATATGTCGCTGATTAACACTTTCAGTCTGCGGGTGTCAGAAAAACTAACGATCATTATCTTTTATGTGGGCCTCACATCACGGCTCACTCTTTTAAACGTTAGCCAAGATCCACTAATCATTGTTTTGAAACGAAAAGTACAGCGAGATAAACGGCGCTTGAGATAACGTTTTGCCAAATAAGATAATTAGGTGCTTGCCTCTTAAATTACAATGTGAAATGTTTGAAGTATATTAGTAATGGAAACTATCCATTAGTGAACGCCATGCGACGGCGCGGCGCTATCGTCGGCAGTCAGCAATAAGTTGTACGAGCATTAGTGTGGAAGTAATTGCGGAGGCGGGCGCTGATTTCATACCTATTGCTGAAGCAATTAATACTGCACCGTGATCAACTATTTGCCAATGGTCCTTTGTGTTGGCCCCGTCTTCTTCTCTAATATTCATTGCACTAGCTGTACCTGGTACCTTCCTAGACGTTCGAATAATTACATAACTCGCGATTTGTGATTTACGTGATTTATGCAATTATAGTAGGTTTTAAGACTTTTATGTATATAAAAGTCTTAAAACCTACTCATCCATTCAAAAGTGCAAAATAAACTTATTTAAATAGGTTTAAAAAAAAGCATATTGCAAACGAGGAATTCGTTATAAAACCGATTAATTTTATAAAAAGCAAAAAGGAGATACAGGAACTAAGGTGATGAGATGACTTGACACATTATTTAAATTTAAAACAGGTTCGCACGTCCGATTTTTTATCCGTTATTGGATTATTTTGTCGGCTTTCGTATTCGTGTGTTGTTTTTGTTTTGCACGGTTACAAAAAAAATATTGCACCATATGGGGTCTTATCACTGAAAGAAGCTATTTAATGAACAACGTTAGGAAAACATATGGCCAATTTATTTGCTAGTTCTACTAAACGAGGGCAGTTGGAACACAAAGGTGCAATAAAAACATAGATCTGCACCGCCTCACGCCTCGTGCCCGTAACAATTAATCAATTTCCTATTATTATTCTTCTCGTCTGATCTTATTATAGCCTAGTCTCCAGAATTATTAGACTGAAGATCTTCAGGACACTCAAATCATACAAGAAAATTATTTCATGAAGTTTAAGGACTTTGAATACCTAACAATAATTAAAATAAGAAAATCGGAGCTTTCTTTCATCAAACAATTAAAGAGGCATTAGTGCACGATACCTACCCTAATTAATTTAGTTTTATTTAAAAAATACAGTTTAGAAATAGATATTTTTCTAAATATTTATTTCTAAACTGTGTTTTGAGTGAAATTATGTTTTCTAAACATAAATTGTTATATGTAGAGTGTAGGTACACTTTCATAAGAGCTTAAATAATAATATTTATCTCACGGGCAAGTCGTCCGAAGTGAGTGCCCCGGTGTGAATCGATGTAATTGCTGTCTCCATTTGGCAACACAGTCGTAGTTGGACACGATTAATCGTGTTTGTTATTCAATTTTCTCCACATTCAAAAGCGCAAATGAATATGCGTGGTAAGTCACAACCTGCTCAAAAGCGGGTTTCTCGACACTTGGAGGCGACCATCTGGTGGGCGAGAGCTTTTTTTATTTTCCAAACGTGTCGTCTTGGATTCTCGTTTTTTGCACTGGCTGGCGCTCGTTCCTTTTCTTTTTTATATTGCCAAGTTGCAGTTAACAGGTGGCTCGCCGGTGCAGGTGAGATCTGAGATTTTAACTCGTGTCAGGTTCATGTTAGTACGAAAATTACGCATCGTGCCTACCGGAATTTAAATTTATCAGAAAAAAAGCTAACGCATATCCAGAACTTAAGCTTTTGCGGTAATATGCTCTATATTTTATCGCCCTATAGGTAGTTTATCACACACGCTGGTTTACATAATTAGGTAAAACATATATTAATATTTCTCAATCTAAAAGTTTCATTCATTTCATTATATCATTTATCACGCACTAATCGTAATAAGTATACATATGTTATCCATATTACCTTATTATGTATTAGCAATTAGCACTAACCATGTATCAATAAATTTTAAATAATAAATTACATGTAGGGTACATACATTTGTGAGTGGTCTATAAAAACATTCATTGGAATGCAAAATAAATAAAAGGCACAATTTTATTATCCTCTTATGCTGACTCTCCAATGCTTCAAGTTCGTCTCCGTTTCACCGTTCTACCCTTCCTCTGACCGAGTTTCAAATTTCACATTTTAGTACCTACCTATTGGCATAAACGTATAAGCAATATGGATCGATTCATGTCTCAAGGTTTAATCCTTTACCACTTAGGCAGTGTATGTTTTGACTTAACAGGTACCTATTACCATAGTACAATTATTAGTATGAACTTATGTGAAAGCTTGAAAAATTGTTCCTATTACAGAGAGCTCGCTCAATAGGCTCACAGAGCTGCACCGTTAGACTCCAGATCACGACGCAGCGGATTATTTGAGAACACAAAGAGATCGAGTGCCGAGCGACGGACGGACACAATCACTCATAGCGCTGGGTTTGTCATAGAGAGTGCGACAACGACGAGACGCGTCTATCACCGGCCGACACGCTTTGTAAGCCTGTTCCCATTTGTTGCTATGAAACTCGCACTCACTGCTCTGACTACGCTGACAACCGTACGTAAACATATTAGCCTAATAAAGCTTATAACTTGTCCCACTAATATGGATCTATGCGGCCACAATAATAATAAAATATGGATCGCCGCGCCTTTGTGAACGCGGATGATGTGTAGGTACGACAAGTGCAGTGACCTACGACAGGTCCGCGCGAGCCGCGAGCTATATGACTGCTTGAATACCAAACTAAATCGGTTTATTTTCATTCATCGGAGCGAAAATTATGTATTTTTAGCTCGAACAAAGGGCAAATAAGGAAAAGTAGACGGATATACAATCGACAGACGATTTCGTAACAATTTCAGAAACTTTCTAAAGAGCAACCGTAGTAAGTCGTATTCGAATTGTCCGCAAGAAAGCTGTAAAAATCGTTCATCCATAAAGTGAAATATAGGTTAAGACACTCAAAAAATCGTTCAGAGTACCGTAAGCTCGTCCTTTTATTTTGTAATTTCTTCTTACCACCAATTTTGAGCAGTCGTTTAACATTTTAGGGCTCGTTTTATGAGCTCGTGTCTGATGAACATCCTCTTTTATGTTTTGACTGCTCGGTTACGAGTTTACGAATGTCGACCGCTATGAAATTCTGTAGCTGCATTGGGGGATTATTGACCTCGATGATAATTCCTGGAATAAGTAGGTTACCATCATGTAGAGATACGAATTGATGAGATGAAGTTATCAAGTAAAAAATAACAATTTGAATGATCTGTGAAGTTAGATGTGTAAAGTTATACGAGTACGTATGGGCACTATCGATACATACCTAGTCGTAGTTATACGAGAGAAGCTGGATACGTCAGGCGTCGCGTCGGTGGCGTACTCGTATTGTCGGGGCGGAGTACGGGAGCCGGCGGCGCCCACGCTCAGCCCAGCGCCTTGTCCGTGTCAACGGTACAACGCTCCACCGCTTAAATATCTTACTTTCACAATTGTAATAAGCCAACGTCAAGAACTCATCATGTTCAACAACAATAAGGCACGCGTCTCGCCCGATCTCGCCACATGCTTCGACAACTTATAAATATCTTGAGACTCGAAGCCTTCATGCCGATGCCGTGATCTCGTTACCTACAACTCTACAACTGTCGTGATTCATTATTTTTATGGATCATCGCAGATACCTTTACTTAGACTAATTTGATGTATAAAACGTGCACTTATTGTAATTATTGATAACTGGGCCGATAGTTACCTATACTAATTGGCGATTTAAACTCGAATTTCACATCGATGTTGATCTTAGAGATAGAGCTATCAACTCTCGTATAATAATTATTTATTAAGTATAAAAAAGTATATTATGATCTCATCTCATAACGGAAAAAGGATATATCCAAAAATCCAAATACATGTTAGTTACCAGGGGGAGACTTCCTTTGCATGAGGTCGTCTAGGTGGGTACCCCAACAGTGCCAGTTATTCTACCGCCTGAGCAGTGACGTGCAAACATTACTGTGCTCCGGTAGGAGGGCACTGTAGCTAGCGTAATTACTGGGCTAAAGAGTCTTAACATCTTTTGACTCTTGAGTAAGAAGCGTTGGTGCAGTGCTCCTAGAATTTCACATAATTGTGAAATCCTAGGTAGCACTGTACTGATTATGGGCAGCCGTTATCTCTTAACATCAGGAGAGCGTCTTGCTCGTCTTCTACTTCATCACATAAAAAAAAAATGTTCAAAATGCTCTAGGCACTAGGGTAATATAGGGTATATAAAACACTTTATTACAAGCTTTTATTTAAAAAACATTTTTTAATTTTATTTGGGCAAAGGTACCTATGTTAAATAATTTGAAAATAAATTACGATTAGGTATACATACGTATAAAACCGACTTCAAGCTCTCTTTCAATAAGTCGAGACGCATATTTATATTCATAACTTGAAAATTGCTCGATCGATTTAGAAGTCGATTAATGTATGTATATCATTACAAAGTCAAAACCATAACGATTTTAGTAAAATCATGAACAATAAGTTTCCCCTAAAACAATGTACTTACTACATAATCACACTAATATTATAAATGGGAAAGTTTGTGAGTGAGTGTGTATGTTTGTTACTTCTTCAAACCTAAACGGGTGAGCCGATTGAGCTGAAATTTGGTATATAAATAGCTTAGACGCTGGAATACATAAGCTACAGTACAGCGGGTCAAACCGCTGGGCGCAGCTATCATAAAAACATTATATTAATCTCTTCATTTAAAAATTGTAAAGTAATATGTAACATAATAAAACAAGTATGACAATGTGTAGGTAAGCTCACGTCGGCAGTCGGCACTGCAACACAACTCGTAGGTACACACTCATACATTGATGGCTGACCCGATAAACCGGAGCGTTTAATATATGCAAATAAAAACTTTCATTTTGTCGCCGGAACAATGGCGATGGATTCGCGGGGGTTTGTCTAGTTAAGGGTAAATCCTGAGATCGGGCGTATTTAAGTGATTTCCGTGGCAGATTTTAAATCAAAGTATTATTGCATTTTACATGTAAAACATCAAATTTCACATAATTATAAGCACATCAATTAAATAGGCATCATTATAACTTATTTTGTTCAGAAGATATTTAAATTTAAATTTTTGGTGCCACGGGAATCAATAAAGTGTGGCATGGGAATCAAAATTAAAACTATTTTGTTTGAATTCTATGTTATTATTTAAATATTGACCTCTACATACTAATCATATAAAATAGAAATGATTAAAAACGGTGATCCAAACAGATATACACCAAACATAAAGTATTAAAAAGGTCCATATTGGCTCTCTATATAATAATCATGTAAACTAAATAAAATCAACGTATTGCAGTCTTAAACAATGTAAAAATATTGAATATATAGATAGTCCTAGAATATGAGATTAAGTTCTCAGTCACAGTCACTGACAGGATTCACTCCAGAAGCTGTCATCAGATTGTACATTTACCATTAATTAGGTTAATCTGGACTGAAAGTTGCAGTCAGCCCATAGTTTCGTTTTATTTTTTCATCATATATCATCTCAGCCATAAGACGTCTACTGCTGAACATAAACCTCCCCTTTAGACCTCCATATATAACACCGGTGTTGGAAGCGACCTGCTTCAAGCGTCTTTCAGCGACCTAAATAAGGTCGTCAGCCACGCTTGTGGGTAGACGTTCTACGCTGCGTTTGCTTGCCTGTAGTAGCCACTTGAACACTTTTCGACCCCATCAGCCATTCGCTCTACGTGCTATGTGGCCTGCCCATTACCACTTCAGCTTCCTGATCCGCGGAGATATGTCAGTGACTTTGGTTCATCTCCTCATTCCTGATTTGATCACGTAGAGAAACCCCGAGTATAGCCCTCTCCATAGCTCGCTGAGCGACTTTTTAATGTGAGGATATAATGGTGCCGCATAAGCCAGAGCGGCTGTCTACTATAGTACAATATAAAAAAATCTGATGTATACAATATAAAAAAAATATCTGAAATAATGAAATATAGGTATACAAATATAAACTGTCAAAATCACTTCCATACCTGCGGCTTCGCTGTAGTTAGGTAAAAAAAGAAAGAATGCGCAAGAAAACTCAGGGGAAAATTGATCACCGTGGTAAAATGCCATGAGAATCAATACCATGGAAATCAAAATTGTATAGTTTTTTGTCAATATTTTTAAATACCATAATTATAGACCAAAATTAATGTAATATATGATAAACAATACCCTTTTCCTAACTGCACACCCTAGTCAAAAAACCGTAATGGATAAAAAAATATTTTTAAACATGGAAAAGGTAATCAATGATCTAGTGAACCAAAACCACGGTAATCAATTTCTCACCTTCGTAAATCCAGTTTATAACAACGAGAGGAGGAGCCTCTCTTCACTATGTTTAGAGCGCAATCGAAGTTAGCCAATAGCGTGCGTACAAGCTTCTAAGTATTGTGGTTTGTGAAATGTGGGTAGTTATGTCGCGCGCCATGGGAATCACTTTTTGTCCGGGGACAAACCTAAATTTGTTATTTTTTCTAAAACTACGCTGAGTACAGCCTTCGCGTATTTTTTTGATCATATAACAGTTCACCCTTTACAGCTTTGATCACAGGAATTAATTAAATTCCTTTTATAAATAAGTGTAAAAAATATATTTTGTTCCGAAAATGTGTAAGGGACAGCCCACGGTAATCAAATTTCAGGGCTTTTACATTTTTTTTTAGATACTTGCAGCTAAATATAACCTGATGTCTATCATGCATTAAGTAGATTAAACCTTAGACTAACAGGAAAAAAATACCTTTGGGTAGAATTTTTATGTTACGGGTAGTATATTCCTCCAGACACGTAAAATTTTGACTCTCAGGAATCACCCTTAACAGCAGATAACGCTCTGATGAATAATAATAAGCGAGAAAGCTCATTGAACAGTCATATTAAGTTTATTATTAACGATAAGAACACATCTCGAAAGCGTCAATTGTTTCGTTTTGTAATTACGTTCGTGTATGCATGAACGAATAATCTACTCAATGGAGCTTGCTGAAGAAATAAATGAAGCACCCACAGTCAGCCTATGCTTGTTGTATAGGCAAAAACATGACAGCTTATACGAGTGACTATTGCTCATACAACTTAAAACACCATTATTGCGTAAGGCCACCATCACATTGGGCGATTGTGACTCTGGACGACATCGTCTCGGCCTTATTGTCGCGACTTTCTGACGACTTTTGTTACTAGCTTGTGAATCGCTGTCGCCCAATGTGGTCTTGACCTTATGGTAGCGTTTGAATGTAAGCGAGTGAGCTTACAAGGGTGCTTCAGTTATGTTTTGAATTAAACAGCTATTGTCTTTTTTATCTTCTAAGCACAAAAACAAATAGAAACAAAACATACTAGTAGGTACCTTAATTGCGTGTACCCATCTTCTAAAATTGGAAATCAATATCCCTAGAAAAGGACAATGACGAGCTTAAACATCTATTCGTAACATGACAGAGACATCGACTGACTTCTTATAATTGCTTGATCCGAAGATGGGTTGCAATTAACTACACACGAGTAGTTTATTACGTCGATGCCTATCTAGAGCTTTAATGTTTAGAAATGGCATGACTTTATTTGTCCAAATCTCATCAATTACTACAAAGTACTATATACATACATACATCGATTTGTTAATAAAATTAGCTAAAGTTCGTGGCTTAGCTCCTGTTAAAATCCTTTCTTGAAGGATGTCTACGCCACAAAATCTATCACTGCCAAATTTCAACACATATCCGTTCTGTGGTTTGAGAGAGATCAATCAATCAGTCTCTCTTTCCTGTTATATAATTACGTAAATATAGACAGCTAACCATACAAAACATGGTAGCTTGTTACTTACCTACCTAGCATTATAAAATATGTGTGTATTCTATTCTTCTTCAGGACTAAAAAGCTCAGAGGTAGCTTAGTCCAGGATGGACTGGCATATAGGCTACTTAGCAGAGGATAAATCACCGCAGCTAGATAAATGCATGGCACGTTTTTAGTCTCAACTAAAAGTACATTTGGAAAATCTGATTTTCCTTAAAAAGTGAAGACATTTAAGTGCAGAGTGCAGATAAAACAAAGGACATGGAAGAGGACTCGCGAGTCGGGATCAAGTCGTTGAGATTGCAAATGAGTGCGGAGGTCGCAAGTCGAGTATTTCAATGACTCATAAACACTTTGATTTACGGAGAGCTTTCTTAAAGTGAGCCTGTATTTCTAGCGTTCAAGTAAGCCTACACGCTGA
Source organism: Hemithea aestivaria (assembly GCA_947507615.1). Taxonomy (NCBI): domain Eukaryota; kingdom Metazoa; phylum Arthropoda; class Insecta; order Lepidoptera; family Geometridae; genus Hemithea; species Hemithea aestivaria. The sequence continues at coordinate 9,944,371 of OX382327.1, read as the reverse complement.
TTCTGTATTGAGTTGCGGCAGCAAAGCGTCGCGACTTGTAGTTTTTCAAAAATTTTCGCTGCGTCAAGTAGATTTACCTGTTGAATAGTACAACCTATACAATACAATACAGTGCTTTTTATTGAAACCAACATTTACAAAATAGGCTTAAAACTAAATTAAACTATACTAAAGTCTAAAATGTCCTTATCGTTTAGAGCGATCTCTTTCCAACCAGCTGTGTTATTCTAAGGTCCAAATTACCTTAATGTTAGTGCTGAATGCACTCATCAGCTATTTTAGCATTTAATGAAATGCTTTTGATTTCGAAAAATACCTCTTGGTAAAATATCTCTACATAACATAATGAGTTATGAAAATTTTACAGAAGCTTTTTTAATTTGTAACACTGGTGTTATTAAGTTAGTCCCATACGACAGTAAGCGAACCGAAAGCGACGAGTCACCTGACACGAATATTAACAGTGAATGACCCTCCGTTTTTTACGTCGTGTGATCACTGTTGCTCATATATTTTACACTCATCTACAAACGAGTGACCTGCGCCACACATCAAACGCCTCGGTCGCAGTTACGCCGGAGATGCGTCGCTCACCATAACATGGGTGGCACGAGCTCTCCCGATACACATAAAACTCTCTTATCTTTATTATCTCATTGAGAAACGAATTCGAGTAGGTAATACATCTATAAAAAAGACAGTATTTATGACCATGATTTATGATTAAATTTCTTTTGGTGTCATACTTTTGTGTAATCCGTCGTAAACGTGTTTAGGTGCTGTTTCCTTGGTTTACATTAGATATCATAACTAAACCGATGGTGTAGTAAATTCCAACAGTCTACTCGTAAGTGGAATTACTATTTTGAATTAGTGCTATTACAAAATGTTGGTCGTTAGCATAAGACACTTTTTAATAGATGCGTTATATATATATACCACATTTCCTTTGTTACGTTACCTTCATTTTCTTGTATTAGCTTAATGTCATTTGAAATTGTATTTTATTTTTGGCAATAAAACTATTTTTTATTTATTTATTATTCTGTGTTTTAAACTAGTGGAAATCCTTACATTATAGGTTTAAGAGATTTTAAATGCGAGACATTCGTTTGGTACAGGTACCACAACATTGCCAAATATTGTGCTGCGATTCGCTTCGGTTGGAAGGGTGAAAGCGGCCATGGAAAATTCGGAGCTTATGAGCCTTAAATACAATTCATGTCTCATGGTGATGTCACAGGCGACATTGTGTTTTCTTGGTTATGGCTTGGCATTAAAGTTATAGGTAACTCTACGTCTGAATTGATACGTCTAGTCTGTGTAATAAATAAATAATAATTAGGTTTTATATCGACTACTACTCTACAACTACCCTACTTATACTTACCTACTCATATCACAATTATAAGTTGTTTGGCCAACCTATATGTTGCAAGTTGCAGTTTCAGGTTGCCAAGATAAGCTATTTGTTAAAATAATATCCTTTAATCTCAAGCTAAGATTGCAACTCGCAATACGCTACATAATATAAAAAAAAACATATATAAATGATTGCTCGCTCTAGCTCTGTTATCATCAAAGAATTTGATTTACACAAAGTTTCGCTTAACCGCCTGTAATTTAATTCAGCTCCGAACGTAATCGAATGATTAATTTTATTCGAGGGCAAGCCGCAAATCAACGATTGTAGACGCAAACATTGTAAAGAGAGTACAAGCCCGAGGCCAATGCCTTTAGGGCACACCAGTATTTTCTCGTCTTTTTGTCGTCAGTGCTTTACTTCACAACATTTTTACGTCCAGCCATCAATATGCATTAATGTATTGGGATCTAACTTTCCTCTAGCCCTTTGCTACCCATTAATTAATTGAGAATGTGCTCTAGTAAATTATTAACTAGACTGATTTACAGTCTCTTGTTGCCATTAACCAATCAACTAAGTACCGCTAACAATGTTGTTCTATTTGTGCACTACGATCATTATAATAAATGTGCATACATACTGGAATTCTTAGTACGGTCTTATAGAATTTTATTTTTATAATATTTATTAAGATGCGTAAAATCTCATTATTATATTTCTTTTAATTGGCTCAGTAAAGCTCATGCATTACCTTAGTAAAAGGTTACAAAAAGTTAAATTTCTTCTTTTAAAATACAATTTTAGCTACTGAGACTTATGTCTGTTTAATTACTGAGAGACGTAAGTTTTCAGTTTATTAGAATCACGAAGATTAGGGTTATATAATTTCTGCCGTCCGGCCGTATAGCGGAGGAGCTGTTGTTAATAAATCAAACGAGAAATGACTTTGTGGCTGAAAGACTTTATTCAGAAGTGGATGTTTGCAATCGATTGATAACAGAGAATAGTGACGAATACATACAAAATTAATGTATTATGCAATGTTTTCTTGTCGCTGCATCACGTCGCATCGCAGCATGATGCAACGCTCTTATTAAGTTAAATATCAATGGATGCGAAATTTAACATCACCGAATAAAAATGCACATAAATTAATATACATATTTTCCCTTTAATAACTGCATGATTAATTATGATTGATCGTAATATTATGTCATTTGGTTTACCTTTGAACGGGTAAAATATTGGTGATATTGTTGAAACAGGATGTAATGCCACAACAGATATGTATCAGGGTAGATACCGCAAGATCATCTTTATGCGTGTCTAATGGTTAGGACCAATGCTCCATATAGACCTTTTATTAATCTCAGTTGTCTACGTAATGGCACGTTAAACGTTTGCACTAAAACTAGCTGTGCCCAGTGATTTTACTTGATTAAAAATATACAACATTTCTGGTTAATCGGTTCAGCTGTTTAAGCGTGAAGGGTAACAAAAATATATACGCATAATACTTTTGTCGTTAACCCATATTAATAATATATTTTTTTTAATTTTAATATTTATTAGTACGGTTACTGGTAGTTATGTATTAGGTAAGTACAGTACGCATTGTTATCAATACACTCCAATTCTCTACGGTATCCAATTATTGTAAAAAAAGTAGAAGCGTAAAACAGTTTTTTTAAAGTGTTCGTAAAAGAGCTGTTTTTTGTTTATTTGGTTTTCATACGCGTTATCTATCCTTCTAGAAGTAAACAGTAGTGAGAAATAATATCTGTGGATGTCACAAATATTATTTCTCACTACGAAATCGTCGCAACGACATGTGATTCTAAATACCAACAGTGAAGGCTCACCATGCTCGAGTATACGTTCGTTAGTTTGTAGATGGCTTCATTCGATACAGGAATATTTGTTAGTTATTCAAAAATATTCGCCCTCGTTATTGATTGAAGCAACGCGGGCGGCGTGAGCTATTACAGCTCGCTGCAAAGGAATTCAGTATTATACGAGTAGGTAGGGTTGGCTGCTTAATAGAAAAGCACGTTAAAAAGCAATAAAAAAGCGTATGAAAAGCTATGCATTCATTTTTGATAGCGTTTACTGCTGTAGCGACTATTTATAAAATGCAAATTTGGAAGATTATTTCTACAAAAGCTGGTGTTAAAAAAAATTGCTACTGTGTTTAATACTAAAACTAATTAAATACATAGGTGTACTACAAATCAAATACTTAAAAAAACAAAATTTGTTAGACTTAGGTCAACTAATGAAAGACAACAGCTTTTAAATGTTGCTTATAATTTTAAGCATATAAAAGTATGAACTTTAGGGGTATAACATAGCAAATTTTGCACATCACTAGCAGTAAGTCGTATAGAGCCGTGATCGACATCTATTTGAGTTCTAACCCAAGAACACGGTAAACAACCATTATTATACTAACGTATAAGTGTACTAGTCCTGAGTCTTGAACTCTGTTAGCACTCTCAATGGACTCGCACCGTTTGGTAAATGATAGTCATTTGGACGAAATTTTGGCTGAAATATTGATATGAATTAGTTAAGTTATACGTTATAAGACCTGTATCAAGTAACTTTGTAATTCTGATAAATGTAAAAAAGGTTTTTTTTCTGTTATGGTACATTACATTCTACTTTAATGAAATTCTATCATTAATAATTTAATAATATGAAATAGTAATTTTAGTGTTAAAATTCATAGTCAACATTTTCGTTCGCGTAAGGCCGCACGGCAAAGATAGTTTAATTTTATTGCAAGAAATTATTCAATACTTTCAAAAATGAAAGTGAAAACCCATGCAACAAAATAGAAAATGGTTGAAAATAGATTTTCTTTTCATTATGAGTAAATGTTTATGAACGCTATTTTCACAAATATTATCAGCTTTCAATGGAAAACAGATAATTTTGTCACCATTAAAATGATAGAACGACGAATTATATTATGTCTTTCAGGTGCTGTTAAAAGGTAATTTACGTTGAAATTAGTTTGGATTAGCGGACATTATTGACCCAGCATGAGGCCTGCGCGTAAAATGAACCTCGGTATATCAATGTGTAGTAAAATCATTTTTATATTGAGCCTGTCAGCCGAAGAAAATGTTCTCGATGCTTCCGAGTGCGATGTGCAATTTAAGAGTGGGGGATCTAAAGCTATCAGAATAATTGCAATCCTAAGTTACTAGTACTACAGCTTCATGCTATATTGAAAGAAATAACTTGTAATATGCGATTTTGCTCTGAATCGAATATTTATTTCATTCAAATGGAATTTCATTTTGACCTTAAATACCTGCAGGTATTATTAAAAATACTTAAGCGATTTACCTACTTATAAACAAGATTTTATTAAGTACATAAAAGTAATCGGGTAAAATAAGTTCAAATCAAATTATGTGCAGAAACCCGATGAAGTTAAGTCGTTTTGTTACAGAATGATAATAATAAAAAAATAAAAATGTGTTTATTTTTCAAAAACATCTTACAATAATAAAGTAGGTACAGCAAATACTTAGGTACAGCGCTGTAGTCCTAACCACACCTGAAAGAAAGAAACCCTCGCTCCCTGAACTAAGTAACAACTTGTATCTCAGGTAATAAGGGCCCTCACAAGCAGGAAGTGGCAAGACTATACAGCTCTGCTTACAAAGATCTATATATTTAAAGTAAATTAGTTCTGTATCTACTTATACATACTTAATTGGTGCTCCTAGAATAGGTTCATTAAAACCTGTGTATAGAGCACCAATAAAATTTATTAAAATTATTAGTTTTTAAGTATGAACTGCCGTGTGCTTTATTGCACTTTATTTAGAACTAATCTATACTATTATATAAAATAGAAAACTGACTGACTCATCATCGCAGGGACAAAACCGCTGGACCGATTGAGCTGAAATTTGGACAGCGTGTTCTTTAGGTAACGTAGGCAGGTAATAAGAAGGGATTTTGCGAAATTCCCACAGGAACGGGAACAAAATGGAAATCTGTAACCGTTGAGTCTATCAAGCTGAAATTTGGTGTAAAGGTAGTTTTACTACCATGGAAAAATTTAAAATAGTTTTTATTTCAAAATTCCTACGGGAACGGGAACAAAATGGAAATTTGTAACCGCTAGGCCTATTAATCCAAAATTTTGTATAAATGTAGTTTGACTACCATGAATGGATTCAAGATAGTTTTCATTCCAAAATTCTTGCGGGAACGGGAACAAAATGGATATTTGTAACCGCTAAACCTATAAATCTGAAGTTTGGCATAAAGGTAGTTTGACTACCATGAATGGATTCAAGATCGTTTTCATTCCAAAATACCTGCGGGAACGGGAACAAAACTAAAAATCTGTAACCGCTAGGCCTATTACGTTGAAATTTAGTTGAAAGGTAGTTTGACTACCATGACTGGATTCAAGGTAGTTTTCAACCCAAAATGTCACGGGAACGGGAACAATCTACGAGTATGTCTATACTCTATACCAATATGTATTTAAAGTGGAAATCTACTGATTCATCATCGCAGGGATAGAACCGCTGGACTGATTGAGCTGAAATTTAAAACAGCGTGTTTTTAGGTAACCTAGGCGACCGATAAGAACGGATTTTGCGAAATTTCAACGGGAACGGGAAAAAATGGAAATCTGTCAGCGTTGAGTCTATCAAGCAGAAATTTGGTATAATGGTAGTTGACTACCATGAAAAGATTCAGGATAGTTTTCGTTCCAAAATTCTTACGGGAACGGGAACAAAATGGAAATCTGTAACCTCTAGCCTATTATGCTGAAATTTGGTATAAAGGTAGCTGGGATACCATGAATGGATTCATGATCGTTTTCATTTTAAAATTCTTACGGGAACGGGAACAAAATGGAAATCGCGGTAACGCCTATAGCGCTGAAATTTGGAAGGTAGATTGACTGTCAGGAAAGGATTCACAACGGTTCTTCACGGGAACGGGAATAATATGAAAATCTGTAACCGCTTGGCCGATTAAGCTGAAACTTAATGCAAAGGTAGTTTGGCTACCAAGAAAGTACAAGATAGTTTTCAACCCAAAATTCTTACGGAAACGGGAACAATCTATGTCTATGCCAAAATTTTAAGTGGAAATCTAACTGACTTATCATCGCAGGGATAAAATCGCTGGAAAGATTGACCTGAAATTTGTACAGCGTGTTTTTTAGGTAACGTTGGCGACCGACAAGAAGGGATTTTGTGAAATTCGTAGAAATTCCTCTATTTTCATTTTATTCCCGTTCCGAAAATCTGTAACCGTTGAGTCTATCAATCTGAAATTTGGTGTAAAGGTAGTTTGACTACCATGAATGGATTCAAGATAGTTTTCATTCCAAAATTCTTACGGGATCGGGAACAAAATGGAAATCTGTAAACACTAGGCTTATTAAGCTAAAGTTTGGTATAAAGGTAGTTTGAGTACCATGAATGGATTCAAGATCATTTTCATTCCAAAATACCTATGGGAACGGGAACAAAATGGAAATCTGTAACCGTTAATCTGTAATACTGAAATTTAGTATAAAGGTATTTTGACTATAGCCCAGTCAATGAGTGCCCAAAAAGGGTATGTGGATCGAAAAGTCGAAAGCAGAAAAACCAACTTAAGAACTTTGTTTGGATTAGTTAGGAGATAAACATACTAAAAGTCCCCACCCCTCCGAGGTGAGCCCGAGGGGGGGGAGGCCGAAAAAGGTCCCATTTTTAGGTTTTTTGCTTATATGTCAAAAACTGTGCGTTGTACGATATTTTGTTGTACTACATTATTAAACCTTATAAAATTTTCTACAACTTCGGCTTTGACACTTTTTATCTATCTCCAATCGTTGTTCAGCTATGAGCTTCCAAACATGGTCTATTTTGAAGACGCTTAAATTAGTTTTCCATACAATGTTAGTAAAAAAATCTTACAAATAAAATTTGACCAACTTCTGTTTGTCATATCATAATGAAACTTTGAAAATGTCTAGAAATCTGATGACAGTTTAATAATCTGGTACCACTGAGCTGATCTGATGATGGAGCCAGGAGGTGTCTAATGAAACTCTTCAATGGCTATTAGTAAAACCGGCGAGTTTAGGCTCATTACATCCGGATTGATGAGACGTAGGCACCTCCTGGTCCATTATCAAACCCTCGACAGCAAGTGTTATGAAAAAGTCTCATCGATTCGAATGTAATGTGCCCAAACTCGACGGGATTACTAATAGCCATTGAAGAGTTTCATTAGACACCTCCTGGCTCCATCATCAGATCAGCTCAGTGGTACCAGATTACTAAACTGTCATCAGATTTCTAGACATTTTCAAAGTTTCATTATGATACGACAAACAGAAGTTGGTCAAATTTTATTTGTAAGATTTTTTTACTAACTTTGTATGGAAAACTAATTTAAGCGTCTTCAAAATAGACCATGTTTGGAAGCTCATAGCTGGACAACGATTGGAGATAGATAAAAAGTATCAAGGCCGAAGTTGTAGAAAATTTTTTGAGGTTTAATATTGTAGTACAACAAAATATCGTACAACGCACAGTTTTTGACATATAAGCAAAAAACCTAAAAATGGGACCTTTTTCGGCCTCCCCCCCCCTCAGGCTCACCTCGGAGGGGTGGGGACTTTTAGTATGTTTATCTCCTAAGTAGTTCAAACAAAGTTACTAAGTTAGTTTTTCTGCTTTCGACTTTTCGATCCACATTTCTTCTTTTACTGGACTACTATCAGGAAAGGGTTCAAATAGTTTTCTTTCCAATATTCCCACGGGAACGTGAATAATATAGAAATTTGTAACCATGTGGTCAATTAAGCTGCAATTTAATGCAAAGGTAGTTTGGCTACCAAAAAAGAATACAAGATAGTTTTCAATACAAAATTCCCACGGGAACGGGACTAATATGGAAAATGTAACCGCTGAGCTTGAAATTTGGTGTAATAGTAGTTTGACTACCAAGAAACGATAATGGATTGTTTATTCATCCCAATATTCCTATGGGAACGGGAATATTAAGCTGAAATTTGATATAAAAAGTTGCTTGATTCCCAAGCTCAAGCGCATCGCCTCATTCTCGCTTCGTACGCTCGATTTGCGCATTGTGGATACTTTCCAACCTAACATAATATGTGGGACTACACTAAACTCTGTAGGGTAATCTGACTGACTCATCATTATCACAGTAGAGACGAAACTCCTAAACCTAGAATGATAAAATTTGGAATACCTATCCTATAGGTTCTTTTTAATACCTAAAGTCACCGACATAGCCCAGCGGATTAGCAAGCTGAAGTGGCAATGGGCAGGCCACATAGCGCGGAGAGCGGATGGCCGATGGGGTCGAAGAGTGCTCGAGTGGAGACCACGGACTAGCAAACGCAGCGTAGGACGTCCACCCACAAGGTGGACAGACGACCTTATAAAGGTCGCCGGAAGACGCTGGATGCAGGTCGCTTCCAACCGGTACATATGGAAGTCCAAAGGGGAGGCCTATGTTCAGCAGTGGACGTCTTACGGCTGAGATGATGATGATGATGAATACCTAAACATATATATTTTTATTATCTTTTTGCTGAACTGATAGAGTTGAAATTTGGCATGCAAAGGTATTTAAGTACCAGGAGAGGATGTAAAATAGTGTTTATCCAAATCAATCCTCAGTCATAACCTTTATCAAACTTGGTAATCACTCTGAGGCTCAAGATACAAGCCTTAATTGAGCTTAGTTTGAGTCTCACGGAAAATAATTAAACTGGTTAGCTTTAAGGACACTATATGTTATACTTACCTATATGATAAGCAAAATTGTATTGTGCTTTTCTGGCAATAAATTGCTTTATTATTATTATTATTTATTTATTTATCTCAGATATTCCCCTCTGTCTTATAGGGGGAAAAGAGGGCCATTTTTCTCCTATAAAAGTGGGGGCAAATGTTATATTGAAATTTCTAATACCGCTGGGCCTGAAATTTAGTAAGTATAATAAAGGTAGTTTGTATACCAAAATAGGACATAGGAAAGTTTTTATATTTTAGAAATCCCCTTTTAGAAGGGGAACAGGGCTGAAGTTTGTATGAGTTGTCTATATTCGTTAGGCCAATTAAGCTTTTTTTTACTTCTACAAAGGTTAGTTTTAAGTACCAGGAAGGACACAAAATAGCTTTTATCCCTGAAACCGCCCTTTCAGATAGGAAACCAGGAATTAAGAGTTTGTATAAGGAATCAGTATCCGTCGAACTGACGTAGCTTTTATTTGGTATTAACCAACGAATTAGGGAAATAAGTTTTAACACAATTTGAGTCCTGGGACAGAGCATAGGATAGTTTTTATTTCCCTGAAATCTTTGTAGTATCTCCAAACATTGTAAAGGCCGCGGCAGTGGCCGGCGAAGCACCAGAAGCTACTAGAATATTTTAAGATAGAAATATCATAAATAGGATCACAAGTTGTAAAAGACTAAATTCATGTTAAGATGCGAATTTAATTTTCGTGATCATTTTCTATTTCTAGCAATGGTATTATACTAAATCTGTAGATTTGTCATTGAAATATTTAGGTATTGCGTAAGTCTTATTATTTCATTTTATTTTTTTTATTCATAATGGCACCCGAAGCGAAGCGAGGACGGGCCGCTAGTATTTTATATATTAACAATTATTGATAGACCACTGACTAAATCTTGTTGTGGGATAAGTAATTAAACAGTTGGCAAGAGTAGAACTAAGTGTTGTTACTATGAGATGTATAATATTTGGATGTAATTTTCTTAGTTTCAATATTACTAATATAATAAACTTAAAACTTTGAACATAATTATTAATATTAGATTTTACTTTCTGAGGTGTGTGTGTGTGCATAATGTTTATGTAATGTGTTAGCGTGATGTTTGAGTATGTAGGTATGTATGTCAACTTGAGTTAGCCATGATATTGTATTTAAATAGTCATAAGTTCCTCTGTCTCATTGTAATTCAAAGGCAGGAGCCAATTTCTGACTTTCTGCTTTAATTCGTGTCTATTTAAGGGATATATGTTAAGTATCCTATTAAGTTTGTTATATAGTACAGCTGACTTCACTTGATAAAATCTGCTGTAAAATGTGGTCCTGTGCTTCTCAACTTTGCATATCAGATCCGATCTACGTTTCAAGCAATCATGATCCGGGTTATATGTTAGGGAGGAGTGCCACCGCATGATGCTCTGAAACACAAAAAGCCGACGTACAGAAAGCACCTTACATTCCGAGTATAAGGTAGTTGTGGGGTACCGGTATGGCTTTTTCGTCATGACTTTTAATACAGCTCGTTGAGCTCTCTCTAAGTATAGCATGTTTGTCTTGACAGCACCGCCCCAGGCTGGAACACAGTACCTTATTATTGACTCACATAATGTAGTACACGAGCTTTAGGGTTGATAGACTAGCTGATGATCTTAGAGTTCTGAATATGAACATGAGCTTTCTTGTTCTTGATATTAGGGTGTCAATGTGGGCCCGCCAGTTAAGTAGTTGGTCAATATTTACACCTAGGTATTTAAAGCAGTTTGTCCTAGCAAGTTCTGGGCAGTCACATGTTTCAGTCAGGTCAGAACACGTATGAGCTTTTAGGTTGAAAGCTGTTATTGATGGTTGTGTAGAGAAAGTCATGCTAAAAGTAATGTTACGTTAAGTTTTGGTTACGTTTAGGGTGAGGAGATTTATTGTAAGCCAAGATGTAACTATCCTCATAGCATTTTCAGCAAACATTTTTGTTTCTGTCCAGTTTCTTCCATTTATTAGTAGAACTGTGTCGTCTGCATAACAGAAGATTTCACAGTTATCTATGTGTAGCTGGCATAGGTCGTTGATGTAGATTTGGAACAGAGTAGGCCCCAAAATACTACCCTGAGGTACGCCGTGATCTAAGGATTCTTCATAACTGGTGTAAGGACCAATTTTAACCACTTGCTTTCGGTCACTTAGGTAATCCTTAAGAATTTCAAGTGGTATCCCTCTAAACCCTATCGTGTCAAGCTTGGAAATTAGTTTAGGAACCGAAACAGTATCAAATGCCTTTGTAAGATCGAGGAAAATAGCCAGACAGTTAGTTTTTTTATCTAAATACTTTGTCGCTGAGTTTACTAAACCACAAACAGCATCTTCTGTCGATTTTCCTTTTCGGAATCCAAACTGGTTTTCGGCAATAATCTTGTTGGTTTCCAGATAATTTGTCAGTCGCTTATTAAGGATTTTTTTCCAAGACTTTGGATATTGAGGGTAGTACCGAAATGGGTCTATAATTGTTGACACTGTTTCGAGTTCCTGTTTTGTGTATTGGGTGGACCACTGCTTTTTTTAGGGCGTATGGAAATGTACCTGTTTCAAGCGCAAGGTTAATATATAAACCAAAATTGGAGCAATTATGCGTTGACTTTTCTTGAGGACACTAGTTGGAATGCTGTCCCAGCCCACAGCGCTATCATTTCGTAGTCCTATAATTATGTTTTCAATTTCTTTGACATCAGTTTCGAGTAAAGCAAATGAATTTAGAGAGTTGTTCATCACGGACGTTTCATGCTGATGAGATGTGTTACTCGCACTAATTTTATTAGAAAGTTCCCGACCGATATTAACAAAGAATTGATTTACAATACAAATTGACTGTACAGGATCCGGATCAAGTGACAGTAATTCGTTTGGGGTAGCTGTAGGACGTGTCATGAATGTAATATCTTTAACGACCTTCCATGTTAGTTTAGCATTGTTTTTAGCTTTTGTGAACTCATTTTGCTCATATTCCCGCTTTAACTTCTTTAAAAGATTGTTTAAAAAATTCCGGTATCTTTTATAGGTTATGTTCAGGGTTGTGTTATCAGGTTGTTTCCGTGATCGTTTATGTAACTTATCCCGATTACGTATGCATCGTAAGATCCCTGGCGTAATCCATGGTTTTAAAACCTTCCTCTTCCTAGAAATTGATACAGTTTCCGTGTGTCTGCTTATGATTTCCCGCACCTGCGATATAAAAAGTTCTGTTGCTATATTGGCATTAGGGGCACTGTATACTAAAGAAAAATTTGCCGTCATAATTTCCGCCGCTATCGCATTGAAGTTTATTTTGCGGTGTGTATTTGGAGGTTGCAAGCCATGATTTTTATAGAGACACAGGAGAACTGGATAATGATCCGTAATGTATGTCTGTATAACTATTGTGGTTGACTCCAAATCAGATTTCAGGAGAAGGTGATCGAGGCAATTATCCAACCAGGTCGGTAATAGATGCGTTGGTAGCATACCGTGTGAGGCTGTCAGGTCTAGATATTCATTCGATCTTCTATCCGTGTTACCTACTTTTATATCTATATTAATGTCCCCAACAATACAAATGTTTCTCACCATTGACAGTGATATAATTACACTATCTAGACTGTTAAGAAAATTGTCTATTTGTATATAAGATGGAGACCTGTATATTGCAACAATAGCGGTTGTTACGCCAAAGCGACACACGAGACAGTTGCCATCTCTGAAATCAGGTTCAGAGATTTCACATTGTAGGTAGTCCTTCCAGTAGATAACCACACCGTCATTTTGACTTGTCAAACGATTCGTACACGACGATGAGTAACCGATAATGGTAGGGATATTCGGTAACTTACGGAGCCAGCATTCACTAAGTACAATAATGTCGCAATCAAAAGTTAACGCCGAGAGCAGAGTTATTAAACCTGAGAAGTTACAATTTAGACTACGTATATTTAGATGTATTATTTTTAATGAATTTCTATTAACATTTATATGTTTATGGCATTGTTCAATGATAACTTTCATTATAAAAATAGGATGATATGAAAATTTTAATGGGACTTAAAGAATTGTCTTATGAAGATTTAACTGCATGGTTTTAATACTCAATCATTTCTTTTTAAATATTTCCGAAAGTGAAAAAACTTTGTAAAGAAAAATTCAATTTTACTCGTAACTCGCTATATCACATTCACACTACAAAATACACATACATACCAGAATTATTTTCGACTTACGAATACGATTAAATATATAGCCTCCCTATGGACCAAAGGACATACCTAAAGGCTTAAAATTACTTTTCTTTTGGAAGTTTTCCGGTAATTTCGGAAATGCGTCATTTTATAGATATCGATGCGCTTTTCCAAAATTTCTACTCTGCTAAAATCAGTTTATTTTTAACAATAATATATCCTGTCAAAAACCTAAAAAGTATCTACTTTTCAGAAATATTCATTTACGTTAACTATTTTTTATTTATTTTAATATTTGCCGTTAATGACTCGTTCTATTAGTTTTCAAACCCCGAATTTGCTTTCAAAACGCTTGCTTAGCTTTAAAGAATGCAGCCTGTAGACATAACAGCAAACTGTAATGTCAAGTGACCTCATAAGTTCACCCCGCTGGTTCTGCGTCTCAAGTATCGGTGAAAGCAGCCGCTGGAACCCTATCTGCAGTGGTAGTGTTCAATTAGGGTAAGGTATCCGTGGTCTAGCGATGACCGCAGCAACGGTCCTGCGTATCTAGAGGTTTATGTGCCTATACTTCACACCAATACTATAATTAATGTAAAAGTTTGGATGTCTACGAGTATATTTTACTAATATTAGAGGTGTAAACGTGAAAGTTTGCATGTTTGTTTGTATGTATGGATGTCTGAATGTTTATTTGTTACTCTTTCACCCCTAAACGGGTGGACTGATTGAGCTGAAATTTGGTATCAAGATAGCTGAGACCCTGTAGATGATGATAACACATGCCTATGTGCCTTAGTACAGCGGGTAAAACCGCTGGGCGCAGCTAGTGATATTATTTTAATATTATTTATGAATATCTATTACATTATTTTTTGTGTTTTAAACTTTCAGTAGTTTCCAGAGAGACGTTTGACGTACCTACTTGTGCTCGTCGGCAGTCGGCATCTATCTCCTCGATTTTTCGAAAAAAATTACATAACTCAAAAACCGTAAATTTTCGTGGAACATATATTGCGCTCAAAACATTATAGTCAATGATCTCCCCAATAAGGCCCTATACACCAATGTACTGAATAACCAAAGACCCTGTAAAATTATACTTACAGTTGTACTAACTGCCCCCACCGGTTTTACCCGCTGTACTGTGTAGTCGATGTGTTATTCCAGGGTTTCAGTTAGTCCACCCGTTTAAGCGTAAAGAAGTAACAAACATACACACTCACACAGTCACACACTCACAAACTTTCGCATTTAGGTATAATAATAGTGTGATAGTGTATAGATACTTAGTTGTATAGTTTTAGTGTTGTATAGTTTTAATTCTACGCAAGCAAAGTCATTGGAACTAACTTGTAGTCATATGCGGAGTAAGCCGGAACGAAATCTGAGCGACATGACACCCGCTACTTGATTTGCTTACACGTTTCACTACACACGACATGCACCCTTCCGGACAAATTCTTTAAGCTCCGGACTTTCCTTAATTCACTCTTGCTTACAATGTATCACGGTTTCGCTTACTTTATACTGGTATTGGTGGTATTTCTGGATTTAAGCCACCATTTTACCACCAACCAGACAAATGTTACCTTTTTACAAACTTTTATTTACTTTCACCTGTCTGTTGTCTGTCTGTCTGTAATCAAATCTTGCAAGTTTAATTTGATCCATTTCCGAGTTTCTGATTGAGCTGATATTTAGCATGTTTGTATAAATCGGATGACAATGCAATATTATTATGACATCGAGCTGATCTGATGGATGAAGCTGAAAGGTGGCCATAGGAACTCCGTAATTAAACGACGCAACCCCATCGTGTTTGGCCTCATTTGATTCGACTTGACGAGTACTTTGGTGCTAGATGGTAATAATAATAAATATAACCATCCATTTAGAATACACATCCATAGCCTAGTTCAAGTAGTTTCCATTAATTAGCAATAGTCCTGTCACTTGACGGCGGCTGTTTTTGAGCCCGTTTTCTATGGATGGACTCACAGAGAGAATCCAATAAGTGTCACCCATTACATTTATATTAAAAGCTCAAAAGGGCCTCTGCGCCTTGGACTTTTTTGTCTCCGTGTACGCCTGTAAAAATGCCCGGCCTTAGCCCGTGTTTAAGAGCGATAAATATAAAAGCTTGTTTTTAAAAAGTTTTTTTTTATTTCACTTGTTTCACTTGTAATGATTTAGAACTGTAATAGTTCTAACGTGTTATTGATATTATATTTTACATTATATCGCCCTACAACTACGAGTTCAAAATATTACATATATGTATTTAGGCATAAAAGAGTGACCCAACTCTTGTACACTCACTCACATCTGAACTTTCGCATTTATAGTATTGAGTGGGAAGTGGAATTTATTGTGTTATGTTATGCATTTTTAAATTGACAAATTTTATTATAAAACGCCTAATGTAAGTTGGTATTTGAACTTTTATTGTTGGCACGCGTTGATGTCTTTTGTAGACACTTTAAATGTTGTGGAGACTTTTTTGTTATAAAAAATCTTATATATAACTTATATGTATGTTAAAAAGACATTTTAAAAATATAGTAAGCTACATACGTCAATATTCAGTGTCTTAGGTCCATCCGTTTAGGTGCGAAAACGTCAAACTACCCCATAGAATCTTTCGCAATTATAAGTAGGATCATGAAAATTATTCTAGATTCTACCACAATTATATAAAATATGGGATTAATCGTCTGTATGTTTGTTCTTTCTTCACATTTCCCTACTTACGATTTCATAAAAACAATTTGGTAAACTTCATTTTATAGAACACAATGGCTTCATATTGAGCACGTACGAGTAGCTTTATTTTGAGGCAAGTAGGTACTTTTATGGAGAAGAGATCAATACTACAAGCCCCTAGTTTAAACCGATAATACGTCACATAAACCTTGAAATAAAAGAAACTAATAGTAAATCCGCAGGGCATAGTTAGTTCATAAATCGCAGCTCATTTATAACTAGCAGAGAGAAAACCAAATCTTGTACGGAACACTATAATTAGCGGCAAACGCATTAGATATATCATAATGCTGATTAATCATGTGAATTATTACAATAAGCGAGGCTAAATATGTACTTAAAACGATAATATTATCTGATCATCTAAATGAGATCAAAACAACGGCTCTGCGCTTAATGTTTGGCAATTCATTAACGCCTCATAATAGGTCATTAAATCATATTTAATACTAGCTGGTGCCCACGACTTTGCCTACGTGGGTCACATTAATCACGCAGATATTATGAAGGCGAAAGTATGTTTGTCTTAAAGTACCTTACGACGTAGAAATTTCAGTTCAGGAATCAGGATTAACCTGCTATACAAGGTAAGATAACTTTTTTAAAGGAGAAATATCAGTAAAAAATATAGTTATTCGCTTTCAGTCTAAAGGACCAAATAGTTACAATTTGAATGTTAATAATGATGATGCGTGTCTATTGAAAGGCGACAATCTCTCCTTGGTCAAGGCACAAAATTGGCCAGGATTTTTTTTTGTTTCCGTGGTGTGGACGTCTACTTGCCTAAAGCACGATCGAGACACCCGAATCGATTCCCACTAATAGCCAAAAGCATGTGTAATGTGTGTTATTGTTAATTATATTGCACTGTTGAAGATGTAACATACATCCGAACATTCGCATAAAACATATGAGTGGGAAGCACAAATTAATGGCGTGCACAAATGAGCAGCAGCGGTCTTTTGTTTAAAACCGTGTGTATCGTGTTAAGTAACGGATTGCTCAAGTCACGTTTGGATTTATTGATTCCACATAGCCTTAATGACGTAACTCGTGAATGAATGTGCCAATGCTTTAAGGATCTAAGGTGCTGCGAAGGTGTTGGTATACATAAAGTTGTCTAATTATAAGAAAAATTCCACTAATTTTGGACGAAAACCTTTATACTTTTTCTCCACGTTAAATGTACCAATTTCTAGGTGTTTGCCATTTTGCAGTCACACATTAAAATATCGTCTCAGCTTCATCATAATCATTATCACCATATTGTCCTGAAAGCTTACGAAAATAATCAAGAATATTATTTTTTATAGTAGATAATAATGATTACGTACTTAATTATAATATTAATAATTCATATTATGCGGTGAGTAAATTAATCTATTAGCGCCACTTTGTTAAAGTTTATTATTAAGAATAATATACTAGCTACGCCTAAAAGTTTACCTGTTGAAAGTATCCTCTTTGGTATCTCAGGATTTAAGATACAATCACCATAAAACCAGATATTCTTCGCATTTATGCTATTAGAAGGATTTCAGTTTCGATTTTATTTTAACGCCATTCATTTTTAACCCCCGACGCAAAAACGACGGGGTGTTATAAGTTTGACGTGTCTGTCTGTCTGTCTGTGTGTGTGTGTGTGTGTCTGTCTGTGGCATCGTAGCTCCCGAACGGTTAAACGAATTTTGATCTAGTTTTTTATGTTTGAAAGTAGAGTTAGTCGAGAGTGTTCTTAGCTATGTTTGGTGGAAATCGATTCAAAATGGCCGCCGCTACAAAATGGCGGATTACTTTTTTCTTCCACGACCCCGTCAATATGGGTATCAAATGAAAGGGCTTTACTAGTAAAATACATACATTTTAATAATTTTAAAATCCAAGATGGCCGCCGCTACAAAATGGCGGATTAATTTTTTTCTCCACAATACCGTCAATATGGGTATCAAATGAAAGGGCTTGACTAGTAGAATACATACATTACGATAAATTTAAAATCCAAGATGGCCGCCACCACAAAATGGCGAATTTTGAAATCATTGCGTTGGGGATTTTTTTAATTTTTAATTTAATTCACTTGTTTAATATGAACCGGTAACTTAACCTCCTCAAGTATTACTACAACTGAGAGACCTTGTAAAATGGCATTTGGTACTATTAAACAAATTACCGTAATTGGAACTGTTTATGCATGCATTAAAGTACCAATTTGTAATCAGATGACTTTTACAACATAATTATGAGATCGTTTAGTGGTCGACGGCCGACGGTCGAGGAACAATATTAACTACTCGTACACGCCGAGCAGGCGTTGCTCGAAGGAAAGATATCGTTAGAGTTAGAACCATTACGTATTTGGTTACTGTTAGCCGGTGCTTTATTACTGATCGCTGATCGGTCAGAACAGAGATATTGTGGAGTTGGTTTTATTTTTTGTATGGGAATAATATTTGAACAGCTTAAATATCACTTGCCTACATTCACTTGACAACAATCACAATCTGATTGAGTTTGATCATTTTTAAAGTGCACATCTCAGCCATACACAATGTGACTGACATTTAGCTTTAATTACATTAAAATAATAATTTAAAATTTCTGTTTGTATAAAAGGGCATATTATAATGCATTTCAGATTATTGCTCATGTCCATGCAGCAATTTGTTTAAACTTTATGTCAATTCAGATAATTTATTTCATTTTTCATCCCACAACTTTAAAGCCCACATTAAAAATCATACTATTCTTCGTACTATATGATGCACATCATCATAATTTATTGGTAGTAGTTGGTACCTCCTACTGACGTCCTTAAATACAAAACAAAAAATTAAGTAATTAAAGGTAAATTTAATTACATAGATGATGCGATATATTATGTAGGTACGTATATTTTGTATTGTATATTTTTAACACATCCTGCTTCTAAATATATAAAAGGAAAACGTGACTGATTGATTGACTGGTCTATAAACGTTCAGCGCAAAACGCTGAATATATTTGGTTAACATTTGGCACATAGATAAGTTTTATGGCGTTGATATCCGCTAAGTAAGGATGATCATAAGGCTAGGCAATAGAGATTATGTATATTAACTTCAATAAAGTTAGCTTTCTGTTGTTAAAATGAAAAAGTTTTCAAAATGTTTGGCCTATGACTATTGAAACTTAAGGGCAATATATGTACTTTTTTATAAATAGTAGGTATTCCTGACCATTCACCAATTAATTTCAAAGTAAAATTGTTCGACAATCTTTATTTCACATCGCAATGTTTCAAATATTTTAATGATCTACTTCAATACGGGTGGTTTACTTACAAATGACTACTCTATGGTTCGATAGTCCGTTTCCCACATAGTTGGAGGTCCGCGAGAAGAAATCGAAGTCGGTGAGGCATCGGCATAAATCGTGGGAAGATCTACATCAAAACGCAACACATCAAATCGCAAGTTTGAATAGTCTTTGTTTTGGTCAGTTGCATTTTAGGTTACTCATACGAGTGTTTTCTTGTTTGTGGACAAAATATAGAATGGCACAAAAAACTGCGTAAATAAATCCTTATTAGAGATAGATTCAAAGTTTTATTCCGTTTTTATTGGCTTTAATTAATCTCAACCAATAGCACAGTGCAAGTTTAATAACAATCAATGTTTTCAAGATAGGATAGCAAAAAGCGGCTTTTAACATTATTTTACTTAATTAAGTAGCTCGACTACTGTTAAGTTACAAGTCGTTGCTATAGAGGTCATTTGACTGCAAGGTGCAATTTAGAAACGGTTGAACTGTACCACAGGTTTTTTATGGTTACTAGCTGTTCAGTGGGTAGTAGCCTCCAGCTTTCGCGGTCGTGCGTCGTGTCTCGTGCGGTCCTCGACCATCCGACCATCGCAACACGCCCGCGGCCTGCGACCGACACACGATCTATTACCAATCGATCCGCAACACAATTCATTTTCATAGCGCTTTGTCTACGATTCATGCAAAAATACTATTTCTACTTTTGCTTCATGTTTTGTGGAATTGGCTTATCGGCTCTATACACCTCCCTCTAGATATTCTGTGAAATATCACAATAGGATGTGATATATTATATCCAATAGGATAGAGATTTTTTTTTATACATAGAAGTAAGAAAACGAGCAACACGTCCTCCTGATGATTAGAGATAACGCTGACCTTAATCAGTAAGGCGCTACTTAGGATTTCACAATTATTGTGTAAAACTAGCTGCACCCAGCACATACGCACTTTTCATTTGAACGTAGCGTAATGAAAATATCTGATTGCCCTTTTCTAAGTAAAAATAAAAAAAAACTTATTAACAATAATCATTTTGCTATAACAATGTATGCATGCATCTTACAGGTTATAAATTAAAAACCTATGAGTCAGTTAATATTAATCACAGGTAAGTTATACTAATTAACATAATTTATATTAGCTCATTAATTAACTGTTGACTAGAATTAAATTAAAGTCAAGAGATCTAGTTTTAAAATGGCAGCTGGGTTGATATTCTTAGAATCCAGACAAAGAATCGTTTAGCTCTTACATCATAATGGCCATCTAACCTATATTTGCGACTTGTTTTCATCTTCACAGAACTATCGAGCTTCAGACATTCTTACACTAATGCTTTCTCACTAATGTTATTAATGCGAAGAAATGGATGTGTGTGCTTGTTACCTCTTCACTTTTATACGGATTTATCAGTTGAGCTAAAATCTGAACGTTGAAAAAAATAAAGTGGCCTGCCTACATAATACGTATTGACAGTATTTTTTTACAGAAACATGGTTTTGATAAAGAAAACCTGCAGGGTTATTCACTTATCCGTGAAAGAACCGAACCGAATACCGAATTGTCAAAATATATGAAATGACGTATTATGTAGATACAACTTGACATGTCATGTCACGTCATTTCATACATTTTTGACAATTCGGTATTCGGTTCGGTTCCCTAACCGATAAGTGAATAGCCCTACTGATTAGCTCTTTATCGAAAAAAACAAAACAATAACAAAAAATACACAAATATAATTGGTGGCCACAGCTTAAATAGGAATTTTACACCTTGGGTACTTTACCTTTATCTAATAAATAAGTTACTTCAGGAAAAGCGTTTATACCGCAAGTAGCACCGAGGGCCACACCTAGTATATAGTTACAACACTTATAGATTGTGACACAACTATACCAATTTAAAAAATAATAAAATTCTCATTAGAAATTACGTTTGTCAGAAGTATTTGAGGAACGCTATGTCAAAGGTGCCGAAACTACTGTAGTGCCGACTCTACCAAACGTTTCGTCGAATAGCTAGGCGACATGAGATTTATATTAATTTGGATTCTCAGAGTCGGAAACAGGTTCAAAAGTTTATGAGACTAAACCCTGACAATGTTTGAAATAATAAATATAGGTATATTATGATACATAATCTTAATACATAATATTCATATAAGACATTTTAAGCTAGAGCTACACTACCACCGTGTGGTCGGTGTGTCGTGTGAATCTAACTTTAAAAAATAGTTGAAAACTATGAACCTAGGCCCTATGTAACAAATTATAACTTTATATCAGTCTTAGGGCACAATGGTCAGTGATATCATGGATGAGGGAGGGATTTACCGCGCCTACTTCACCTTTTAACAACACGTCGATAATGCCACTGGTGTTGCGGACAGCTATATAATCAAAGGTAACCCCTTACTATCAGGCAGACCGTCTGCATGGTGTCTGTCTCTAACATAAAGGCTACTGTAATAGGCTGTTGTCCAGGAACTTAAAGCAAACGTATTTTTCGCATTATTCTCTTCTTGGTCACGAATATAAGAACTTGTGTTAAAAAAGAGCCTTTATGATACAAAATTTGCAGTGATACACGCTAAGGCTATATCATAAAGCAAGCACTTAACCACAATCAAGAAGTAAAAGTTGGCCATTAGCTAGTTTACCTCCTTATTTAGTAAAAATGTCCAATACAAAGAGTCGTAAATCAATCAATCAAAGAAAATAGATTCTACCTCTATAGCCAATTCAATTTGTAAAATTGCTCAAAATGTGGACATTATATTATTATTTCATTATACCTACATACTTTAATGAACACGTTTTCAACAACGGAAATCGGTGTTGTTAAACGATGTTTGACGGTGAAAGTGCATTTTGTAAACTAAAAAATGGACAAAGATTTCTTACTGACCTTTCCTATTGTTCGTGTTGTGAAATAAAAGAGATTGATGCAACAAAGATAAAACCGAGTAATTAGTGATTTCTAATGGCCCCGATATATTATTATAATTATTATTTGAAAGCTTTATTTTATTGCAAGTATTTAATACTGTTTCGGTCGTACGGTGCTCGCATTATTTAAAAATATTATAATTTACATGAGATACTTGATTACTGGTAGCTTTTAGAATTTGAAGATTTATATAAGTATTTTGAGTCTGGTAATGCTTACTGGTCGCTCTTATAGGGGAAACTTTACTTTGTGCTTGGGCTAGATAGACACTTTAAGCACTAGCTTGAAAACTACTCAGCCAATTTCGATTTAAATGATACCTTTATACAAAAATATTTTACAAATCGTTCGAGGAGTCGATCGATGAGCATTGAGCATACACAAAAAGAAGATTTCGACGATATGTGAACCTTTCCTCCTTTTTTAAAAGTCGGTTAAGAAGAGTCAAGGAGACAAGACAAGTAATTAAGATTTTAGACGTACCTACTTGTAATATACTCAAAACACGAGACCTTTCTCGCATAGAAAAATAGATGAATATCGATAAAAAATGATGAACTCTACAATTATTTGACACAAGTACTTAACAACAGCATCAATAAGAAATAACGTTAGAACAATGATGAAACGTAATAATTGCCTATTTCATCCAAATGTCCGTCTTAGAGTGTAAGGTGTCCAAATGTAATTACCAAAAGTCAAAACGGTCCCGCCCACGAAAGCTTCGAGCCGTGAGGTCACCATCTCTGACAACCTGCTCACAAAATCAAATTACACCACTATACTTAATGGGCCGCTTTGGACTATTATCTTTATCATAGCTTTCAAAAGTAATGGCTCATTTTGGTCAGTATTGGCGATAAACAATAGGCACCTATACTTATCTGTTATGTGTGGAGAAAATAGAAACATACATTATGTCGCACATGATAGAAAGGAAATACGTTAGTTATGTCATTGCGGATATTAATTGTCATATAACATTATTATTCCTTAGAAGTATGAATTTCGGTGTGTTCCAGTATGTATTCAGGTTGTCTGTAAGAAATTGCCTAATGCGATAAGACCGTCGATTGTTTACCTAGCATTAAGATATCTAGCTCAGTAAGTTTCTTTGTAATTATATCGAATGTAATAAAGTATTATTCTATTCTATTCCTTTCTCTACTCAGTTTATTTAATCTTAAATCTTGACAAAATAATAATACTAGAGGCCTGTATTTTACATATAATATGAAGCCTGTATTTTGCAGTAAACATCTTCGGACTGATGATGATTGTTAATTTTTTACGTGTAACAATTTCATACATCATGATTGCCATGTTACAATAATTTTAATTCATTATTTCAGGCTGGGCTAAGTATTGCAGAGGGGTGTACGAACAGTGAGTTCACATAAAGCAATGTTCTCACTGATGGAGCGCGTAACTCCGCCGGAGTGACAAGACAATAATTGTTCAAGACCACGGTCAGACGTGCTACGTATTTCTCCACAGACAAATTTACGTTAGCACTGATGATAGACAAACAATCCCATCGTAAGCCTCCTGTATGTACGACCAGTGGCCACGGACCAGGTATACTCTAATAAAACTTCATTTGTCGATTCAAGATCACATTATTCTCAGTGAAGATGAATCGATGCTGATTATCTGGAGACATTTATGTTAAGCAACAGTTGGATAGGATCTAGGGTTAGACTTTAACTTATGGTGAACTTATTTTTTTGGAAAAGTGCATGCATTTTGATGTAAATTATGCATGCATTTAATACTCCCAATATGTCGTCTCTGATTGAGAAGATATTACGAATATTTCACATTCCCTGTGAAAAGTCCCTATGTATTCTACCAGGTCTTAGCTACTACGATAAATCGGTTCCACTGTTTTGGCTAGGATATCAAGATAGCTCTTATAGCTTGTAATAGCATAAGGCACCTTTGCGAGTAAAACCGCACGGTGCTACATAGTTTAAGTGTTTCAATTTCGAGCCATAAGTCATAAGTCGGTTATATAATGGCAATTGAGCCTACACTGATCAGTTATTTTTTTGTTATCACAGCTTCAAGTTTGAAGCATCACGACATTGTCTTGAAAAGTACTTAGATGGTATCTGAGTGGAGAGCGGTGCCGAGCGGAGGCAGCGCCGCTTCCGCGCCTGCGCAGCCGCGGCCGGCGACAAGTGAACGCAATCACTAATTGAATCAGTCGCCAGTCATCGCCGCTACCATTACATGTAGGGACTCCATGATTTCACCACAATTTTTATTAATTATCACAACAAAATAACAAAACTGACGTCTAATAAACGTAAAGTCACCACGATAGGGTACCAGCGGAATCCAAGCGCGTAGGTCAAACCAATTTTACACACGCTGAGCTGGTACCTTTTTGCGGCAAGCTCAATTTTTCAGTTTTAATTTTTTTTTATTGTCAATGTTAGATATATATATCTCGTGTTTTGTATTTCTTATGTGCAAATAAATTTATTTCTATTCTATTCTAACATTATTCAGAATTTCAGAATATCGCAACAACGCGACGGTGAAATATTAAGTGAGATATTCTCAACAATAACTCAAGACGCGAGTTTTCCATTTTGTTGTTTTAGTTGTGAAGAACATTCACGGTAATTTACTCCAAGACACCTAATACGACGATAATAAACCTAGCAAATCGTCATGCATCAGGCAGACAAAATATAAAACGAACAAAATTTTACGTGTAGATTGGTTACTCTAATGCTCCATATCACTTGGTTGACGAAATTATGATTTCTTCCGCCTTATCGCACCGTCAGATTTCGAGGAATCCCCGATGAAACCGCGATACGAAGCTTAGCGCATAAGCCTGAATGCCCGAGCCGGTCCATAGACACTCAATAACTACAAGATAATCATCAATCGGAGCAAATACCTCGGAATGTACTTTCGGATATAAGAATACCGGATCAATATTGGCGTACATATGGACCTACTTAGGTATTGATAACTGTTATAAGAAGCTATTGTACTGAGCATCAGGATGTTGTGAAAGCTTTAGAATCATGACGCCAGTCTCTGAACACTGATTACAGTAACACATAAAACAGAATGACAGAATGAATAATATTGTCCGTTCGCTAATCAAATACCTATAAAAACCTACACCCATTTTTATGAATGGAAAACCACACTACTCGACGCTACTACTCGCAGGTGTTCCGGTCGTTCTCCAATAAACAATTTAATTCTATTCTATTTTGAAACGGGAAAGAAATTACCATACAAACCTACACTTCATTTGTGTTGATAATGTAGGTAGGAACGAACATACTCGTGGATTTGTTACAAGTCAGTGATAATTTTTATTATTGGCCGACAAATCTTCACTTAAGGGAACCGTTACTCGTGTTTTGTTGCAGTGAAAACATTCATTACTTCATTTGCATACAATGGGCCGGTGCCAAAAAATATTGGACTGTAAACGCTTACCACGAACGCATTTATGAAAGTTCTCTCGCTTTATTATTATTTAAATGTCTATGTTCAAACGATTTCCAGGAGCAAGACTTTGGACTCTACTGTATCTATTATCATGACAAATTACTTCGGTAACGTGTGAATATTTGTAATCATTTTATGTATTGAATCAATTCGTTCGCCACTCAACCTATAAATTGTGATTTGACTCTGACAATGTAAGTATGGTAACCTAGTTCTGTTGACGTATATAATACCACATTATTATTTGAAAAATATACTATGAACCTACATTTAAATTTATTAATATTCCCAAAAAAATATTGTGATAATATCTTATCGACCATTTCGTGTTAAGTAAGAAAGTAATTTTGAAATTAGTTTAACCACCACAATGAAAATTGAAAGCGAGACTCGAGATCACGCCTAAATTACTTACTCTAGTTTACCAAAGAAAGTAGAGTACTTTAGTACATTTGGCATTTAAATGTCACTGGAAAGTACCTTCTTGAATAGTGTCTTCGCACCATCGCATCGCATCGACGCGGCGCACCGAACGCTGTAGACAGCCCTCTCGCATTTAGACCTGCTATTAATTCTCATACAAAAAATGAACCGCAATTAAATCGACCATTGTGATTCCTACATGTGTATGCAAATGTACTTTTTTCTTTTAAATGTACAGATATAAAAGTATAGAGACCGTTTCGTTGTTAACGCGTCTTAACCTAAACGATCAACCCACGCACACATATTTCAATATTGTAATCTATTAACGTGATATCTGCTATACTTTATATGTATTTGCATAATTAAGTGACAAATCACTTAATGGGCTCATAAGTTTGTTGCGATGACATTTAACATTAAGGTTTTAATTTTGTCACGCTCTACATTTTCATTTTCTATTCTGATCGAGACTAATCTCAATTATCTACGAATATGTTAAACTTGGGTAACATTCTTGGAGCAATAACATGACAATGTTAATTTAGGGTTGCATTGGTACATAAATAATATGATATTTACAAATAAGCCTTTGCCTAATTAATCTAACAATATTTTTGAACTATCAAGCGTTCAAGTGGCGCGACGATGCGATGGCCGATTTTCGGCAACAGCTCTTGACGCAGATCGAGTGAACTAACGGAGCTTTTGTTTTATAGTATTAATTGCAGCACTGGCTCTGGTACTATCGACCAGGAAACAATGCACGCACTAACTAACAATGAAACCGGAAAAATCACTGCACTGATGTCAGGTTTCGTAGCCTCTTTTATGATAATTTATTGCTATTCGCATTTCAACATCTAAACGGTATGCGAGTACCTACGAAAGTGTCCCATATTATAAGACCTTGCGATTCCTTATACTGCAAGAGTATAATATGTGCCCAAATAATATAAAATTCATTTGAAACGCAGAGTATGAGTGAATATGAATAATAGGGATCATTCTAAACGTGATCCATACCATAAAAAGCGAATCTAGAGAAAACAAGGTGTGACCTATTCATATCTAACATAGTTAACTAGGTAGCCGAATTTAGTATGTAGCTAGTATCAGATTACATTTGAAACCAGCTCACAATTGTTATGACAAATCGTTCCTGTCCTATGATAGGACCATTAATATTCGTCGTAAAGGTAGCGCTGCACAATTTATAACGCGTGAATAAAGTTTGTGTGTTATGAAATCGTTCGTTATAAAATGATAAATTCATGCTTATACAGC
Source organism: Hemithea aestivaria (assembly GCA_947507615.1). Taxonomy (NCBI): domain Eukaryota; kingdom Metazoa; phylum Arthropoda; class Insecta; order Lepidoptera; family Geometridae; genus Hemithea; species Hemithea aestivaria. Next base: position 9,916,779 of record OX382327.1, on the reverse strand, counting down.
AATCAGCGTGAGGTGGTGTGATGTTCGTGGTGTGTGTTTAGTTGGTGATTGTGAGTGTGGGGCGCAATGATTCGGATTCGCGGGCGGAAACGGGCGCGCCCACGCGCAGGTCAGAGCAGTGACCCCGGAGCGGGCCCGCTCTGGAGCCCGGGGCTCACCTCGCGGCCGTCAGGGTCACCAGACACCACTCACCATCTTCTACCACTAATGTTGGTAACATTGTCACCGTACAACTTATTATGGTTGAGATGATCTTATAAGTTAACAGTTTATTTGTTACGGTTTAATGACGATAATTAGCGAGTATATGAATAACTAGACACAGATATTCTATCTGATTAAAGTAAGCAATTACAACACATTATTTTAAAAAACTGTTGCCTACTTATACCTCCATTTTAGACTTTAGCAGAACTTTCAGGCGTTGGTTAGGATAAGATTTCCTGTTTGATTTATTTTGCACATCTAACATAATATCTAGCTATTTTATGAAATAGGTACCTACTAGGTACATAATTACATAACCGAAAACACAGACCACAAGTCTAGTTTCGGATAGAGCAGTTTTCACCACCATGATACCTCCTTATTGTACCCAAATGTTTCTGTATCATTAGATTTAATGTACCTATTTTTATGAATAAATAATTTAATAATAATTTAATTAATAATAATAATTTCGACTGGTTGTTAAAGAGAAAGGAACTAGTCTGTTGACAACCCTTGATGCTGCCGTCGCGTCGCGGCATATCTTATTGTTCCACCGCCTAACACAGGTCACATCTATAATCTTCATTCAAACGAACAAACATTTCATTTATGTATCTAATGATTATATCAAACTTTCAAAATAATCGACTGATTGTATCGTTTAGCTATTATAATGGCTTGAGCATTTCTATGGCTCTTCCATAATTGAATTATTATTATTTAGTCTCTTTGTTTTTGTTATCAGACATTTGTAACGAACAATATGTGAATATTGACTATGATCGAGATATTTTATCAAATCTGAAACCATAATATTGTATTTACATAATTATTGTACGTATGAAAGGCGACTAATAAGAAAACCCAAAAAGTTCTGGTAAGCCCTTCCGTTTACATGTAATGAAAATGAAACAAGTTCTTGTGACTGACGTGGAATTTCATTTAGGATATAAATAATAAGATGAATATTTCTATAATATGTTCAAAGAGCACGTAAGAAAATAATCAGAAAATATTCAATATATTTATTTGTAAATATTGAAGGAAGTAAATATTCGAATAGCAAACGACTAAACGGAAATAACAGAGTTTCCACGTCGTGAAATTGCTCAGCAAAGCTTACATACTATAACATGAGATGGTTAACTAACAATATAGTAATTAGAAACACCAATATAAGCCAGAACGCCCATCGGAACACAAATTACACCTGCGTCACTAATTATGTCTGACGCGGATATTTCTTCTCGCGTATAAACCTTAACTCGTGACCGTGTTAAAATTGTATTTATTACGTCCATCTGTCTCGGCTGTAATGACTGCCGCTCTTGATACACGCCTAATGCAGTGAACAATCAATTAGCCTGCGAAAACATGGGAATTGTTTAATGGCCCCACCAAAACTAAACGCAAATGTCCACAGATTCCGAATCGTAGATTACTGGTAGAGTTTTAATATTTTTAAATTGAATCTACCGGGGAAACAAAAAGCTCTACGGGATAAACTACACCTTTTTACTGATAATAACTGTAGTTTTTATAAGTAAAAAGTTTTCCCCGCTGAAAAGATTAGATGTCCAGCGTCCAGCAGTTTGGGCTGTGCGTTGATAGATCAGTAGTCAGTCAATCAGTTACTGTTTCCTTTTATATATTGAGAAGTCTAGCTGCGTCCAGCTGTTTTACCCGCTGTACCTATAGCCTATGTGTTATTCCAGGGTCTAAATAATCTCTGTACCAAATTTCAGCTCAATCGGTCCACCCGTTTAGGCGTGAAAGAGTAACAAGAATACATCCAGACATCCTGACATCCAGACAACCATACATTCTTACAAACTTTCACGTATATAATATTATAAGTAAGATGCATTATGCATACCAAGAGTCACCGACCGTGTTTATTTCAGACTCAATACACTAAGCGTCTGAAAACTGAAATACTAACTACTGTAGTCATAAACTGTATTTTTGTTTTGGTGGACAGGTTACTACTTAAACTTTACAAAAGGTCGATAAACAGTTACATCCTTACATCACACCAATCAACACAAACTCATACAAAAATCAGTTACTCGTAATTTTGTAAGCACGTAAACCAGGGCATTACAATCAATATTTTCGTTTTAAGCTACAGTTCGGATCTTGATTTATGTGTATGCGGTTTATACTTGCGGTATTATTAACAAGTTGTAAATCACCGATCGGAATTAAGACCGCGGTGAATCGGCTCCTCGAGATTTGTTGACGAAGTCCTTAATAATAGTCAGAGATTGCGCGCCTCACGACACTCGTATTGACGATTTACGATGCATACTTATAATATAAAGTTCATATCCCTGTTGTTACCTATAGCCTTTAAGGTGTATCCACACTGCAGATTTTGTAGCAAATTTATTGGACAACAATATAAATATTATATATCCTATTGTAAATATTTTGGTTCATTTTAACTTGTGTTTTAATTATGAATGTCAATTAAATAATAAACCCGCGTACACGCGTAAATTATCTCAATTTTATAAAAACCCATATCTAACAAATAAAAACAAGTGCTTAAATTTTTCTGTGTATGTATCTAAAATATTGCGGAATGCAGGATTTAATACATAATGTAGAATATTAAAGGTAATAGTCTATTGCATAATATTACACAAAAAGTTGTTTATAATTAAGTCCTAGTAGTATTTATCTATGTCATATAATATGCAAAAGTATTGTGCACTAAGATTTAACATCCGTTCGTTGGCGTAAATAATCGTATTTTTAGTGTAGTTTTCCTTATCTATTATTACCATGGGGTCACATTTAGCATTGGAAATGTTGTTGATGAAGCAGCTGAAGATGGCCAGCGAATAAGGGGTGCCAATGTTATGTTTACATCGTTTTTCATTGCCACAACGGGTTATCAAATTATAAAATTGATACATTTAAGTGGCTGGTTTGATCGATAGCGCAGCGCGAAATCTTCATCAAGATCCATTTAGAATCAACTCACTACAGTACCAGTTATTAATTAAACTTATTAAATACTTTAAACCCCCAAAATAATGTTGCAGTAAATAAAAGTAGATTTAGCCTTTGCTGCCAAAATATTAAATTTCCACATTGATAGATACGCGAATACTAAAAACAACAATTGCAGTATTAGTCTTTTTTTGTAGCGGCCGTGGCCCAGTGGTTGTACGCGTCGGGTCATCAGGCTTGTATCTAATCTCAGGAGGCCCTGGGTTCAAATCTCAGTGAGGCAAAGATTTTCGCCTGAAATCAACCGTGTTTCGGAAGGCACGTAAAACTGTGGGTCCAGCTTGTTTCCTAAAAGATATGTAGGAGGCAGTCGTTAGCTCATGTTGCAGGCCCTATACAGGGTCTTTGGTTATTCAGTACATTGGTGTATAGGGCCTTATTGGGAAGGTCATTGGCCATGTTTTAAGGGCAATATACCTATATGTTCCGCGAAAATTTACGGTATTCGAACTATTTAATTTTTTTCGAAAAATCGAGGTGACAATTTTAAAAACTCACAAAAAAATAACCCCGTATAATTATTTATTTTTTATTGTCTCATTAAGTCGAGAAAATATCAGAATATTATTTTAATTAATCAAATTAAATGTAATTTATATGTCATTAAAAGAATATAAGAGGATAATAAGTTAAGTAACAAATTTGGACAACTTTTATGAAGACCTTGAACCTAAATTGCAAAATTTCTCAAAAAAATAAATTTTAGGCAGATTTATTGAAAAACATCTACATTTCAGTAGCTTTCATGCGAGATACCAAAATTAAGAATCGGACAAGGAATTATAGAAATCTCGAAGTGACAAGTCACTAAGGCAGCTCTAAATACTAAAATTTTCCTAGGAACTAGTTCATACAAAATTTAAAGTGATGGTAAATATTATTTATAGCCGTCAAAATGATGCAATAAGTAAGATTAGTTATTACCAGAACATAAGATTTTATATTATTACCTCATTTCAGTTTTTTTGAGACAATTTGTATGAAGCCTTTTCAAGGACAATTTCAGTATTTAGAGCTTCCTTGGTCACTTGTGACCTCAAAATTACAGTAATTTCTGTAAACAATTCTTAATTTCGATATCTCAGATACCACTGAAACGACAATGTTTTTCGAATAATCTGCCTAAAATTTTATTCTATGATTTTTTTGAGAAATTTTTATATTTAGGTTCAATGTATTCATAAAATTTTGTTACTTCTTCTTTTCTATTGTTTTAATGTGATAAATTGGATTTAATTAGGTCAATTAAAATAATATTCTAATATTTTGTCCACGTAATGAAATAATAAAAATTAATAAATATACAGGGTTATTATTTGTGATTTTTTTTAAATTGTCACCTCGATTTTTAAAAAAAAATATATATTTTGAAAACTGTAAATTTTCGCGGAACATATATTGCTATCAAAATATGGCCAATGACCTCTCCAATAAGGTCCTATACACCAATGTACTGAATAACCAAAGACCCTGTATAATCTCGGCGACCGCGACCTGAAACTGCAACGTATACCACACAACCTATAATTGAGATTTCACATTCAGTTCAGCATGTCTTTGGGGTACAACTGTACTGTAAATTAAAAAATAAAATGTAATGTATGTTTAGATTATTTTTCCATTTTTTATTTGGAGGTAACCCTAATAAATAATATAATAATTCACGGCTACCTGTCTATGAAAACAACATTGTTATGTATTGTGGCTACGGTTGTTTGTCTGTTAGTTCTAATTTATTGAATACATTATATTTAACACAGGAAATCAATCGTATCCTGAGTCCGGAGGTTACGTTCTTACAATGTTGTTTACGTTAATCTAAAGAGATTTATGATTTGTACGGTGAACTATATTTGTATAGGCTAGGCTACATCTCTATGGGGGATCCCACTTTTTCGCCTAATATACATATTTTATCCTATTTTAGTTTTGGATAAAAAGTTAGGCATATATATTTAGTCATAATATTAATATTTTTTGGCATACCTATATACCAACTAAGTATAGTAATAATATAGGTTCAGTAAGCATACATTTTTTTTCCTAATTTTTAATTCCAGAAATTTATAGGTAAGGCATAATGTTTATTCGTCTAATAGTCAATAGGCATAAAGATCAAAGGACAGATGATAAAATGGAAACCAACTTTAGTTAATAATGCGGAAAGCTATTAGATATAAGATTTCTACTTGATTGCTGACTGTCTATTAGGTACATAAGTTATACTTAAAAAATGTAAATCTTTAATTGGCTGTAAGAACTGCATATTGTGCTTTTGTAAATCTAGAATTAAGGGCTGTGGATTTGATTAATAAACAAAGTAAAATAAAAATACAACATCGTAATATCGAATTTAACTAATTTTTTGTATATGAACTAACTAGGTGCACCATGCGGTTTTAACCCCTGTTCTATAGCCTATGTGTTATTCCAGGGTCTAAGCTATCTCTATTCCAAAATTTTAGCTCAATCTGTCCACCCGTTTAGACGTGACAGAGTAATAAACATACATCCAGACCTACATTCTTACAAATTGTCACGTTTATAATATTGATAAGTTCATTATGAATTAAATCATCAGAATATGAATAATAATGTTATTTATAAGTTGTTAGTTGTAAGTGGAGTGTGACGTAAGCAATCATTAACTTGTAATGTATTCCATAGAGAGCTGGTATCATAGAGCACTCGAGGAGGCGAGTGAGGGTGCGGTGGGCGGCGCGAGAGCATCACGCGCGATAATGAACCGACTCGTGTGCACGACTGCGCTTGCGCACTCACACCTCACGTTATACAACTAGGTTCGGGAATGCAATCGTGCAACTCTGCTAACACCTATGTATGTATGTACTACATACATACATATGCTACATACTATGTAGCTACCGATATTAGGTTGTTAAAAATCATTTGGAATCGTATTTCATGAGAAAATAGAAATAGATACTTAACTTTTTCTAGTGGAAATGATGTCCATCGCCATACAACGCAGAAACGCAGCAAGTGTTATGGGCACCTTTCCACCGGGAACGGCCTGGAGCGGTCTTTTTGACAACTTATAATATAAATTAACGATATAACATTAACTTTTTTTGTACTGAGTAATTTTTTTTTGCTGACTATTTATAACATCGTCAAAGTCTGAAATGCAAATCTAGACACCATATTTTGTCTAATATTTTTTTAATCCGTTCATCATAAATTTACAATCATACTTATATCAATTTTTACAACGTCCTTTTCACTGAAGGATATTGTTGTTGTTTTTTTTTTTCAAATTTATTACGTGGGTTATGTATGAAGTGGGTTTTGTATAGACACTTGATTCATGAAATTTGTACATAAATAATGTTCCTTTTTATCTAAAGTTATGTAATTGCCGAACGTCTTTTCTTTAAATACATAAATTATAGAGATAATCAATTGTATTACTCGCCACTCGTAAGGGTACATACGAGTACGTGTACACTGTACTTATTTTGCAGAAAATATAAACCAAAGCAGGTACCTGTTGAATGCACTTCCAGGACAAAGTTGCAGTGAAAATGGACGCCATTTGTGAACAAGACAGGGTCTCAGGTTTCTTAAAGTGTCACCTCCCACGTGGAGTCTTGTGCCCTTAACCTTTCCGGCGCCGCACGGTGCCCGTATTGCGGTTTATGCGCTTATAATGTGCTCTACATTATTCATATCTTGTCAAGTACGTCAATATTATTTTCTAGCTATGAGTTGCTTACCCGTTCTTTCCTTAGTGGTATATTCAAAATTGGCTTAAAAAAGAATAATATTACTCTATAAAAACTTACTTTTAAAAGTGCTCTATTATAATATATTGTAGCCTATTTGAATAAAATAAGCACTTAAGTTTGAGTTAGATAATGAGCAAAAGAGAATATACATTTTTTGCGTTATGATAAAACGTGGACTTGCGATAGTAAGTACTACTAGAATTATGTAAATCATGTGTTTTATTCACTTAGTACCTACACAGTTTACTCCAGACCATATACTCGTAGTACCTAAGTAATAAAATATTCTACTCTAGTACAGAGTGAGAGTGTTTTGGGTTACGAGTAACTTACTATTTGTATAAAGATTCTTAAAATTCATTCAAATAGAATTTCTACGTGCCCACATTTTCCTATAAAACATTTGAAACTATTATTACAGTGATATCGTTCTACCTATGAGTCACGTCACTATTAAGTGCTTAATCTCAATCAATGCTTTGAGTACAGCACACAAGTACTTAATTTATTCCAAATAGGTAATAAACGGACCCGTAAAACAATAACCTGGCGCGTTAAACCTTAAAGACACATTTAGAGATAAATTGCAGAGCAATTTTACAAGCAATCAATTGCAATGGCTCGGAACACAAGTGTTCGCAGTTTGATCTCGTATTTATTAAGTTTAATGCCGGCGTTATCGGTGTTCGATCCGCGACAGGCGAGCGCACCTGCGTTGTTACTGCGCCTACAAACTGTGGCCATAAATGCAGATACCGCGCTCTACAAGCAAATCTGATACCGCGCCAAGCTTTAAAATTTTTAGAACTAAAAAATCTTATAATATTTATAATAATATGTAATATTTTCCCAGTAGTTTCATATTATCACCATTGAATTCAAAAGTAAAAAACTACATTTTGCCGATCACAAGCAGTATTTGCAAATTTATAATACCTACTGGAGGCAATCACTATAAGCCAGGAATAAAATATAGCCCAACGATGCATTTATTATACGACAGAATTAAGAGACGCCCTTTAACTTCGGACCAACAACCAATAAGGTTTTGTCTTACGAACGTTTTATTTTTGTCGGCTTATAGTAACCAGAGTAAATTAGCGAATAAGACCACAGTAAGAACCCAATTTAACCTACCTATCGTAATACGTCTGATATAGATAAATATTCACCACTAGTTTTTGACATGATTATTTGTAGCAAAACATTATTTTGCACGGTATTTGTCCATATTACAATAGTCTGTGACTTGGCCCGGCGCCGCACTGGTTACGACGCGACGCCGACGCAGTTTCCAAAATGGTTCTTGGTTTCTAGTTCTTACGGATCTTTATGAGAATGGGAATTAAGAACTGATTTTAATATCCTGGTGTTCCTAAGTAGCTTATTTTAAATATATTAATAGGACAATTGTTTCGCAACATCATATTGAACATTAAAACTGTATGCTCAGATATACCTACCTCCGCTCAAAATTGAAAATAACTTGTTTCAGCTTAGCAATCTGCGCTAAATTTTAGATCATAACTTATAAAGCTTAACGACACAGTTTCAGATCTTAAATTCACCTATTACTTACAATATAAAAAAAAAATCACTGTGTTAATAGTTAAAGCAGATTCTGAAAAGAAAAAACACTTAAGTAGGTAGTACCTAATTCAGCAGAATTGTATTAAAATGAGGCAGATAGAAGAATAGTATAGTCTCTCTCTCTCTCTCTCTCTCTCTATATTGTAAAATGTAATCATCTGTAAAATGATTGCAGCCGCGGCATGATTAACAATAGTGAAGATAAAAGTGAATATTTTATTTGTCCATGTCGAGTCTCCCACGCCAGTGGATTCAATTATGGAGTAAAGGCAGATAGGTCGGCTTGCGAGTGGTCGCTCGTGACTCGTGACCTGTAAATTGGAACGGTCCGTCGCGTCGCACGCTCTTGTCGCACCTAGACCGCCGCCGCTGCGCTGGACTTGGGCAAAAAGAAAATGGGCTTGGAATTTCAGGAGAAAGAAAATAATCTATTAAATAATTATTTTTTTAAAACCTTGCTTTTACATTAAGATAGCGTTTAGGTTAGCTTACTTAAAAAAAGGAGGCTCTCAAATAGTCTGTATTTTAATTGCTATTTTTTTATTCACGTCGCAGGCGCAGGATTCCTTTACGTGTCAATTCGGATTTTTTCTGTTGCCACTTATGAAAAAAATGGTGTTGGAAGTTTTTAGCTCGATTTTTGAAGATTGATTTCGAAAACCTTTTATTAGATAAATTTTATTGTCTTACTATTATTTCATTGTTTCTGTACGACCTCTATATGACCTACTATTCCCAAGTGTTTTCTCTTTTTGCCCAGACTCTAATAGTCCCACAACATTCACTACGCCACACACTACACGTTACATATTGTAACGGAGCGGCACCCAAATCGTCGTCTCCACATATCGGGCTTTTACCTCCTCACGCATCTCCAATTTAAGAGCACGCCGCCACGCAAGTGTATACGCTCCTTTTTTGGAAAGGTCCTTTACTCACTACTACGTAATACAAATGTAATATTTAGGTTCATGTATCATACTAATATGAAAGGCTAAGGTTTGCGTGTATAATATTATGTGCAAGCGTTTGTTACATTTTGTGGTGTAAACGGCTGAACGGCTTTAAGCTTTTTACTGAATTTAGGGATATAGCTAGATAAGAACCCTGAATAAACCTGGTACTGCCGCTGAGCTTAGCTTGTTAGGTAAATATTTTGATTCAAACACATAATATTCCACTATATTATACAGAATGTCCCTTTGTTACTCCAAAGTGCACAATGCGCACACGCAAACTTTCTCGCTTAAATAAGTAAACTAGTCATGCATTTATTAAAATAGTGTCCAAATAAAGTGGGTTAAGTTAGTAAGCTATCGGGTATCGCTAACAGGTGTGCAGCGCGCGCCTTATTCGGTCCATAATGTCTCAAACAATGGCTGGTTAACAGAAACTGGTGGCTTAACTAAATTCAAATCATAACCATTCTTTAAATAAACGAGCGTTTGGATTTGCTTGCGACGAAATATCAGCCAGCACTAATGATATGGCGCAATTTTGCATTTATAGGGACCGTTTCCACAGTCTATAGCGGTATGAGTACAGTCGAGAATAACTCTACATGACAAGCCTATCGCCGAGATAATTTTAAGGAACGTTTTCCTTAAAATTTTCTCGGCGATAGGCTTGTGTGTGGTGAAAACAGAGATAGATATATATATATAGGTATATTAGACACTGTAAAAATAGTTTTGATTTCTGTACATATATATCAAATTACAATGCATGTTATGTACGTAGGTACAACCTGATACAAAATACCTACGTAGGTCCTGGCGTGAAATAACTTAATATTTAGCTCGTATACCTAAATAGTAAGAAGAATGTTAATCATCACACCCTTCATATGGCCAAGCTCACAATTCTAAGAGGATTCTCTTGGTATCAAACGCTTTGTCGCTTTAATATTTACGGAAATGTCTTCGCTTCATTTTATAGTGTTTAAAAGGTGCACTTAACTTTAAGTTGACATTATTCTCGTTTTGTTTAAGAATTATGATTGCTTTAATTGCATTCTCGGAGCGGGGTCGGGCGGCATGTTTGTTAGCTAATTTTCCAAGTACGCTAATCGGTGCAGATTAAGTGAGAATGCGTCAGGTCTGGAGTGGCGGCTCGGTGCGGTGCCTGCTGTGATTAACCTACCTCTACCTCTAAAGACAATATTCGATTGATGCAGGGAATTCATTTAGGAACTATGCATGTATTAACCATTGCCGACGGTCCTACACTCGGGGTCTTTCTTCTTTCTAACATTTTTAACTCCCATTCAAATATATCGGTACAAATCAAACTGTACCAAATATAATGATTAATGTATTTATATCGAGTATATGCGTTCCTATGTCCCTTATATGGAGCAAGGGTCGACCATAGTGTCCATTCTTTATTCATCTCCATTCCCTATGCTCGTATTGACATAAAGGTTCTCTAAATTTTGATATTTGATATTGAAAATTACTGAACTGCACTTTTTCGAACCAAATTCCAGGAATGTAATGAAACTAATGTTTATTTTCACAGTTTGGGAGGTGAAATAGTATTAAAGATAATATTTTATAGTTTCTCGTATTGTTGTTTTATGTGAAGCATTTGAACAAGTTCTTATAAAATTCAGAGATAAAAACAAGGTGGGTGATTTTATTTATCATTATGTTCACGCAATCGGAGTCGCGAGCTAAGGCTCAGTCTACCCATAATAATAAGTCGTAAAGTGCTCAATAAAATAAATTACACACAAGTAGACAATAAAATAGCTCTAAACTAATAGTGGCACGAGAGTAGCAATCAGAAGGTAGCGTAGCCATTTACAACTATACAAAACAATACTTTTCGTATATCTGCCGACTTTAGTTTTGATTTTTAACTCTTTTCTGGTTTGGAATTGGAATAATATTTTTTATTACCAGTAAACGTTTAGAACAAAAAAAATGGGAGGGGGCAGTTTGATACGGGACATAAATGTTACTATTCTAACGGAGTAATTAGCTCTCACAATTTTTACCTAATTAAGCTTATGTAGGTTATTATGTAGGCAAATCCAAGCTCTACTGTGTTAAGAAACAGGAACTACATATTTTAATAGGCAGGGTAGGGTGTGCCGACTAGGTTATAGAGGGCTATAGAGGTTCTATAGAGGTGCTATAGAGCTCGGCACTCCGCTAGCGGTCGCGTGCTCGACCGCAATTATCTCGCCTTGCTACCGCTACACCAGTTTTCAAGAAAGTGTAAACAATTAAGACCCTTTTAGGAGAACACGGCTCTATTTGTTCTTATTTGATAAAATTATAGGTTATAGCCACTTTCAACACACTTTATCTGTTTAATATTGTCAGACGAATATAACTTCGCTTCAGTGTTGACAATGTACGGCCAATTTGCATAGAGCGCAGTGGAAAAAAAGTAGAGTACGAAAACGGACCAATGGCCAATAATATGACCTTCGTAAATACTAATAATAACTACAAATTATAAAATATTATAAATGCGAAGTAAAGGTGTGTGTAAATGTGTATTGGTTATATCTTCAAGGCTAAACGGATGAGCCGATGGAAATTAAATTTGGTATGTAGAATGTTGATAGGTGAACACAGGCACTCAGGCAACACACAAAGCAGGGTAACACAGGCTATTTTTCAGCGGTCAAAACCGCTAGGCATGGCCAGTTCACAATACGACGTACCTATATTCTTATAAACTTAACTCTTGTGCGGGTCCATTATGTCGGAATCAGTAACATATTATAGGTAGATCACAGTCAAATAATTGAAAATAGTAACGATGTGATTTATGCAAATCGATAGGTTGACGTTCAATTTAAATTGTGAGGCACGTTGCGCCCGCGGCGGTGCGGTGTCGGCTATTAGGCTCTTCGCAGGACACGCGCGGACCCCGTCCTATGAATATCTTAGGATTACTTATTTTAGCCACTATTCTTTCATATCGATTCGTTTTTTGCTCCTGTTATCCTTGCAATAAGCCAAGATCGGTATTTTGTCAGTTATTCTATCACTTAGCTCGGTATTCGTATTAGTAATTCTTTGATAATTATCCTTCTGATCGTAAGTAAAGCCAGGGTATTACAGACGTCAAGACTTCTTTCATAATTCGGGTTTATTTTAGTAATTCAATATGTTATTACCTACTCAGCTTATCTATGTACGAAATAATAGATACAAATACTTACAATTAAAAATGTACCTAAGTACTTAGGAACAGTTTTTATGAATCATCAAGTGAAAGTTCCAATCTGAAGTTCAACTTAGATCGAGAATCGAGACACTTAAATCGATACCACCTGACAATGAACAATCTCACACAGAGACGCATAAATTAAATCATTCAATATTGCTACAATAAAATCGAAAGACATTTCCTGTTAGTAACTCTCTGTTTGGGATCGATACTGAATTAGAAACATAATCGAAAGTTTTCGATCGTCTCTAATGATGTGAAATATTGGGAGCTTTGAGCTCTCCTCCCTGTATACCTGGGTAACTAAACAAATTGAAGAGGCTTGTCCCTGTTGTGGATCAGGCGAGATCGTAGTAAAGGCTAACATACTTATAATGAATAAAAAATGGTAGACATAGACTTAAATAAAAAATTTTCTTATATCAATGATGGTAGGTATCGCTATTTTAGATTTATGGTTAGTAATCAGTGTAAGATATTATGCTAATGCTTAAATAACACGTCTAACGTATACCTATAGCTAAAATTTTCATCCATACATCAGAGGATTAACATGATGACGAAGTACCTAATATGTACTTTATCACTTTCCTAAACCATAACAAGTTGGTACTGATTGGTACATCGGAGTACATATACGTACATTACACAGTTTTACAAAGGTTCTCGACACGACCACTTACTTAACCTAGGATAACACTCGATATAGTCTAAGAACTGACACTTGGATACATCACAATGCTCTCTATTTGGTGACTTGCACGTGGATAAAAGGTTAAGTGTTATTGAAACCCACACAATTACAACGTGTGGTCGATTCTGATATTATATCCACTACAAACTACAAAATCCCGTAATAGAATTTACTGGGAAAAATATGTCCAAAATTATGATATTGTGAAATTGGCTGCCCAGTCTGATATAATGTTGACGATATCGTTAAAATTCCAGGATTTTGCTAGAAGACACTAGTCAAATGCCAAACACTTGAGACCAACGCTAAAAATGTTCTGGGATTTGGGATGGTAGACGTAGCCTTGAGTGGAAAAACGAGTGAAAATTGTTATCTCCGTATTGTTTTTAGCTGTGTGTGTTTTTTACTTACTTGGCTAGAGAGGCTGCCTGGATGAGAACCCATATGGCAGAGGAGAATATAACAAGGGAGGAGATATTGGTCACCTCCCTGAATACAGATCCAGCTAAATGCTGATGATGACGCATCACTTACATTTTTAAATGTCTGAAAATATCTGGAAATCTGAAACACTGAAAAGCTCTACGTATCGTAGGTATCTTTGTTAGTAGCACAAAAGGCGATAATGTAGATTCCAAGTTACCATGGTCATGTATCTATGCATTCGTAATGCAAAAAAGTAAAAATTCTTTCTAACTTGACAGTCGACCTTGCCGGTTTAATTGAGTGCTACTTACATGGACAGTTATTATTGGTATATGACGATATCTCATACCTTGACACCTAGGGTCACTCACTGATTTCTACCAAACACAATGATTTAGGTAGGTGCCCATATACAATTTGACTGCTATGAAATCAGGCCAAAGCTCACCTTTGATCTTTTTAGAATAAGAATAAATAGAGTTTCCTTTATACCAATAGCAATAGCCTTAACATATTTCATCAATACAAACTCACAATTAAATATTTTAACAACTTGTCACTTTGATCAAGCAGCTAATTAAATGCAATCACTAAAAAGTTAAATTAAAGTTTTGACATATGTATAGATGTAGGTACCTACGTATTTACTTGTGGGTAGGTTTGAGCAAGCAATCATTCAATGTTCATTGAAGAAACGTGCTTACTTATCGTTACAAGTTACAACTTTAATCAAAATATCTATTGATGACCTGTTGGCAATATCATTGATTAAAATGTGTTAATCAATAGCCACATCAATCAAAAATAGAACTTCTCAAATCATTTTGATACAAGCGTTGAGGCAGATCTTTAAATCTAAAACTGTTTCTCGTAGGTAGGTTCGTGTGAGATTTATCGTTCACAATTCACGAGATTTACTAAGCACTAAGCAGCAACCTATAGTGGAAATATTTTGTAGCCGGTAGCTAATAAGACCCTTAATTTACTTATAAAAAATAGCTAAGGACTACATACCTACAGATGTGTATAGGTATAAATCCGAATACAATAGATTCAGAAGTATCCTTTAAGATGGAGATCTTAGTTCATAGATCTCCAATACGAGTGCGAAGTTCCAATGTTTGAAAAATGCTGTCGCTACTACATTTCATCATAATTTTTGATAGTGTTTGTAATAACAGCCTTCGACAACGGCGGACAATATAACGTGCTGCGTTTGTATTGAGCAGGTAGACAGCTATTACGACATCAACACATCACAACTTCAATTGGTAGAGCTTTTCAATGAACCTCATTACCTTTTTCGCGCCGATTTACTGACAAGTTCTAGGCTAGATGTCAATCTCGGATATACGAGCATGCATATTCTTGTGAAACTTGTGGAATTAAAGTTATTACGAAAAGCTCTACCTCTGTGTACCAGCGTATCGAAAAATATATACCTCAGCCACGTATAAGATAGTTATAGATTTTATATTTATTGAGAATATTTCGATTAACTGACATTTTTATATTTTATTGTCATTTTAAAAAAATAAATAATATTTTAACTAGCAGACCGGTATATATAATTAGATACGAGGGTATACCTCGTATATAATTACGGAATTAGATTAACATGTTGGTGCCTTATAAGTACTTACATATTAAATTAGGACATGTTAGGATATAAGCAACCTTTAGGTACCTATAGGCAAAGCGCAAATCTTAATGTCCGATCTGAAGTTTCTTGCCCAGTAGGTATAGCCCTATATTTTTTAATTTAAGGTAAACCTACCCTCATCTCTCATCAGAGTATTGGCCACTGCTGCTGCATAGCCATTCGGACGGTTTCAGATCGGTCTTATATATACCTACCTATTTGCGCTGTCTATACAAGCTCAAGATTTTATTGCAAGCTTATCAATGATCCTGCCAGACCTTCTGGACCAGTAATCGCAGTTGTATCAAATCACATCGCTGTTTAGCAAAGTCTAAGCCAATTCATCAGTTTGGGCTTCATTGACTAGCAACGCGTGCGTGCACCGTATTGTAGCGTAAACAACGGATGATTAAAGACAGGCAGGTTTGAAGTACTTAATTCAAAGCGACCGAGAGAGCAGTCGGTGTGAGGCTGGAGCATGTCACGCGCCCCTTGTGCAGTGTGCACAGTCGGGCGAGTGTTCACGCGGAGGCTCTGTGCCACCCGGCCGCGGCTGCATCGTGTCGTTGCTATCGCTTTCACGTCGTGGTTATCGCCGCACCGATAATCTGCATAGTGCGAACCGTTATTGAAAGCCACGGTACTAGTTTGTGCGTGAAGGCTACAATAGCGGCACTTTAATCTGATATTTATTGACCGAGAGATCGAATGAGACTGTTCTGAGAGGTGGCCTAAATCTATAAGGCATAAGGTAATAATATGTGCAGATTGATAACCACTGGTGACAACCCTTTGGGTTTGGGTTAAGAGTTAGCTGGGTTTCTAATCTAAGATTCATGTTTTACTTATAAAACATGGATATATCGACGCGTGACTTCATTATTGAAAGGGATGTGCTGGTTTATAATTTCGCGACCAATTTGGAGCGATGAAGATACATTTGTGACTCGAAATTTTAGCCAAAAGCTACCCAACCTCTCCTCTTTACTATAACAAATGAGATGCAGTGCAGAGAAATGATGAAAACATTTCCGCTGGGCGTGGGCCGGTGGCAGGCGGCGATGCGAGCGATGGTAGGGAGTAGTGAGTAGGGCGCGGGAGACGCGACGCGCGCCTCCTACTGCTATCAATGATCAGTTTTGGTTACGGGGAGATTATCTTTTGATCGGAGTAATTTCTCATCGGCCTTGTTCTCGATAACATCGAGAGAACAACGGTATGCATCGTCCTGCATAATTATAAACCGAGAATTTAATCCGCGACTTTGCAATATGACTATGGAACGAATAAGTTTTCTCTTGAAAGATAAAAGATATCGAAATTTATTACAAAGCACCAAAGAAATTGCGAACGTCCTCTTTCGTTCACATTTCGGATTGGGTAATCGATGGAAAATGACCAATAAGATAGAAACGAGGACGCGGATCTCGAGAAGGTGAACCGTGCGGGTACTTGCCTAAGTAGAGAGCGAAGCAATCACAAACAATTTTCTATTACTATTTCTCGTTGGACATATTCCGACAACAAACACGATCGTCCCGAGAGCCGTGGGAATGCCCCAGTCGAGTAACGGACGGACGGACAAATGACGCTGCCCGATCTATTGCCTGTAATTGATGACGACTATTGTGCGTCTTAGAAAACCCACGAGTGTTTGTCTTCTTCCATTAAATAGGCAACATAAACGAGTCACATTATAAATACGCTCTATTGCCACTGGATAACCAAAGATCAAGGTATATGCTAGTAGGTAGGTACAGGTGATTAGAATATTCTGATGTTGATGTAGAGTTATACCTACCTACCTGCTTTGATATTTTCTCGGACCATGCCTGTGATGTTTTTTTATAAGTGTCTTTTCTCTTTACAGGAGACAACCAAATATAAAAAGGTAGATATTATGTGTCTACATATTATAATAATTAATTAACATAAATGATCAGTAGCGGCGCTAGGCGTCAGCGACGTCGGCGACCGCCGACGGCCTCGCGCTTGAGGGGGCCTCGCAAATTTTTTAATTATTTATTAATTTTTTTTAAACATATTCACGAGTTAAGTGATTGTGAAGTACTTAAGGGCATTCATCAAAATGCATCAAAAGAAGATCTACAAGTATTATAATGATTTAGGTAGGACTTACAATATTTCAGGAAGGCGAAAACAGCGACATACAGCCTTTCGAACTATATAAAGGTACCTACTACTAACTCCATGTTAATATCAGGCGCAGAACCAGGGCCCCGCGGGCATGGGGGCCATGAAAATTAAGTTATTTAATGTGGCTTAATTTTTTTTCTTGTCAAAATCAGCAGCTAGCAATCTCTTTTTAAAATATTCTCGGCGCTCGCAGAAAACTGCACGCTCTCTAATTAGCAAAATTATTGTAATCTCGTGACTCTTAGAACGAGTTAAACGTACAACTTTTGTCTCTGTTTGCGCTCTTACTAGATAGAATATTTAATTTTAATTAAATTTCCTTGCCACTCGAAGCCAGCAAATGCACAAAATTCGTGCAAAAAAATTCAAAAATATTCTCGGCAACGAGCTGCTCGCGCTTTTATACATAAGAATATAATATTTAGATTTCTAGCCCCTCGGTGCAAGCTAAACGTACAATTATTCGTGCTGAAAAATTCAAAATTTTCTTGGCGCTCGAAGCAAGCTGCTCGCGCTCCTACAGATAATAATGCTTTTATTACCACTCGGAGCGAGATAAACGCATACCTTTCATACTCACTTAGACAGAATTTAAAAAATATAATATCATCGCTCGGAGTGAGGCGTAAGGCACGAAGATGAAGTAAATACAAGTGAGTTTATGCCGTTAATTTACAAAGATGAATCTAATGCGTCGTTTAGTGTAAAAAAGGTGTGAAGTATTCAAATTTGTATGACTACGCTTAAATGTCTCCCTTCTCAGTTTGAAAAAAATGCTAGCCGAAAAAGGGGGGCCTCGCGAACCTAATTTCGCCGACGCCCACGCGTGGTCTAGCGCCGCCACTGTAAATGATCATAGATACTCTATATTATAAGTAGGTACTAAGTACATTGTTTTCAGAGTCCTCTCCTCCTTAAGTCGTAGGTATTCCTCATTACAGAATTACAGGGAGTCGTAACTCGTGACCCTTTGTAGAATGTTGGTGGTGATTTTCATTGAAATCAGTGAACGGGAGCTTCGAGATGGGTGAGTGGTGAGTGGATCTGACCAATGCAATGCATCAAACCTGGGACCTTTGATTTTGCCAGTGACTATGAGCTTCTCCAGATAGCTTCTCAGGTTTTCAGAGTTAAGATGCTCATATTATCTCTAAAGAGATGCTACTTGGAAAATAGAAATAGTTAAGAATCCTATAATGCTTTTTTTATAATGGAATAAAACCGTAACAAGCGTGTACGCACATACCAAATTTAATTTAAAGGTGTCTCAAAATAATTACAATTAACAGTGTGATTGTTATTCGTGCGATACGATCCGGTTACACGCCAAAAGTAATGCGCGTCGAGCTCGGCCTGGGGCGTGCACGGGTGTAACTCATTAATTTCCATGTGTAAATATTGATTCCATTATAAAATATTATATTTAAAAGTTTGCTTTAAGATATTTGTTAGGGGCTCGATGCAAAGGAACCATTTGTTTTTGGGGTGTTTATTAAAAACGAAGGTAGACAGGTAGAGACTTATAAAATAAAATAAAAATAAGTATAAAGATAACCAAATGCTTCAAAACAGGATAGATAGGTAGGTACCTAAGGATTTCCAAACATATTTTTTTTCTAATTAAATGTTAGGCTCATCCCACATTGGGCCTATGCGACACGAGCGTATAACCGACGACATCGTATTGTCGCTTAGTCGCTGCGATAACGCATCGTGATCTTTGCAATTCACCAGCGGTGTGTGTTGCATAGTGGTTGCCGATACAACGCATCGTAATCGTCGAGACTTCGGACAGACGACAGAGTATACAGAGTCACGCTCGCCCAACGTGGGTTAAAAGGTCAGTGTGCTTTTGTCATAGGCCTCCTCTAGCAAGTTCTATTGTGACTGGTAGCCAGTAGCTCTACTCTAGAATGGACCCGAAGTTAATCTCAAATTGGTCCTCTAATCGTCATCTATGGTTTTGGTAATGTAAGCATATTTTTTCTTCTCTGATATACCTACACGTAAAAGATAGCGATGACCTGCAGGGCTATTCACTTATCGGTTAAGGAACCGAACCGAATACCGAATTGTCAAAAATGTACGAAATGACGTGACATGTCATGTCAAGTTGTATCTACATCATACGTCATTTCATACATTTTTGACAATTCGGTATTCGGTTCGGTTCTTTCACGGATAAGTGAATATCCCTGCTGAGCTACTCTACTCACATGATTATGGTAATATTAAATCAATATGTAATACCTAAGTACTTTTGCCGTAGCTAGGCCCGATCTTATAACTATTAAGATTTATCTAATAAATTCATAAGCTTAGAACTCCTTGATACCCATACTGGGATACCAGGTAATATAGGGTAACTACCGTTATCAAATAATTCCGATTTCATATGAATTCGTAATGACTGTGTTTGTGAAACATCGAAGGATTCAAGCGGACATGCGCTCTCACCGATCTTTGGAACAATTTATCTGTGTATCACAAACTATAATTACGCCGTTGGACTCGACGACGATGATACAAATTAAACTAGCGGTTCGTACGCGATCGATTAATCGAATGCAGATTATATCAACATTTGCAGGAATTGTTTCATACATAGGTACTTAGTTACTCATTTATATAGGTATACCTAAGTATATCCAAGCAATCAATGTCCAAAAAAATATAATTAGCTAGCTACGCCCAGCGGTTTTACCCGCTGTCAGTACAGCGGGTAAAACACACTACAGCGGGTAGCCTTTTTTTCATATTATTCCAGGGTCTATGCTATCTCTATACCAAATTTCAGCTCAATCGGTCCACCCGTTTAGGCGTGAAAGAGTAACAAACATACATCCAGATATCCATTCTTACAAACTTTCACGTTTACAATATTAGTAAGATATGCCTAGGTATGTAGGTAGTTGGTAGTGATTGATTCAGAAAGGACTAGGCTCAAGCTCCTAACTGTGAAGTCTGAAAGCAACTCCTGACTCCTGGAAATAACTGGGACACAGATAAAAGAATACTAGCAGGGGAACGCCGATAATTATGTAAAATTATCGAAATTTAAACTTAAAACAAATTATTTTCATTTATCTATGCTAAGGGGATTTTTTAAAAGTAGTAAATACAATTTTTTACCTTCTATCGTAGACAGAGAAAGCTATAGACTTTGGGATGTGTTTTATCTCATTCGCACGAGAAAGAGAACAACTTATGCGAAAGCTGTGTAAAAGAAAGAAATAGAATGATGCTATTTTTTGTTTCATACAGCGTGCCGCTTTTTTCGTGTTTCGCAAAGTAGTTTGCGAAACAAATTTTGACAGCTAGCTGCAAAATATTGTAGTCGTCTTGATTAAAATATAAATTACTGATTTTCAGCAAAGATTTTTTTAATGAAATTACTTGTAAACGATAAAGACTGAATATATCTACAATTTAGTTTAAAAAATGGTGCGGTGTAGCGTGACAGGGTGTAAAAGTGATAGTGAAAAGAAAATGTTCGGATTGTCTTTTCATTCGTAAGTATTATACTATTTTTTTTAATACAAGCATTTCGTAACAAAATTTTAATCATTAGTAATTGTGTTGTATGCACTCTAGACGTAACTTAGGCTTTATAAAAAGCTTAAATATAAAAATAATCATTATTATAACCTCAAAACTGAAAACGCTTGTGTTGCCAACTTTTTTTTATAAATATAAGACATTCATTGAAAAATAATGGCTTGACTTATTATTTATAATGTATGTAGTCAACTCGAACACGAGGGTGTGCTATCGGCCGTCTGAAAAAACCGTAGACAGAGGAAACTAAAACAATAAAGATGTTTTGACTGAGTTTTTTTGGTCCATGAAGTCATTAAAATCCGTAATAAATATTATTAAATTTATGGTGTACCTAAATACTTTTTCATAGTTGGTTTAATCTTATATATTTAATATATTGAAGAAATAAATGCTTGTAAATAAACAAGTGAAATTTAAAAAACTTAATAAAAACAAGCTTTTATTATTATTATTACCATCTAGCACCAAAGTATTCGCCAAGACGAATCAAATGAGCCCAAACTCGATAGGGTTGCGTCGTTTAATTACGGAGTTCCTATGGCCACCTTCCAGTTCTATCATCAGATCAGCTCCTCGTCATAATAATATTGCATTGTCATCCGATTTATATATGGTTGCAAAATTTCAGCTCTATCGGAAACCGGGAGTGGATCTAATTAAATTTGCAAGATTTGATTACAGACAGACTGACAACAGACAGGTGAAAGTAAATAAAAGCTTACAATAAAAAGGTTATCTCTTAAAATTATAAATTATAACCAAATACCATCCCATATAAAAAATGTAGACTCATTTCCCGTGTTTAAAAAAACAGCTTACATAATATCTTACCTCTATATTATACCAACGAGTTATATACTGTAGAAAATAAAATTCTTATATGTTTAACTCAAAATTTTAAATTATAGGAATATGTATATTCGAATTTATCTCATATATTTTGTATCATTGCAAATATCCTTGATTATATTATAACCTTCCTGACCTGAAAATTATCTTTGTTTTTGAAACGAAGTATAGTAACTACCTTTTTTTCCCCCAGGAAAAATGCGTCACCCGCGCATTGTCACCCAGCGCCGAGGGGCGCAGGGTGGTATGTGGGACCCCCCGCCGAAGATGTGTGTGGCGAGGATGACCATTAAAAAACATGGGGGTGTTCCTGCGGAATGCCATATCACCGGGGCTGCGGGTACACCGAAGCACTCGTCCGCGGCAACTAATAATATCCCCTATCTTGTAATCTTATTATTTAAGTTTTATTTAACTCGATGATTGTGACGACGAACGAAATAATAATTGTTATGTACCTAAGTGTGTCTTTGTTGATAACTCACTTGTAGTCTAACTCACAGAGTACATTTTATATATAGTAAGTCTACCTCGTATTTTACTTAATAAATAGTTAGGTACTTTCTAATAAATAAAGGAACATGCACAAATTTTGGTTTAATTTTCTTCGTATGGTAACCCGAAATATGGTGACGTAATATTTATTGTCCCTTTCAGCGGCACGCGTTGTGAGGGTCTACAGTATTATCCGTTTACGCCTTCTATATTTTTCTGCTCTGAATTTTTCACAATCTTCATTAATAACTCGATATATGTAACGCCATCTAGCGAAATTATTTTAAACTAAAAAACAAATGTTCCTAATAAGACCCCATGACTGGGATATGCTTGGAAGAGGGTGATGCAATGGTTGATGGCGGGAGACAGTTGAATGAGGGTATCAAGAGACATGACGGGATCACAAAATCAAAAGCCTCCCTTGTTTGTCGGTCTCGACCTTTCTATGCTTAGCAGCAGATATACCAAATTGATGATGATGACGGGAGGTAACATGAAAAATACATCAATTCTATATTGAATATGATTTATTGCGAATTTCAAGCTAAACTTACAAGGAAGCAAACGGTTTAATTTCCAAATCTTTGCTCCTAGGAATGGCCTCTTGTGACTGAATAGTGGCTAATTTGTTTTATGTTACACCTAAAGAGGTAAAGGTATCTACAAACGGGATAACTTTTAGGTTTACTAAATTCTAGTGTTTAAAAAATACAACAACGAGTTAGTATGGAAGACGGAATATAATAGACAGATCTTATAGATTCAATTATTAAGTAATTAAATAATATAACAACTTTGTACAATCATTTGTTCTTCACTTAACACTAAACATCACAGCTCTTCATGCTTTGCATTTGATTTCTTGACAAAATTCCTAAAGTCTTTTTGTTGTCGAACATGATCGACGCACTTTTGTACGAGTTTTACAAACTCTTTGACATCGAACGAGTAGTTTGTAAACTTGGCGTGAGATCCACCGCCTGGACCGTGACCCTGGAACAAGTCATTATAATTTTTAAATTTTAATCATAAAACAAGTGAAATTAAAAAATATATATTAAAAACAAGCTTTTATTGTTATATCACCAAAGTGCTCGTCAAAACGAATCAAATGAGCCCAAACTCGATGGGGTTGCGTCGTTTAATTACGGAGTTCCTACTTTCAACTCCATCAGATCAGCTCCATGTTATAATAATATTGCATTGTCATCAGATTTATACATGCATGCAAAATTTTGGCTCAATCGGAAACCGGGAAGTGAATCAAATTTAACTTGCAAGATTTGATTACAGACAGACAGACAACAGACAGGTGAAAGTAAATAAAAGCTTGTAATAAAATTACCTACATTCTGATAATTGTGCTTGAACTTTTTTGTTTATATTTTGACTCTTATTTTTAAAATGGCATATTGGCGTGTTATACCTACTTCTTAAAATATTGTATTATATTTCATTAAATACGATCTTACTTGTACTACTTATTTAGAAAAAGTCTTGGTATCGATTTTTTCCTTTTTGATTTATATGTGGACAGTTTTTATATGCTAGATCCCGTCTGGGCTAGGTGCCACGATCTTACCCATTATTCTGCCGTGATTTGCGTCAAATTCATCGTGAAATTATGTCAACAGTTTCAAACATTTTGTACAGTTTAATGAACGCCGATTGATCTAGTACCTACGAGATTTACTAGCTAAAATATGTGACATCAACCTGATTTTGTTCGAAAATATCTACAAAAATTTTGTGGGGCGGGACATAAATCACAACTACAAGACGGAAACAAATCAAGATGAATACGCAGTGGGACAATTGTATTAAATAATAACATTGATTTCCGTAAAGTAACGCCTAATTCCATTATTTACTGAATGTTTTGATTTGATGTCATGTCAATAAAGAAAACAGAATACTTACAGGATCCTGTTGGACAAGTTTGGAGGTATCTTCCCAAGTCACATATTTGAGCCCTCGCAGCCGCGTCAGGTCTTTATAACAATTGGGGTCTTCACAGTTATAACTAAAAAAGATAACATTATGTAAGATTTCTAAAACAACTTTTTTTTTATGTGATGAAGTAGAAGACGAGCAAGACGCTCTCCTGATGTTAAGAGATAACGGCTGCCCATAATCAGTACAGTGTTACCTAGGATTTCACAATTATGTGAAATTCTAGGAGCACTGCACCAACGCTTCTTACTCAAAGAGTCATGAGATGTTAAGACTCTTTAGCCCAGTAATTTCACTAGCTACAGTGCCCTCCTACCGGAGCACAGTGATGTTTGCACATCACTGCTCAGGCGGTAGAATAACTGGCACTGTTGGGGTACCCACCTAGACGACCTCCTGCAAAGGAAGTCTACCCCCGGTGAAAACGTTGGGATATTCCATATTAACTGTGTATTATGTCTTTAATGTCCTGAAATATTCATTCATTCATTTTATTTAATACTAGCCTATGTCTAAGCTTTACACGCGAAGCAAAATTTTTTCTGGTCTTTTTACATAAAACCGATACGATTTCTAAATTTCAACCAAATCTGTTCATCAGCTTAAGCTGTATGATAGATCAATCAAACAGCGAGTCAGTCACATTATTTTATAATATTTGGATACCTAAAAAACTCATTTGAAACCTAACAGAATACAGATAAATTGTGTATTGTTAAATATGATACATACACTTCAAAAACGGCCGCCCAATCCGGCAAAAACAATAAATGTGTCAGACCGGCGCCATGCATTCCAATGAACACATCAGAATTGTGCGTTATTTCTATCTGTTTCAAAAACGACACAGTTCTATCGTACACCACTCTTTGTACATCTACCCCTTGTAATTGTTTCAAGGCGTCTATGATTTCCTTCTCGTTGAGTATTCCTCTGTAAGTGGTTCCACGGGATAATAGGGTAACTTTCACTCGATCGTCGGGTCTCGGGTGCAGTTTGATGTCCATTGAGTGGAGCATGTGCTTTGAGAAAGCGTGGAATAACCCGCTCTTTTCACAGCCGTATATCTGCAATTTCAGAACATGTTATGGTTTTTTTTTTTATTTCACACTTTTTTTAATGGCAAATGCCTTTATTGAGAAAAACAAACTAACAATACTACAGCTACTACAGCAGTTGAGAACACTTTTATTAACCACAGATCGGCCACAAGCCAATCTACAGAAAATCCAAGTGCTCCAAACCACTGTCAGATGGCAGAGTGCCCAGAATGCTGGCAGAATTGCCACGTTGAATGACATACATACTTATACTTACTTACTTGTTATGGTTAAATTTTGATTTGGTAACTAACTGCAACCAGCAGATCACCCCACCCACTGAAGTAGCCTATTTATTATTCTAGGATCTAAGCTATCTACGTACCAAATCGGTTTGGCCGTTTAGGCGTAAAAGACGAAATAGTAACAAACTTCCATACAAACCTTCGCAGACATTAACATTAGTGGTAGGGGATATATTAGAAATTGTAATATGTTGAATAAATCACTAAGCAATCATTTAAAATAATTTAGTGCGTAATTACTATATTTATTAAGCAAAAGTAATTTTTTAAAATCATTATTAAGAATATTCAATAGAATATAGTTCTGATTATAATTATTGAAAAGAAGAAATTTAAGGCTTCACTTCATACTTACCAAAGGAGTATTATAATAAAGTCCAAAAATCATTCTAGGCAATAGAGGAAAAAGTACATTTTTGAAGCAAACTGTCTTCCCTCTAAATGTTTTCAAGTCCCATATAGGATTAATAGAGAAAGCCTTGAAAGCATCTTGGAATAGTGACTGGTAGGTGAATGTTTCCCATACAAGGATGTGATTGTCTCTTAAAAATGTGGACGGATGGGTAGAATTCACATGCAGAGATGCATACAGGTTGAAAAAATCACAGAAATGGTGGTACATATTCACAGCTGGAAAAGAAAACAAATTTTTAGAATATACAAAAATCCTAACCTTTTCAACAAAAAGTGGGCACTATCTGATTAGTTATATCGGCAGATTAATAGGGGTCCTTGTACTAATTACTAATATTATATAGGTGAAACTTTGTACGTGGCGTGCGTGGGTGAGTGCGTTTGTTCATTAATCATTCATGCAAGAGGCTGAATTGATAAAGCCCACAATTATTGTGTCTAGAATTTTTTTAACTTTTTTGCAAAAAACTAGATGTGGGCAACAGATTTACTTTCTGAATACTTACTAAGTATGTACCCTAATATTTTTTTTTCGGAAGGCACGTAATTTTGTGGGTCCCGGCTGTTTCCTATAAGATATGTAGGAGGCAGTCGTTAGGTCATGTTGCAGGCCCTGTAGTAATCTCGGCAACTTGAAACTGCAACATATAGGTTCGCGACACAACCTATAAATTCTGATTTGACTCTGACAGTGTAAGTAGGGAAACCTGTTCTGTTGGAGTATAAACCCCAATTATTATTATTATTATCCATACATTCAAATTTATATTATTAGTGAAATACAAGAAACTTACTAGCATCAATCTTCATAATATAAGTTGGTTTCTCTATGACCATATCACACTTGCCATCGGCTATAGGCCTCTCGGGAGTGGCCACAAAATTGACTAGCTCTGGTGCCCATGACTGCAGTGCGCTCATATGCTCTGCTTCATTCTTCAGCCTTTGTGAATGGAACTTACAATGACCACCTGTGAACATTAGTAACATTACTAGGTGAGTGGATACTGGATACCAAAAGATTTTGTAAACTACCGTGAGTGTTATCCATTACAATTACGATACGGCTGTACTTACGTAGGTAATTTTGTTGAGAATTGTCTTAACTGTGTTGCTCACCGTTGGGTACTGCAGGCGTGTACTCCCGATGAAGGACATCGTTGTAGGGGATTGGACAAAAAAAATGTTTTGTCCATAATGGATATTAAAAATATTAGGACACATATTTGTTTATTTGTAAAAAACGTGTTATTTACAACACACTAAAGTTACATGGAAAGGGTCGTGACGTCATGTGTGTGCTCGTGTCGATACAAAATGCACACACATATGACGTCACGCGTCATCACCGAAAAACTTATAAGCGCTATATCTCAGCCCTTTTTTATTCTATTCTCAAACAAAAAAAAAACGTATCGAACATTTTTTTATTATCAAAATTAGGGACTAATTATATTTTAATGTTTTTGATCTTATCCGATCCCCTATTGTCCGAAACCATGATTATGCCAATTTTAAACAAAATAATTACGTGAGTACAGCCATGTCGTATTTTTAACAAAAGATTTCCGATGTGCCATAAGAGATGCAGAAATGGCCAGAGCCTAGCCAGTCACTCAATAATGCACTGAACTGACATAGTAAGAAAAGTGAAATACCACAATAATTATTGTCATCCCTGTACATTATTCCAGTGTTATGATTAATGATATGGCCTTTTCTTCACTTGAATCCAGTGTTTCTGGTATGATCCAGAAAAGTTGGCTTAGAGATGGTGAATACAATTAAAGAGAAAGATATATCAAGGGGTTCTAGGCGAGGTCTTTGCAGTGGGAAAGTATTGACTTTTTTGTTATATTGTGACCCTTATAATAATAGGTACTTAAGAGCGTATATATCAAGTTTGATATATTAAAAAATTGGATGAGGAGCAATATTGAAAAAAAAATTTTTTTTCAAAAAATCTCATTTTGTTATTTTTTAATATATCTCACTGAAAACACTTTTAAAACGTGTGCAATAATATTATGGAGGGCTTGTACAGAGGAATTTTCAATAAATTAATTCCTTGAATTTATATTTCAAAATTCGTCAAATTGTGCAAGCGAGAGAGCGTCCCTCGATATATAGGCTCTTAATAGCGGCATTAAATCTTATAATAAATGTTTTTGATTTTGTATATTGTTTGAGTGAATTATGTACCTATTTGTCCTGGACCAAGTATATCCATTTTGTAGCGTAAATTGTCACCTCTTCCAATCAGTCCAGTAAAATTTAACATCATGTTCCGTCCTCTGCAGAATCTGAAATGTAATGAATAAACTATATTATTTTCCTATACTTTAAATTGAATAAAAAAACATGTTTTATAATTTTCACAAAATATACCTAGGCAATCCCAGTAGTTTTACCTGATGTATAGAATAGAATAGAATGATACTTTATTGCATACCAAAATACAAGAAATAGTTATGAACATAATATGACTAACATAAAACTAGAGGTAAACAATCGGCGGTCTTATCGCATAAAGCAATCTCTTACAGACAACCTGGATGGAAGAGAATTTATGGTAAAATATATAGCGTAACATATAACTGATGTAACATAGGTAATTTGTTGTTCTAGGGCCTAAGTTCAAATTTTGAGCTTGAAAATTTTGGGTTGTATAGTGTATAGGCTATAGAGCCAAATGCAGTTATCAAGAGTGATCATCAAGAGATTAATTTATTATTTTTTAGTAATTTAGTATATGTCACTAATCCCGAACTTCTAAATACTGGCACATCCAATAATCCGGCAACCTCTACACCTATCCTTGCTGCGTCATGGCACTCCGGTTGCTACGTCGTGGTCTACCCTAGTTTAACCTTTAAAACTTATCAGATGCACATGCATACATATTTATCTGATTTTTAGATGTTATATAAAATAGAGATTTTGAAGAAATTAGATAGAGGACAAAACATTTTTTTTTTTCATCATGATTTTTAACCCCCGACGCAAAAACGGCGGGGTGTTATAAGTTTGACGTGTCTGTCTGTCTGTGTGTGTGTGTGTGTGTGTCTGTCTGTGGCATCGTAGCTCCCGAACGGATGAACGGATTTTGATTTAGTTTTTTTGTTTGAAAGTAGAATTAGTCGAGAGTGTTCTTAGCCATGTTTGGTGGAAATCGGTCCAAGATGGCCGCCGCTACAAAATGGCGGATAACTTTTTTTTCCACGACCCCATCAATATGGGAAAGGGCTTGACTAGTAGAATACAACACACTATAACAAATTTAAAATCCAAGATGGCCGCCACCACAAAACCGCAAATTACATATTTTGAAAGTGTTGCATTGGGGGTTTTTTAAATTTTTAATTTAATTCACTTGAATTCATTCTCCAGTAATCCAAACATAATAATAATCCAACACCCTGTGGTTTTTAATAGTGCCGGATTAGTGAGATTATACTGTAATTTATTTATTAGAACAATAATAAAGGTCACCTTAAATATTTTGAGCACTCCAATGATGTGTCATCTGGGAAGGAAGCTTCGCACATAACCATTAGTTCTTGTATTTGCTCCTTCACAAAGCCTGAAATTAAAGAAAACATAATAAGCAAAATTATTTTGCTTGAGTATCTTTAAGTCTAGGGTTAATAGGTGTTTACTAGGCCTGAGGGCCTATTGGCTATAGCCCAACATGTAAAACACAAGAATCTATAGAAAAAATTGTGTACATTACTTGCTCAAAATCAAAAATAAAATACTCCGTGCCATCTCAGATTCCCCATGGTACATAAAAACCCAAGAAGTACACGATTACCTGGGGGTCCCTACAGTGGAAGAGGAGATAAAGATGTTGGGAGGCCGCTACTGTGAACGCCTGAAAATCCACTCATACCCACTGGCTAGGGCGCTAATTGAACGCCCGCAAATAACAAAGCGGTTGAAAAGAAGACACATCTTTGACAACCTACTACCAGAAGGAAGAGGGACTAATGAGTCCGAGCCTCAAACGACATAGCCACTCAACACATCTGCTTATAGTCAGCGACTGATCGCGGAAAAATGAAAAAAAAAAATTACTTGCTTAAACCTCCTCATCAATATGAGTAAAATAACAAACATAGTAATGTACATTGAATTTGTCATCAATCTTGGTGTGAATTCTCCAATAGGCTCTCTGTGTGTAACTTCAACCACATCATAAATTACTAACAGGTGAAACTGGTCAACGCAGCCTGATTCTAAATAAAAAAAATACTGTTTACTTATTTAGGTACTCTAAAAATTTGTAAGTAGTAATTGGTTATTTATTAATTAATTGGGGTTTATACTCCAATAGAACAGGTTACTGTCAGAGACAAATCATAATTTATAGGTTGTGTGGCCAACCTATATGTTGCAGTTGCAGAGATTACTACAGGGCCTGCAACATGACCTAACGACTGCCTCCTAAATGTCTTAGGAAATCTTATAGCGTTCAGGGAAAAATCTTTGCCACACTGAGATTTGAACCCAGAACCTACGGCTTACAACCCAAATGTACAACCACTAGGCTATGGCATACATCTTATGACTCTTGAGTAAGAAGCGTTGGTGCAGTGCTCCTAGAATTTCACATTATTGTGAAATCCTAGGTAGCACTGTACTGATTATGGGCAGCCGTTATCTCTTAACATCAGGAGAGCGTCTTGCTCGTCTTCTACTTCATCACATAAAATAAAATAAAAAATTGGGCTATGGACGCTTGGTTAGACACATTATCATCAGTCTATGTTCTTCCTATGTATTTTGTTTTTTGTGAGTATTTTGTTCCATGGTTCCTCCTCAGCAGGAAAACGACAGGAAAGGTGTTAATAAGATACCAATTTTGTTTTAACTATTTGAATACATTTGAGTATTAATCTTAAGCAGTAAACGTAATGTACTATAACTGGCCATAAAAGTAATGTCGTAATAACTGTTTTACATAATATCCACCCACAAATATTTGCATATCATTAATAAATTTACCAAAGTCTGCTTGGGTATAAAACGTATCTAGTTGAGCCTCTTTCGTTTTTACCCAACCACGGTGGTCACCCGGACAAAGGGGCCTGACTTCATATGATTTACTAACATCACAGTTCTCTTCATAGCCCCAACATACATTAGTCCCGATAGAATCTTTGTACGGGCATTCAGGATCATCCATACAAGATTTCGAAACATCTTCGAACTTATTGAAAACGTATGCAGCATGTTCTCTCGGTATGTTTAAGTCTTTGTAACTTAAAGTCGCCACAAAATTAATAACTAATGAACTGACTATTGATAAGTTTAGCCACATTTTATAACAAGATATTAATTATTAAAGTTTTAGAAAATATACAAATAAAAACAAAAATATCCGCGCACGCCGCAACTGAGTGAACTGAGACAGACTAAAAATAATCCCACAGACTAAAATATCGCTATAGCGATCACAAAACACACGTGGTCACAGAAGAAATCGGTCTGAAGTTACGAAACATCTGTGGACGAAAGTCCGAAGTCAAAGATTAAAAATAATAGAGTATAGAGATTTTACAATTCACTCATTAATACATAATCTGTGATCAGCTGGTAAACGTCGACGCGCGATTTGCGAGCCCGCCACAATTTACAATTTCGAAGAAATTCTTGACCTTAAAGTTTTTAGAATTACGCGCAGTCATTAACGTTCCGATAACTGTAATGGGGATATTTTATCGATATTGGTGATTATTTTTGTTTATCGCCTCGAATAAATACAAAAGTTTAATGTCGCCATTTTGACCCTGTGATGTTGTGACCCATACATTTAAATTCGTATTATTAGATTTGATGCAGAAACAATTTAACAGCTGTCCTAGTGCTTAAATAAATGGATGTACGATTGAAAGGAATTCAGAGGAAATGTCTCAGACAGATAGTACAATAAACTTCCTAATCCATGACGCCAATGGTTAGTAATAAACACACATCGACAGAATACCCTTGACGCTACTTTACAGACTTTTTGTTTAATTATATTCAAGTTAGAGGCTTATTTTGTTGTTAATTTATCAGCAGAAATTAACCATCTATGTGTTGCAGTAAGTATTTGTACTGTAAAATGGGTAATATGTCTTGTCAAAGTAGTTTGTGCGCGGCCCGCGGGCGTACATCTTCGTGAGGCGAGGTTAGAATAGTCGTTAGTTGTTATAAATGCCGGATGTTTATTATTTTTTAACTGCAGGTTGTATTTAAAGTCTATATCATGTAGTTTTTGCTATTTACTCTCTAAAGTAAATGATAGTAATAGAGCATGTTTGTTTTAGGCCAACCACAAGTTGTAAAAGTGGTACAGAATACAAATAATCAAGTTATACCTCAAATCAAAATCAAACCCAACCCTGTGAAGGTGATAAAACTACCAGTATCACAAGAAGGAAAGGTATGTTCTGATTAAACCAAAGCCTAGTCTTTTTAATTTAGCTACCTCATTCCACAGAATTGACCAGATGTGTTCTCAGGTTATAGTTAAAACTTAAAACAGTCACAACAAATATTAACAAGAACATTATTCACTACCAAACAAAATCTCCTCCCATTAGTTACTCTACTATTTACTTCATAATATCTATTGTTGTTGAAAGACTCCAATTTCTTCTTTTTTAAATTATTTTGCCATATTATATGCAGCTAACTTCTAACCTTTATCATTTGATTTTAAAATTTAAGTATAGGTGTTTGTTGTATACAGTTTATATAGGTACCTACCTACTGTAACAGTCTCAAACATGCATATTAATGATCACATTTTATACATATGTATTTTCATAAAATCATATCCCTTCTATTAACTCATAAATTTTTCCTTCATTTTGGTTGATTATGAAAAATTACCTCATTGTTTCAGACACCTATTTTTAGAACTGTAAAGTTAAGCAGTATCAAAGGAGGACAAAGTAAGTTTTTATCTTTATTATTTCCATAGTAATCTGTATGTCTGTGGAGAGTGTTCTTCACCTGTAGTAGCTTAGCTGCACAAAGCAACTTCTTCACACTTCAGACATTGTTTATATCGCCTGCAAAGATCTTTATATAATTGAAATTCTCACTGGAACACATTTCAAGCAGAAGTCACTATTTTACATTCATAATGTGTGGTTATGATGTCACTGATGAAATAAATGATTAACCCCTTGATCCTTAAGTTTGTTATAACAATTAGGGTTAATTTTACCAAATCAGACCTTAGTTTTCTTAATCAAACTAAGCTATAGTATACTAGCATTTGCCTTTACTTCACTCACTCAGGATACCCAGGAATATACTCTGACATTCTAATGGTGAAAATGTTTTTGAAATTACCCAGGAGATTTGAGTCTTCATTACAAAAATATGATTTTTTTCATCAGTATAGTATTAGTATAGAGTTGTCTGTAAGAAATTGCCTAGTGAGAAAAGACTGATAGTTTACCTGGCATTACAGATAATCTAGCTCAGTAAGTTTCTTTGGTATGCAATATAGTATTATTCTTTTCTATAAATATAATTTTTTCAATAAGGATAATTATTATAATATATTATTATTATATCTAGCCCATACTGTCCCACTGCTGGGCAAAGGCCTCCCCCAAGTCTCTCCACATATCGCGATCAAGCGCCGCCTCTTGCCAGTCTGCATGGTGTGTGTGCAGATCGTCACGCCATCTCTTTCGGGGGCGGCCTCGGCGGCGCTTTCCATCTTCTGGTACCCATTCTGTAACGACCTTTGCCCAGCGGTCGGGATGCATGCGGATGGTATGACCCGCCCAGCCCCACTTCAGCTTTGCAGCCTTAATGCCTACGTCTGTTAAGCCCGTTTTGGAGCGCAGCGTGGTGTTACGTACTCTATCTGCTCTTTTTATGCCTAAAATGCTGCGCTCCATTGCTCTTTGGCAAACCCCGAGGCGAAACTTTTGCGATTCAGTCAGTGACCAGGTTTGGGCACCGTAGGATAATTAAGACTTACTTATATTATTTTTTTACCTAAAGTTACAAATTTATGTACTATTTTCTGTTTCAGACATTTTACAAGTTGCAGCTGATGCCCTAAAGAATTTTCCGGCAATAGCTCCCAAAACCGAACCTGTAGACGTAAAAGAAGATCAAGTAAGCATTTTTAATAAACTAAAAATCAAAAAAATAAACCCAAAAAAGTATGATTCATCCAAGACATATTATTATTATCATTAATAGCTTATACTAGGGCCTTCATGTTAAGAAATCCTCTTTTAAAGACTGTCTACATCAATCTAACTTTAACCCTATCTGTTCTATAGTTTTAATCAGAGAACTAAGTATTTTAGTGCCTAACTGTATTGTGTGCAACTTAATGATGCAATGTGTAACATTTTGATACAATTTGTAACATCAATCTATCACAAATGGTCTTTAGTTAGGGCATTACATTACAATACTCCCTGTATTTTTATCTAATGCTCAATATCAAAACCTGTCGGTTGTCTGTCTGTCTGTTATCAAATCTTGCAAGTTTAATTTGATCCACTTCCCGGTTTCTGATTGAGCTGAAATTTTGCATGCACACATGTATAAATCGGATGACAATGCAATATTATTAAGACATGGAGCTGATCTGATGATGGAGCTGGAAGAAGGCCATAGGAACTACGTAATTAAAGGACACAACTACATTGAGTTTGGGCTCATTTGATTTGTCTTGACGAGAACCCACTTTGGTGCTCGATGATTAATAACGAAAGCTTGTTTGCAAAAAGTTTTTTTTTATTTCACTTGTTATAATTGAAATTGAAAAAATTATTATTGGCACATTCCGTTAGAAGCCCAAGTGAATGAGCACCTTTATAATACTGATTAATAATAATAAACCTATTCATTATTGTGTTTTATCTAATCTACTTTTATGAAGTGTAAAACAATGATATATTGTTAAAAAGGCAATAAAGTTTTTTAAATATGATTAACTTAAAAAAAGGTAACACAATGCAGAGCTTTGTTCCTATGGAATACTTATGTACTAATGTTATAGCTTAACATCAGAGATCTCTTCTCATTCGCCTGCTTGCATAAAATACCAATATTTTAGAGATTAATGGTTTATACAACATGACCGCTGATAACTAGGTATCCAGGTCTTTCCTGCGATTGGGTTTCCTATAACTAAATTTCCTATAACTTAATATTATGCAATAAGGAGATTCTTCCAAGACAACAATATATTAGAAATATTAGAAACACTCCCATAAGCTATAAAGCGGTCTACCAGACGCAGAGTCTTAGGTATCGAGTATTTTCGCAAAATACACACACACACACACACAGTACGGTTATTCTACCGCCTGAGCAGTGATGTGCAAACATTACTGTGCTCCGGTAGGAGGGCACTGTAGCTAGTGAAATTACTGGGCTAAAGAGTCTTAACATCTTATGACTCTTGAGTAAGAAGCGTTGGTGCAGTGCTCCTAGAATTACACATAATTGTGAAATCCTAGGTAACACTGTACTGATTATGGGCAGCAGTTATCTCTTAACATCAGGAGAGCGTCTTGCTCGTCTTCTACTTCATCACATAAAAAAAAAACACCTTATTCAATTAATTATAATCTTGAGTCTGGGGTGTGTTAAAACTTTTTAATTTGAAATTAAATATTTTTAAAATAATTATTAATAACAATTTTCAGTTAGAAGAAGAGGAGCACGACCATCTTGCTGAGCTGACGGAGCTAAGAATCAAAACTCCTGTAAAACTAGCCCCAGCAGTGGTAGAGGCGGGCAGTGCTAGCACAACTAAAGACCTTCCCACTAGCATGTCACATGGCACGCGACGACGTCTCAACTCCGATAATGATCCCCCTGCTGAATAGTAAGTTCAGTAACTTTTTGGAAAATAATATTTTTTTTTTATAAAACATGAGTTTGAATTTGATTTTTTTTTGATCATGAAGATAGGGAAGCCTGAAATGTCCCACTGTAGAAAAAATCTTTCTCTGGCCTTTATTATATATTATGGGCAGATCCTAAAGCTAACTAGGTTGATGTGTGAATGTGAATAAAATGACTTTAGGTCTCCACCTGAAAAGTCTGTAAGTCTCTGTCGAGGCGCACGCGTCTCATAGATATTATAAATGTATCAGACTATTTCTATCATAGTCATACTTACTGTATCGCCAAGCAGTTATTTTGATCATGTTCCGACGTGATGTTCGGAGAAGCCAGGTAGGAGTTACCACGTTTTGTCCGAAAAAGACAGACACCGCGTCGCCATCGCCACTAGCGTTGCACACGTCTATATTGAATATATTATTGCAGCACAACAAAACGCCGCAAGCATGCAGACAAAGTTGGAAAAGGTCTTAGGCATTTTTCAATGAAGGTGTGTGAAAAAGTGAGGAATAAAGGTTTCACATCGTACAATGAGGTGGCAGATGAATTGGTTCTCGAGTTTGCAGCTGGCATGCACGGCTCTGCTGACAGCCAGGTAAGATGATAGATAATGCTCTATTGTACACCATACAAAAAGAAATACATTACCTACAAGTAGAGAGAGTGAAAATATGTAATCATTATGATCCTCTTTGACCAATATTATTAATGCAATTTTTTGTAAGCATGTAAATAATTAAATCTCATCTTTATCCTCTTATTGAGTCTGTTTTAACAAAAGGAAAACTATAGTACTTCTTGGGATTCCAACAAACAATATAATTTTTGCAAATGTCTAACTGGATCAATTATTCATAAAGTGCATGTTTTGCTTTTAAAATCTGGAATATTTTGTTTGGATGACAAAGTGGTAGAGATCAACCCTTTGCAAAATGTGTTAAAAATTGTAAAAACTTAAACACCACAATTTGTCACCTTCACTAGCCTGTCAAGGGTTTCTGTATAGCTAAGTGTTATCTAAATATTATTTTTTTTCTTCCCAGCATTATGATCAAAAGAACATCCGCAGAAGGGTCTACGATGCATTAAATGTGTTAATGGCAATGAACATTATTTCTAAAGAAAAGAAGGAAATTCGGTGGCTCGGCTTACCCACAAACAGTGTGCAGGAATGTAACGCATTGGAAAAAGAAAAACAGGATAAATTGGATCAAATACAGAAAAAGACCCAGCAGTTACAGGAATTAATATTACAGGTAAATTAACTACTTATGGTAATTAACTGCCTTCATTCATGTCACATTGCCTATGTATTTTGACCATGAAATGGGGGAAATCTTTTTAGTATCCTTCGCCAAAGCTGTTTAAAAAAGTTTTGCAGATAATAACCTCTATTTTTAACTGTTGATAAATGCCAAGACTTTTAAGGAATCTATTGGATTTCAAAGGTCAATATAATTGCTCCATCCTTATTTACAGTTAGTATATTGTGAAGGATATTTTCTTTAATCTTCTTAGAAATGTCCTTGTCATCAATATTTTTATCAAATCATTTAGATAACACTTTATTATTTGGTAACATTTCCTTTAATTCTTTTTCCATGGGTATTTTAGGACTTCATGCAATCTCTAAGTAAATAAGGAAGAGAAATTGCCGTGATAAACTTCTAAACATGTAAACAAACCACTCTAAAATTACAAGTTTACATTATACGATTTTTAAAACTATCGCGAGTGTTCTCCATAACTAAAAACAAAAACGGCACAACTCACGTCTAATATTGTCGAGAATATCTCGACCACGGTTTCGGTGAGCGTCGGTTACTGCA
Organism: Hemithea aestivaria; assembly: GCA_947507615.1. Classification (NCBI taxonomy): domain Eukaryota; kingdom Metazoa; phylum Arthropoda; class Insecta; order Lepidoptera; family Geometridae; genus Hemithea; species Hemithea aestivaria. The sequence goes on along the minus strand of OX382327.1, from coordinate 9,878,765 downwards.
GGCGTGAACTCCTGATGAAGGACATCGTAATTGTCCGAAACCGTGGTCGAGATATTCTCGACAATATTAGACGTGAGTTGTGCCGTTTTTGTTTTTAGTTAAGTTTACATTATGCGAGCCCACATATATTTGTGGTGGCTGGTGGTTTAGGTACATGTTCTGAACAGAAAGGAAAGAAAAAAATACTACCAATATTCCTAGAATATTCTATTCTGACATATAAAAGTCTTTTTGTACATAGTCATTGTTTTTATGAATTAATTTTTCATTTAATTTCTATTTTCAGCATATCTCATTTAAAAGTCTGATCGAGAGGAATAAAGATGCAGAGAACAAGGGTTTGAAGCCGTCTCCGTCATCAGCTATACACCTGCCGTTTATAGTGGTGAACACTAGTGATAAAGCACTGATTGACTGCAGTATTTCTAATGATAAGTAAGTTTTGTGAATTTTATACTTTAAGTGGACCCACACGCACTTCCAGCGCCTAAATTATATATCAGTGTTGCTCTACTATGGTATGCTTGTATTATACCTATAAACCTTCCCCTTGAATCAATCTATCTGAAATGAAATGAAACATTGTTTATTCATGTACAAACATCGTGGATGGGTGCAAGAAAACAACATAATATAATGTAACATAAATAAAAAGAAACATATATGAAAAGGTCGCAACTCAGCATGTTACCGGCTATCCAGCCTGCGCTGGTCTTCCGTTGCGGCCGCTTTGGTAACATCAAGAAATAAAAGATAAAATAACATATTATACACAAACAATTAAACAATGTACTAAAATCGTATCTTTAGTTGGTCTCATCCATATAAAAACCGCATCAAAATCTTCTGTCTCCATTCGCTCATCTAAGTACCTTTGTAAATAAAATTGACTAAACTATGACATAAGAATGGATGAACGAAGCACTACCATGTGACGTCATTTAGTACTATCGAACATTGTATTATGTAATATTATTTATCTTATTATTTTTTATTTGATCGACTTATTATTTATTCGTAGATTTGATCTAATACTTTTTCAATTGTTACAGGACAGAGTATATGTTTAACTTTAACAAGAGATTTCAAATACACGATGATATAGATATTTTGAAAAGAATGGGCTTGTTATTTGGTAAGAGCAGACATTGATGGTGAACGTACATCTATCTGCATCGACCGTGCCGAACGAATCGAATTTGAATTTTTTATATTATGAAATCTCATAAAACCTCCCACTTGCCGGAGTGGAATCGGAAGAAGATTTCCTATACAAAAATTCTTTCGGCGCGGTCGATGCGGACATATGTGCGTTCACCATTTAAATCTATGTGAAAAGTAATTTAAAAAATGCTTAATGATACCAAGTATTCACTTTATTGTAATGGCGGGACATTTTCAAGATTGAAGGATTATTTTTCAGGCTTAGATAAAGGAGAATGTTCAGAAGCAGACATTGAAAGAGCCAAAACCATGGTCCCAAAATCCTTAGAAAGTTATGTTGAACGTAAGTATTATTTTGAAATGAAAATTATTATTACTTTAGACTGAGCTGAATTACATGACTTGCCAATTATTGTAATTGTTGGCTTTTAGTATGAGAAATCTATCATAGTACTGTTCACTGGCGGATCCAGGATTTGGTTCTGGGGGGGCCAAGGTGCAGACGGGCAAAAATATTATAATTTTTACTACGAAAAGTTTGTGTTTAGCTCGCTCTGAACAGTTAGAAAGTTCAAATATCCTTAATAATAAGTGAAAAAAAGCCGAGAATAAAATTATAGTCTTGACCATGAAATATGTGCAAAATTCGTACCTCTAAAATGCTTCTGGGGGGGGGCTTTGGCCCCCTGGCCCCCCCCCTAAATCCGCCTATGGTACTGTTAACTGTTACATCACCCAAAACTGTGAATTCTCACTATTAATAACCAAGGGCGAAACACAAATTATTTCAATTATTCCCCTTTTTTTTTAAAATAATTAGTAGTATGGTCATACATGCATGTCCTATTTAATATTATAAATAATATCCAGTGTTGATTTTTTAAGAGTGTTAAACCTTTATATTATTATTTTTTTAATATTGCTCCCCATGCCATTTATATATTATATTATATCAAACTGGAAATACTTTTAAAATTTGTACAATAATATTGTGCAGGGCTTCTCTTGAAAAATTTTCAAATAGTTAATTCTATGAATTTATTTATCTTTGTAAATAAATGGCATAAACTCACTTGTATTTACTTCGGCTTCATGCCGACCGTTTCGATCCTTTACAAGGATCTTCTTCAGGGAGTAGCTGCGGTTACGAGCCGACGTCCGCGCCCCGCTTAGCAAAATTCGCTTAGTTCTATGAATTTATATTTCAAAATGTATCAAATAGTGTGAGCGAGAGTGTCCCGTGATATAAGCGCTCTTAAGTACTATGTTTGTCAATAAGCAAATACATAATTTTACAGAAATGGCTAAAGGCGACATAACTAATATATCAGCATTATTTGAGGAGGAATATGTTGATGACGCTGAAGAAGAACCAGAAGTTCTAGAGGAAGGGGAACCTGACGAGGAGCATGAAGACGCAGACGAAAATGAATATAGTGATGATAGCAGCGATGTCGATGTCTAGCAATACTTTAAAGATGCAATATTATATTTTTATTCAATATTGTTCATAGATGAAGGAAACTACTGAGCTAAGCTTTCAAAAAAAAGATATGATTGTAAGCCCAAATGCTCTGTGGACACCCTCTGCCCCATGCGAGATCCAAGATTCTGCCAAAATCATAACATATTGTTAATTGTTACACTAAATATGAATTAATGTGCAATCGCACTTAGCACTAACTGCACTGCAGCGGCACGGCGCAGCCAAGTATATTTGTATGAAAATGTATGAGACATACCGCACTACGCGGCAGTAGCACGGGGCGGCATTTTCATACAAATTACTTGGCCGCGCCGCTGCAGTGCAGTTGCCGCTTAGTGCGATTTCACCTTTACTGTTTACTTGACATTTGGCACAAGTCTGTTTCAATTATGTTTGTGTGTGGGTATACAAGCAAATAGGCTTACTATGGTGGTTATTTCTTTTTTCAGTAAGCTGAGACCAGTAGTTTACTTCATCTATTACTATTGTTGCAGTTAGTGTTTAAGTATGGCATTCAATCATGGATTTTGGCCTGACTAAATATAATGTCTTGTATGAGTTTCAAGTCTGTAAACAAAATATATTGCTAATGCATTATCAAGATCCATCCACACATGTACAGTTATAATTTCATATTTTTTTCTACTATTCAACTTGTAGGATTGATCACATTTGGTGGCATGCATAATTTATTATAAAAAATAAAATGTTATTTCGCAGTGCTTATTTATATTTTGCTCTGATGGATGTGATTGCTTCCCCATTTTTTATTATAAGTATGTAAGTACATACATGTAAGTACCTAATACTTCATGAACAGATTTTTGGCCTTTTATGTTATTATTGTTATAAGTACCCATAGATAGTACATAGACTAAGAACTAGAAGATTATTGATGAATTTTTAGTAAGCAAGCATTGTAAATAAATCACACTCAATAAGCAATTGAAATAAAGCTAATAAAGTTGTGAACCGAAGAAACATGTTTGTTATTTGCTTGCGACTGTAAAGCTAGATCTACTATACTGTGGTGTGGTATTGTGGAGGATACACCAGTATTTGGGTTTATACGTTGCTAGAAACTTTTATAATACTAGCTTGTGTGGTGTTGTGACTCCACACAAGCACTGTTGGGCAAGATTATAATTTTTTTCTCGGTTCACTTTATAAAGGATATTTGAACTTTCTCAACTGTTCAGAGTGAGCTTAACACACACTTTTCGTAGTAAAAATTATAATATTTTTTCCCATCTGCACCTTGGCCCCCCCCCAGGACCAAATCCTGGATCCACCCTTGATAATGTCATACAGAATCACACCTCACCACAGCAGTAATGTGACTCTTTAAGTCCTTTAACCTTTTGACCGCCAAAGTCACCTATACTTGACAAGTACTTGCGGGTCCTGTACGCCAACGACGTCTATAGACGACAAAAAACCCAGTCTTAATAAAGTGAAATAAAAACATTTATCGACTCTTGGCAACACTAGTTCTTTCCTAGGTATTTTTTTTTTAAATTGTGCCTTGGCGCACAGGGCACGAAAATGCGTTTGTGCCGTGGCGTTCAAAAGGTTAAATCCATTTAACAGGTTCATGAAAATAAAATGTCAAACATAACTTATACATAATTTATTATTATCAATTACAATTAGAAGCTTAGGGATCATTTTAGGTCATCATCATCAAATAAATCTTCAAAATCTGTAACAAAAGATTTATTATCTTACTAATATTATAAACATGAAAGTTCATAAGAATGGATGTCTGGATGTGTGTTTGTTACTCTTTCAGGCCTGTTTAGGTGGACTGATTGAGCTGAAATTTGGTATAAAAATAGTTTAAACCCTGGAATAACACACTTAGTATAAAACAGCAGGTACAACTGCTAGGCACAGCTAGTATATAAATAAATGGACAGTTCTCTAATCCACAAAACAAAAATATACAATTATTAAAACAGTTATTCAGATTTTAGTAATAGCTTGCATGAGCAAGCTATTACGATAAGGATTTCGTGGGAATATTTGTTTTTTTAAATGAAAATTCCTGTGAGTTCATTTTCAGTCCACAGAGGTGTTGTGAGTCAAAATTTTATTATGACAATGCAGAAAGCGTTCGACATCAAATAATATTGAGTACATACCATTAAAGAAATCTGCATGGACAGCTTTTTCATTTGCCGCTAAATCCATCAAAAGATTTGATGGCCCTCCAGCCTAGAAAAACGTGTAGTTAGGAAAATCGTAGTGAACCTGGAAAACTTATTAAAAAATCGGCAAAAAACATTAAAATATCTTCATACCTCTTCAAGGTCCATATAGGGCCCAACACCTTCGGGGAACATTTCGTCGGCAGCAACTGTGGGCTTCATTTTGTATTTTTGTCTTAAAATCACAGCTTAAAATAATAGAAATTCGCTGTTTTTATTGTGAATCCCAAAAAAATGTTTGATGACAATGACAAATAATGACAATAGCTATTAATCAATCAATTTCCTATGACATTGACAACTAAATAATTTTGACACTTATAGTGCTGCCCACTATAATTTCTTGTCGCAGTCCACGACGACTGTGCTTCGGAAAGATTTTCAAGTCTCTCCTTAATCTGTGGTTAATTTTTTTATTATGTTCAATGTTCATTCACTCTAATCATCATAATCATTCGATCATTCAAAAATACGACGATCCATTGATCCATGGCGCGCCAATTTATATCACAGATTTATATTTTTGTTAAACTGCAATAGTTGGAAAAAATAAATATAATTTGTTATTTACAATAAATTAACCAGCTGTTTTGGTAGTTATTTGTTTACGGTGACCATTACTCATATTAAACATGTTAACATACGAAGATAAGCTGATACTTGCACCAATGGTACGGATTGGAACTCTACCCATGCGTTTATTAGCTCTTCGTTATGGAGCAGATATTGTTTATACAGAAGAATTAATTGACTGGAAATTCCTAAGATCAAAACGGAGAGTTAATAGTGAGTATAAACCCTATTGTCCCAAATCTGAATCTTTTATATCCAAAATAGTTTATCTCTCTTGAATCATTTCACTATTATCAATAATTTTCATAGGTTATTTTATTATAAACATGTGTTTCAGATATACTTAATACTATAGATTTTGTGGATCAAACAGATGGAACAATAGTATTCAGAACATGTGCAGAAGAAAAAGATAAAGTTGTATTACAACTTGGCACATGTGATGCTGAGAGAGCATTAAAAGTGTCACAGTTAGTGTAAGTAAAATGGTAAACTAAAAATGTAGGTACCACTCTTCTATCATTTAAAGTAGTTTTAATTGTCTTCTATTAAAGTCGAGTAAGAATTTCATTGTAAATTTTAAAACACCACTTATGACTTTATTTTTTGCAGCGAGAATGATGTAGCAGCAATTGACATTAATATGGGATGTCCTAAAGAGTTTTCGATTAAAGGTGGCATGGGAGTTGCACTGCTAGGGCAACCAGATAAAGCATGTAACATACTAAGAACATTGGTGACAAATATTTCTATACCAGTGAGCTGTAAGATAAGAATATTGGATGGGCCAGAAGAGACTCTGAGGCTCGTAGAGAAGTTGGTTAGTTCTGGAATAAAGGCTATTGCAATACACGGGAGGACACGAGATGAAAGACCTCAGCATGCTGTACATGGGGATGTTATCAAATATGTAGCAGAAAGGATAAATATTCCAGTTATTGCTAAGTAGGAATCATTATGGCCTTTAGCTCATCTTCAAAGAGAAACTTTAAATCCACAATATGTTTGATGAGATTATAGAATTTTAAATTGTAATGATGTATGGGCTACTATAGTTTCTTGATGGATGTGTGCTAAGTGCATAATAATGTTATTATTTCATTTTTGATGGAAAAATGTGTACATGTTTACATTTATTTCAGTGGGGGTTCCAAAGAAATAGAAAAGTACACAGACATTCAAAAGTTTAAGGATTTAACTGGTTGTTCAAGCATAATGTTGGCGCGAGCAGCTGAATGGAACTGTTCCATTTTTAGAAAAGAAGGATTACTACCAATGGACACAGTCATAAAGGAATACCTCAAACTAGCTGTTGACTATGATAATTCACCTTCTAATACAAAGTATTGTATACAAAACATATTGAGAGAATTACAGGACACACCAAGAGGAAGACAATTCTTAGATTGTCAAACACTAGAGCAAATATGGTATGGAGAAGGGGCCAAATAATTATTGTGACTATAAAACTTGATGTACAACTTTCCTTTACCATGTATTGTTTTTTCACAGTGCTATCTGGGATCTAGGTGAATATTGTAGGGAAAAGCAATCACAGTATCAGAAAGAAGGAATTCAAGGGAGGTGGCAGGTATGCCCTGAGGACTTGGAACCACCTCATAAGAGAAGCAAGCTTGGAGATACTGAGCTTACTGATGTCATTCAAATGAAGGTAAGAAAATTATTAATATATTGGGAAAAGTAAATTACTGTGCCATGCAATTCTCTATTTTAGTTATGGATTGAACTAGTTTCTTATAATAAATTTAAAAATCTTACAGGTGTGTTTCATCAGAGCTAGTTTCAATGACCTCAATCTGCCAAAAACAAGACTTCACATGTGGGCTAACAAAAATGGCCACAAACTTCCTACTTATGACACACAACAAATAGAAAAACTGTTCCGCACCATTATCACATTCTGTGGGAAAAAGTACACCTCAACATTTTGGGAGAAGAACAAAAAGTTTGCAGAACAAAGTGCAGCATTGGTGTGTTTATTTCATTTAGATTTAGTAACAGAGGAGGAATTAGTTCAACTGGGAAGCATAATAAAGTGATATTAAAACAAATTTGGTTAAATATCAATGAAATATTATATTCTATAAATTAGATTGTTATAACATGTTGATTTGTTTTTTTATTTAAATAACTTAACCTAGTTATATTGTTTCTTTAAATTAGAATAACAAATAATTCCGTACCAACTAATACTATTCATCCTGTCTTTGCAGCTTGAGTTTTTAAATTTGCAATGTTTTCAAGCAATTTTTTATTGAGCTCTTCAAGTTTGCAGTTCAAATCACTTTGTTTTTTTATGTCTCCATCCAGTTGCTTTAAATTAATAAAACATGAATAGGCAAAGTTTAATTGTTCATCATTCTTAACGAGTTTTCTAGGATACTCTTCAGATATAAGTGCGGATTCAATATCTTCTACAATATGTTTCGTGCTTGGTAAATTTGGAATATTATGCTTTTCCATTGTAAGCCTTCAGATTTATTATTATGTTGCTAAAATGTTCTACACACCACTAATACGTTTAACTAGGAGAGTTTTATCTCAATATCAATACAATTTATACAATTGTTTTATACAATTTTATACTTTAAAATTAATCGCAGTCAACGCGACAAAGATCTTTTGGCTGATCAGCTGATTGACATTGACAAATTCGTAATACCACAGAATAAAAAATGAGAAGCAAAATTATATTCTATGTGGTATAAAATTACTTCGGAAATGATTTGGGATAGTAGAATTGTAACTGGCTTAGTGTAAATGGTTCTTAAACTGATTCTCATAGTTATGCTGCTCTATGATAGATGGCGCTGCGCTGATAAAAATGTATTTTCTATCGATAATAGATGGCGCTAGTAGAATTTAAAAAATATTACGGTACATAGTCATAGGCGGATTTAGGGGGGGGGGGGGCAGGGGGCCATGGCCCCTCCCAGAATCATTGTAGAGTTACGAATTTTGCACATATTTCATGGTAAATATTATAATTTTCTTTCTCTGCGCTCGCAGCAAGCTGCTCGCGCACATATTATTAAGGATGTTTAAACTTTCTAACTGCTCAGAGCGAGCTAAACACACACTTTTCGTAGTAAAAATTGTAATATTTTTGCCCGTTTGCACCTTGGCCCCCCCCCAGGTCCAAATCCTGGATCCGCCAATGCCACCTATCACCATATTCATGGACTTTTTGGTAACATGATTTTCATCCCTCCGCATAATATGTCCATACGAGGACAATCTTCCACTCTTTAATTTATCTGTCACTGATGCAACTTTCAGGCTTCCCCTCACATACTCATTTCTGATTTTGTCCATTCTTGTCACTCCACACATCCACCTCAACATTCTCATCTCCGCTGCATGCACTCTCCTTTCATCTGCAACTTTCGTAGTCCAGCACTCGATCCATACAATACGACAGGTCTTATTACCGTCTTGTATATTTTCCCCTTCAATCTAAGGGGCATTCACGGGTCGCAAGTTGTTTCCTACTATATAATAATAATATTATAAACGTGAAAGTTTATAAGAATGTATGGATGTATGTTTGTTACTCTTTCTTACCTAAACGGGTGGACAGATTGAGCTGAAATTTCGATCCCTTTTCTGTAATCCAACAACCATTACTGCCGTCCTTATGAAAAGTGCAATAACTCGGTTTTTGGGTCTAACAGAGTTATTTACATATTCATGATCAGCAAATCGAGTTCTATATTTTCTTCTTTGACACTTTTTACGTATCTATTGAATATGCCGATTTCTTTTAAGCATAACCGCAATATTTCTGAGATTTGATCTTGGTTTCCTTAACAATAGTAAAATAATTTAAGTTGTGGCAAGATGAGCTAAAATAATGCATTAATCTTACTAACGATATTTGCAATATGTGTGGTTACTTTATTTTTAGGAAGTACATTCAAAATTTAAAAGCCTCATTTACTAGACTACTCATAAGGACAATAACTATGAAGTAAAAATGCAATAAGTATTTTTACTTAGCTTGTCTTACTAATGAAAACTGCAATAGGTCAGGCACATATTGCACTTATGGTTAGAACATACTATAACATACAGTATGTATCTGCAACTCAAAACTGAAATATGTTGATTTACGTTAGTTATGGCTAGCAAACATTTTGTCTATTTATGAAATAATCCTAAACATCAGTACAATACCGTCTTTTTTAATAGCTTAATTAACATATTTGTTATTTCTAGGTAATACATAATATTCTATACATTTTTATCTATAATCTTGTAAAAGTTTTGAGTCGATACGTTGAATGGGGATGGAGATAGAAACAAAACAAAAATAAAAATATTTAAACGCGTTTTTCTCGAAACTAGCTTAGACCTAGTTATTGTACTTTTAATAAGGACGGCAGATTGATACCGCCAGGAGTGCAGTTAGTCCGAAAACCATAAAGAGATTCAAATTTTAAAGTTAAATAAGTAGGTATTTAATCTTACAATTTCTGTTAATTAGTGGTTTTGGTTTACCTACTTAAACTTTCTGGCACCTTGGTACTTTTATGCTAGCACAATGTGAGACATTTTTTAACGAGGAAGTGCATCCGCAATTTTAGTCTCGGCACGAATCCCATTAAAAGGATTTCGTAAGTCTAAAGGAAAACACCGGTCAAGTACGAGTCGGAATCGAGCACCGAGGGTTCCGTACAACCCCGTACATAGGATCTATCTTTAAAGAGATAAATATACTGACCCTACCATCTTTGTACATTTACGAAAATATTATGTATGTCAGAAAAAATTTTGCGAATGAGCGGTAGAATATTAAAATAAAATGTAAAATTGACTTGCAAAAGTGCTCCATTGTAGCCTATTTGAATAAATGAATTTTGAGTTTGAGTTTGAGTTTGAATAGGCGGATTTAGGGGGGAATGGTTGGGGCAATTCATTGCTCCAAAAAAATCTACGTTTCGACCCTCTGAATTAATCGGATTTGATAGCCAGATTTTAAGTACATTAGGTTCAGGAAAAAAACTGAAAACTACAGATTTGTAATTAATTCATTTAAAATGTCCTTATTTTATGTGTACGTAATCGTCGAAGTTAAGCAATGTTATGTGCGTGTAGGTATGTATTTGGATGGGTGACTCAATACCTATGTGGTTATTATATTTATTATTCTGCATACTCGTAAGTAAGGAACACTTTAACGTACAAACTTGATCTATAAGTGTTGTGTTTTTTACTAAAAAACAAAGAAGGGGGCCACGTTTCCACATTATCCTCTAATTAATTCTTATCAAATAAAATAATAAGCAGGCTGTTCAAGGATCTCACATTTAGATTAGATAAACTTCGAATTAGAATTAGGACAAATCATTTCAAAGTATTAGGAGAGCCATTATTATAATGCTATTCTGATTTATACTCGGATTTATACTTCAAAGTATTTTTTTTTTACAAATAAAATAGTAACATCTTATGACTCTTGAGTAAGAAGCGTTGGTGCAGTGCTTCTAGAATTTCACATCATTGTGAAATCCTAAATAGCACTGTACTGATTATGGGCAGCGTTATCTCTTAACATCAGGAGAGCGTCTTGCTCGTCTTCTACTTCAACACATAAAAAAAAGTAAAAATGGGGCAAGTTCTCTGAAATGATATTAAAAGTCCAAAGTCCCAGTTCAATTATATTGAAAAACCTTTGAGTCTAGTAAAAATATTTATTTATTTCGAACATATGTAGGTATTACATTGCAAAGATCTTAATGTGTAAAATTTAGGTACTAGGTACTACACATCCTGATAGGACACTTGTCGCTTGTGCGAGCATGCATTATAATATGTACCTACATAACTAGCTGCGCCCAGCGGTTTTGAAAGACATCCATTATCCATACATTCTAACAAACTTTCACGTTTATAATATTAGTAAGATATTCTAGTAAATAAAAACCGGTCAAGTACGAGTCGGACTCGAGCACCGAGAAAGTGATCCTATAAGGGCTCCGTTTTTTCCTTTTGTGGTACAGAACCCTAAAAAAATATATATTAATAGATTAAAATAAATGCAAGTGTACTTAACACACATCACAAATCTAAGTTAAAATAACGTCATATTAAAGAAAACAATACAATAACAATAAAAGGTAGTTAGTAGTTAGAAATTAGTTGTTCTTGTTTAACATAGGTATACATATCCAGACATGAATTCTACCTATAGCTGATAACAATATGAACAATAATATTATGTAGGTATTTGTACTTACGTAATATTCTTTGGTACAAATTATATATATCTGATACATACTGTGTTCGCTATTTATATATTATGGATCGTTTGCGGTTTCCTGTGCCGACCGCGACAGGGACCTTATTTTCATGAGCTTGTATCTACTTACCTACCTACTGACTTCAATAACACCAGTTATAATACTAGATTTAGAATTCACGAGTTTAAAACATTTAAAATATATTGTTAATCCTATTTTAATACATCTTACTATCTTACTTAATATTATAAACGTAAAAGTTTGTAAGAATGGATGTCTGGATGTATATTTGTTACTCTTTCACGCCTAAACAGGTGGACGGATTGAGCTGAAATTTAGTATACCGATAGCTGTGAGGGTCTAAGCTTTCTAAGAATAACACATAGGCTATAGAAAAGCGCAGCTAGTAGGTACTTTATAAAATTTAAAAATATACGCGTCGACGTAAGCCTCCTCCGTTTTTCATCGTTAACAAGTGAAATTTAGAGAAACTTTTTAAAAACAAGCTTTTATTATTAACATCTAGCACCAAAGTACTCGTCAATACGAATCAAATGAGCCCAAACTCGATGGGGTTGTGTTGTTTAATTACGGAGTTCCTATGGTCACCTTCCAGCTCCATCATCAGATCAGCTCCATGTCATAATAATATTGCATTTTCATCCGACTTATACATGCATGCAAAATTTTAGCTCAATCAGAAACCGGGAAGTGGATTAAATTAAACTTGCAAGATTTGATTACAGATAGAAAGACAGATAGACAGACAGACAGATAGACAGACAGACAGATAGACAGACAGACAGATAGACAGACAGACAGATAGACAGACAGACAGATAGACAGACAGACAGATAGACAGACAGACAGATAGACAGACAGACAGATAGACAGACAGACAGATAGACAGACAGACAACAGACAGGTGAAAGTAAATTAAAGCTAATTATTAGTTATTATTTAGTGTTAATTCCGCTCTAAATTTGTGAGTCTAAGTTTTAAGAGCTAAGTTTCGCGTAACCACATAACTAACACTAACAAATAGTTATAACCCTTAATGCATGCATATGCGGGAGGGCGGGTGGTGCACTCGGTGGAATAAATACTAATTACTATTTTGGTAACGTTTGAATTGTTTAATTACGGAGTTCCTATGGTCACCTTCCAGCTCCATCATCAGATCAGCTCCATGTCATAATAATATTGCATTTTCATCCGACTTATACATGCATGCAATATTTTAGCTCAATCAGAAACCGGGAAGTGGATTAAATTAAACTTGCAAGATTTGATTACAGATAGAAAGACAGATAGACAGACAGACAGATAGACAGACAGACAGATAGACAGACAGACAGATAGACAGACAGACAGATAGACAGACAGACAGATAGACAGACAGACAGATAGACAGACAGACAGATAGACAGACAGACAGATAGACAGACAGACAGATAGACAGACAGACAACAGACAGGTGAAAGTAAATTAAAGCTAATTATTAGTTATTATTTAGTGTTAATTCCGCTCTAAATTTGTGAGTCTAAGTTTTAAGAGCTAAGTTTCGCGTAACCACATAACTAACACTAACAAATAGTTATAACCCTTAATGCATGCATATGCGGGAGGGCGGGTGGTGCACTCGGTGGAATTAATACTAATTACTATTTTGGTAACGTTTGAATTCCTCGCCGTCTCTTAAAACTTTAAAACTCACTTATTTAGAGCGGAATTAACACTAAATAATAACTAATAATTAGCTTTAATTTACTTTCACCTGTCTGTTGTCTGTCTGTCTATCTGTCTGTCTGTCTATCTGTCTGTCTGTCTATCTGTCTGTCTGTCTATCTGTCTGTCTGTCTATCTGTCTGTCTGTCTATCTGTCTGTCTGTCTATCTGTCTTTCTATCTGTAATCAAATCTTGCAAGTTTAATTTAATCCACTTCCCGGTTTCTGATTGAGCTAAAATATTGCATGCATGTATAAGTCGGATGAAAATGCAATATTATTATGACATGGAGCTGATCTGATGATGGAGCTGGAAGGTGACCATAGGAACTCCGTAATTAAACAATTCAAACGTTACCAAAATAGTAATTAGTATTTATTCCACCGAGTGCACCACCCGCCCTCCCGCATATGCATGCATTAAGGGTTATAACTATTTGTTAGTGTTAGTTATGTGGTTACGCGAAACTTAGCTCTTAAAACTTAGACTCACAAATTTAGAGCGGAATTAACACTAAATAATAACTAATAATTAGCTTTAATTTACTTTCACCTGTCTGTTGTCTGTCTGTCTATCTGTCTGTCTGTCTAAAACTCACTTATTTAGAGCGGAATTAACACTAAATATTAAATAATAATTGTTGTGATAGATTTCCGCAAAGTAACGCCTAGTTCCATTAATTAAATTAAAGCTTGTAAATGAAAGTTTGTATGTACCTACCTACCTACTTACTATTTACTATGTAAGTGTGTATGTTCGATGCTTATTTTCGAAAAACCATTCAGCTGATTGAAATAGATATAGCTTAGTATTTAGTATTTAGACAGCTGGAAATCTGGAAGAGCACATTATTATCATTAATTTGATTTTGACATTCTGTACCTGTCCCTGTCTCTTACTGTCCTCATCCAGCTATCTTCTTCTATCGTTTTCCAGGAGTTTCTTAACTCAAACTCAAAATTCATTTATTCAAATAGCCTACAATGGAGCACTTCTGCAAGTCAATTTTACATTTTATTTTAATATTCTACCGCTCATTCGCAAGGCACCTCTATGAGAAGAACGAGCAAGAAACTCATAGGGATTGCTTTTTTTAAATATGTGTTTACAATGTTTATCTAGGTTACATAATTTATTTAACGTCGTTAGTTTGGAAGAACACATTATAATACTTATACGCTACGTTTATCCTGATTTCCCCACGGTTTCAGAACCTACGCGGGTTACATTGGATAGTTTATTTTTTTATCATGGGAGTTTTCGGCTAAATCAATCGAATCAAAGAGAAATCACTTCCATTTTATGTTTTTTTATTAAGTAGTCACAGAAATCTCAAATCTAGAAGAGTCAGTGTTTTTTTTACAATGTCAACGCAACATAATATTACAAGAGTGACTCACTATCACATATCCACAGGTTTGGTGGCAAGCCACTGTGAAGTGGAAAATGTTAAGGAACAGTTTGATATGCGCTCGACGCGTGTGGTCGTCAATCAACTAAAAGACGATATGATAGCCCAGCGTCGGATTACATTCAGATCGTGTTAGCATCCAGATCTCCACTCATGTGTTTGTAATTAGAAATGTGGCTACTTCTTTAGTTCTACATGTAAAAGTGGGGCTTCAAGCTGGTAGTACCTAGACCAAGAAAGACATTGAAATCGTTTACCTGTAACAACACCTACTTGAGTAGACTTAACGGCGGCATCAAAGTATAAAGCTGATTCCAGATAATATTATATTCTTTTATCCGTACCGTATCTATATGCCGTATTAGAGGCACGGTTATGAGCTCGGGACGAAAGATAAATAGTCATCACCTTTAATCTTCGTAACATCGTTGTTACCATCGCCATGCATGATGGCTAGGAAAATAAAGTCAAATTATAATATAGCTGTTTCACAAAGATACTGGCAACGCTTTCCCTACTGGGTGAACTTGCCATACTTTGTCTGAAGTATGAAGCGCATATCATTGTAAACTGCCGCATGTGTAGTTTTTTATAATGAAAAAAATATTAGGCTCATGTTGAAGCCCCTATACTGCGCCTTGTTGCTTGTTTTGCATAAGCCAATTTGTTCAAAAGTGCAAATTATGAGCGGCGTCACTCTTCACATAGCACCTTACAACTCACAGTAAAATTGGACTGCCGTACACAGGCCGTTGGTGTGAAACCGCGCTTAGGCTTAGGTTCGTAAACCACAAATCTTAATCGAAAAAACGTTACTTTGTATGTGGTGATGACATCTCGAACATGGTGGTGGATGACGGATGAACTAATGAGTTTTTTGATTTACAGCCGCATTCCTTCTGATGGTGATGTCCGCATGTTGAAAACCGCGAAATTACGACGAACAACGTCCATCCATCCGAAGCCATCATTATGTACTATATAATGTACCTATAGAATTCTGTAGCTCTGTAGAGGTACCAGAAACCACGAAACCCGGCGCGCTGTAATGGTCGGCCTAACCGCAGACTATTTCGAGCAAATGCATCTTGAGCTGGCCGTGGATCTACGTAAGTTTTTTACGAAATATATTATACAGTTACCTACTTTTTATTTTGTTTAGAATATTTCATAATGATACATAAAATAGTGCACGAAACTTAACTTCAACTAATATGGCTGCCAGCTCCGCGGGTTTGCCTAAGTCCTTATGACATTCTCGTTTAAAAATTTCCTAGAGTCAGGTCAACTTACGTGTTGACCAGTAAATACTAATGGTGTAATAACCAAAACCTTCCGTTTATTTTAGCATGACTTTTATATTGCTAAGTGGCATTTTTACAGGCAGACTCTATCAACCTAATGATCTATTGAACATCTAAATTATTTTAATTATTTAGAAAAAAGATATATCACTACAATCTTTGAACACAAACATAATATATATGCTAAAGACAAAAAAAATATTTAATTAGAAACCTTATAGAATTAGGTATCCCAGTTTTTCTACATACATATAATATAATACATATCGAATCGATAACCTCATTTTTAAGTCAGTTAAAATACACTTTAAAAATAATAAAAAGTTTTCGAACAAATTGTTTAACATTGACAATGGGCTGTCACGATGTGTCACCCGCTGTTTTGTATGGCAATATTTAAATGACGCGCAACACGACACTCCTGCGCATTCGATGGACGTGTCACGCATTAATGCATAATATTTCGATTCAATAAACTCTTCAAACTTAACACTCGAGTACATGTAGCTCTCATTACTGAAGGGGCTCACACCGATCAAATAGAACTGTAAACTTTTACTGATGCTTTTGTTTACACTTCAAAAATAATTTAGTTTAATGGACCAGAAGGGTGCGCCTGCGCTTGCGAGTGCAGACAATAAAGTCAAAAATAATTCTAAGAGGTCTGATAATTTTATCCAGAAATCCGGCTACCGACTAAATAATGTATATATAATATATATATAGGTAATGCTTTTGTTAACTATAGACTACAGAACAGAACTTTGAAGATGTATTATATACTTTTTTTATTAAAACAGAAAAAATGTAAAAAAAAATTGAGTAGATGTATTTGGAATTTGGAGCTATATTATTCGAAAATCAAATAACAGTAAAAAACAAGTCATTGGCGATTATCCGTTAATTCGCCGGGGACGCGACGGAGAGATGTGCTTTTATTGCATTGATTTTTTTTTATTGAAATAAAACTCATAACAACGTCTAGTCAGTAGATAGTAGATATACTTAGAGGTAGAGGTAGTTAAAAGAATTTTCTTAAACTATGCATTGGCTACAAAGAAATGTAGGTACTTGATTATAATGAAAACGGGATAATTGATTTTTACAAAACAAAATCGATTGCCAATAAAAAACGGTATAATTAATTAACACATCATTTTACAAAACAAAAACGTTTGCGTTAAAGATTCCAAAGGAAGATACGAGAGCTATAATATGAAATCCGGCATTATTAAGAGCCATTATACTCGCTGGAGACTCGTGTCACGGCATAATCAGTAGATCTCGTAAATAAACTGGGAGCTCGGGTACAAAAACAAAACGGGGTTAAATGATTAGCGCGGACGGAAGAGGGCGCGCGGGTGGCGCGTTCCCGGCTGACAGGGGATAAATCACTGGAAGAGCTTGATGGTGCGCGGCGCCGACTCTATGCGACGCTTAATATAAGGATGTCTTATTGTCTATATACTATAGAGGTAGTAAGTAGTAAGGTATTTAACAGTTAACATAATTTAGGCGAAATATTTTGTATGAAATTTTTATGGGCTTAAATTACCCTTGTTTCGTTGGTTTATTTAAAAAAAATAAAAAACGCAAAATATTTAGTAGTTTTAAGTTACTAATAAAGATATGTGCTTCCCATTCTATATGAGAACGCTATTTGTTTTCGCATAAAATCTTTATGAATCGCTCAATATGACGTGGAAGCACCCTCTTAAATTTCTGTATTGCTTAACCTTTTGAGACATGTTTAAAGATTTCAGACTTAAGTACTTAAATGAAAATATAAAATGTGTCACAGACGATTTTGTTTAGACAATTTAAAACTGATTGATATACGTTTAACGGCGATGAGAGCCAACTGTTCCAGTTGTCAGAATTTACGAGCGCGTTCGAACACGGCAAATACATTATACATTTGTTAATAGACACATTAGCGCGCCCTGTCTCGCCTCGCCTCGTACCGGCCCTTTAATTGCCGACATATTGTAGACTCGTGTACTATCGAGACCGTTTAACTGTCAGACTGTCGACTCTCTGATCACAATAGGCTGGATGTTAAACTTAATTGGTCACTAATTTTATGTCTGCTGAAGTGCGGGCGACATGATATTTAGTCCTATCGAAGCAATGCGATGTGACGATGGTACGGGCTACCAACAAATAGAGGAGACGATAGCAAGCTCTATAATTTTTATGTATTTGATACACGAGTTCACCAAAGACATAATTTTAATATTGGTAGTTTTATCTTATCACATTGCTTTGCATAGTGCACATCACGTAACTTGAATTTAAGATGGCTCCGGGCTCGCAAGTTTGCCATTTTCCTTCGCGGCTACGTCATGGAGATCAATCTACATACATGCCGCGCACTTATAGTTATAGAGCACATATTATAATATGTATACTAAATTCCGCAGGGTTGCTGTTTACATTTTTGTTTTAGGTTTTGGACGTCTGCCGCTACTAATGATTTCCCTAAACATTCCGCGCACGTGTTGTATTCAAGCGTAAAGTAAACAAAGCGAATGGCGCAATTAGCATAATGCCAACGTACGGTTGTATTGTTTTAACGCATTGTAGTTAGAGTACTGGTACTCTATGGAGTTTAGGAAACCCGTCGCTAACGAGTTAGTTGGGGACTACGGGGTTGTTTTGTTACTAATAAAACTTTGTTATCGCGACGCATTATAGGAATATCCATTACTCACAGAGGCAGTATTGGCTATTTTACTGTTAAAGATAGTAAAAAGTTAAAATAATAGAGTTAAAGAGCTAAGAAACGCCTTTTTTACATTACGGTTCTCTATGTCTCTCAGTCAGCACATTTTATTTTTGTCGGCTTGTGTTGTATATAACTTGAGGTCTGAGGTGTCTTCCAAATAACTAATTTTACAGTGGATTTTTTTAATTTCACTTACATTTTTTAGGATATTAAAAAGGTAATATAAATGCTTGCTATATGTTATACCTTGCTGCTACATTCCATTTTCCTGGATTTCAACATTCGCTATTTAAAAAGCATATCTCTGGAGTAGCTTTGCATTTCTTATCCATCCGGTTCGTAATAATTGAAGCCTCTTACTCCTGTAATATGTATGTAATAGGTATCAAGTGGCGCGTGTGCATGGAGCACCACACAGCGTCGGGCGGCGGGTGCCGGGGCTTCGCCCTCGTCGCAGAGAGGTCACAGTACGTCGCGTCCCTTTTGTTCTTCCCTCCCGCGCCGAGCTCTGTCACTCTACGTCGCTTTTTATTCCGATTCAACGTGCCAAGTCTAATTTCTATTATCCTAACAGGCGGTTAATGTAATCACAGGTATATTTCTATTCAGTAAACCGAATTAAGGATATAAAGAACGAGTGAAAATGCGAATATACAACTACTATCACTATCTTAACAACTTCTAATGTTTCAGTAAAAATCATGACATATCATGAATATCTCATTTTTGCAGCGAATAAGTTAAATAACTAGGGTACCTATAGAATGAACAACAAGAATACTTAAATGTACTGATGTACTTACCGTAACAAATCCTCTTTATCCCTTTAAAAGGACTATCCCAACAATTGCTAACAAAAGTCCGACGTCAAGATGTCTGCCGGACCGAAGTAGCGAGCACGGTAGAATGCACTCGATTGAGATTTGAGATTCAGATATAAATGCTTTACAATGAATGTATCTTTCATTGATTATTTAGTAGAAAGAGAGCTTTATTTGGACGAGGATGGTGATGACATTGAAGGGTAGCGAGCGCGAAGACCACCGGAGTCGGCGGCAGCTTTGCGACTCACTGGAACAGACTTGTTCTCTGTACTTCATCTTTATGTACATTATCCATACTTCACCGCCGCTTCTCTCTAATCATTTCTTTTTACTCTTCGATTGCTCCTATTTGGGAGTAACATTCTCCAGTTCTTTGATCAATCTATACCTATACCCGGCAAATCAACTAGAAAGAAGCACAGAAATATAATAAAATACTGTAAACTTTTTATTTAATGCTGGCTAGTGAATATATTTAACTGAAACAGAAGACATATTCCTTTTTAACTAAATTACACTGGTAGCAGTCACTGTAAGCAGAGAAAAATAAAACCTCAGGCTTCAGAACTCAAGAGCTCAGGCCCTAACCCAAAAAGCTGTTCTTAGATCTATAGGTAAATGTATTTTTCAGAGAAGGACCTTAGATAATATTAAATAAGTATTTCTCACTGATCAGGTCCATCTTTTCTTCCTTCTCACTGCTTTAGCATATTGCCTATCCTTCATTTCGTATAAAGTTAAATAAATGTTTTACATTCTTTCACATTTGTATCTAAAATAGAAAAAAGCAACAAAACTACGTTAAGCTGCAGATCTCATTGTCATAGGGCCATTCATGGCGTTGCTATTGAATACCAATCAATACTTGTCTGGAGATCTCTTGTTCACGCGTACTTTAACAAACAACAAATATTGCAACTCTCGCGTCGCACCTCAATCTCTGAATTTTGAGCCTTTTTAGAATTGAATTCTAAACCTTATGCTCTAGGACATAATGCTCATGTTGAATTTAATTTTACTGCAGTTTCGGAGGCGGCATATCATGACACAAGGTAATGTTACGTTCCCATTCTTAGCTAATCTATTGTACAAGTTCAAGTTTTTTTAGAAGCCTTATTGAAATGTTTGGCTCTATGTCAGTAATTCGATAAAAGAAAATCTCTATTTTAGAATGCATTTTATTATAATAGGTTCCTTTTAGGATGTGTAATCGAGAATTGTAATGTTATAATGCAATTTTATTTTTATGAAATTGTTACTCTCGTAGACGTTTGGAATTGGTACTCTAAGTAAGCCTAGTCATCGTATTTATTTCATACGAATATGTAATTTTATCCTTTTTATAGATAGTATCTTGTCTACGAGGATTTATTTAAAGGATGAAAGGATAGAGGATTTGAGGATTTTCATTTCATGTTTGATCAGAGAATTAAAGTGAAAATCTTCAGATCAAACATGAAATCTTCGTAGAGAAGACACTATCTATAAAAAGGATAGATACTACTCTACGTTTGAAAAGTTTGTTGTGTATTTTTTTACCACGGAAACAACAACTGAGAACAGAGGTATACAGGTATACCAGAAGTATGCAAGCATACCAGACGTATGCAGGCATACCACAGCACAGGTTAGGGTATATAGGTGGTGGTTAAAAAAATCATATTTATTCAAGAAGGCTACTTTGGAGTACATTTGTAATTTTTAGAAAGTAATTTATCACCTCTTCAAAAAGAACCTGTGGAACGGGCAAGAACGGGCATGAATCTTACAGTTAAAGTCTTGCAATCAGGTGACCATTTGCTTGTTGCTGCCACACCTATACTGATTTTTATTCCCGAATAAACTCTAGAAAATAAATGAACGCTGAGAAGGATAGTGATGATGCATATTTCAATGTGATACTTTATTTCAATACCTATTCAGGTATAATTTGAGACAGCTTATGATATTTGGCTGCCAGTTTACGCTTCATAATTGCGCTGGTGCAATATAAAACGTGCTGGTCCCGGCTGGAGCACACGCCCGCAACTCCGCCCCGTCACGTCTCGAGACGACCAGCCGATGCTCTCAGCTTCCACACTGCACATCCATACAGTGTCAGATCTCGAACGTTGATACCAGAGGAGAGGCAAAGGAATATTGTGTCACTGTCCCGATAACCATGATGTTAATATACCTAGTTGATACGAAACTACTTGACTTGTAAAAATTAAAAAAATTACGAAGTGCCCACCAAAATATTTATAATGTGTATGTTAGTGTCATGTCATATATATAAATTTGTCTTTTTTGGATTAGTGATTTTGGTTTTACGTTTATAAGACACCTCTAACTCACTGAATAACTTAATAATGTAAGGTACTTAGTAATATAATTGCATAGAGTGGGATTAAATCAAAATTTCTTAAAGTTTTTATGGGAACGATACGAAAGTCTCAACGTAATATTTCTGCCTACTGAAGCTCTACTCAGTTAATTTTTAGAAGATCAGTAACTGTGTTATACTGCACAGCTTCTGTTATTTGCCAGTACCACATTATCCGTAATATCATCCTGCTGGAAATTAGCGTCTTCTATTGTTTGTAAATTGAAGTTATTATTCGTCAATATTTCTTCGTTCTTTTGTTTTATTTTAGAGCTGTACTACTTTTACATGTAACGATGTTGCTTTATTGTCCAGTTGTGGTTTTCTATATTATCTATTAACTTCTTGATTTTATTATTCGCCTGAAAACAACTGCTTAACATAAACTCATGCAGCATTTTGTGCAAGTTGCCCTGTAGCTGGAGAAAATGTACTTAACAATGGATAGAGAACAGACAATTTTAGAAAAAATAAAACAGTCTTTGACCTAACAATACAAATAACAAACTATTTTTTTCTGTCAAATATGTTGTATCATGTAAATATGTTGTACATCTAAGTGACGAGTACAGATTATAGCCTCCTTTTAGGAGGCATACGGATAGTTGTGGTGAGACTTTATAGTGCAGCTTCATTAATAAGCATCACCTGATGCTTATTAATGAAGCTGCACTATAAAGTCTTGTCAATAAATCCATAGGTATGCTTTCATATAGTCATAGGACCTAGGTTTATAGGATGATGATGGGATCAGATTGTGATTAGCTGATCCGGCTGTGCCCTCACGGCCGAAGCGCGAGTTCTCTATAATATCGTCGAATCCGTCACGCGCGCCTCGTTCCAATTTCATCCCTCCATAAAAAGGCGCAGCAACAGGAAGGGTTGGATTTTAATTACGATATTTTTCTATTATTTCCTCCGGTGTCTTAGTTTCGGGGCAAGGGTCGTGAGATGTAATAAATTTCGCTTTTTATGAGGTCACGGTTAACCCTCTCGATAGCGTTTATCGCACATCTGGTGGAAATGAAAAAGCGATTGCTGTTCCTATATTGCCGAATCCTTTTTCTATCCCAATTTATATTATCATAATGTATTTTTGTTACAATCTTAATTTACTAGTTTAGCCAGTAAAATACCCCTTCAAATTCTCCTTACTTCGTATATTATACTTTTCCTGATTTCCTTTCCTGTCTCTTGACATCAGTCATCCTGTTCGATTTAGCTAAAAATGTTCCGATTGTTCGAGCTGATATGATGAGTATGAGTGATATGTGCAATGAGGCGAGGTATGTCAGTGCATAGAGCTCGGTCGTCACACGAGAACAGAACACGTCACGGTGCGACCCGACACGACGCAGCGACCTGCTCTGTCGCGCGTGAAACGGATCCCCGCTATAACATTTACACGCGATTGCGCGCAACGAACGCGATCATTTTATTGATCACATAATGCCCATGCTTGTCTAAATTCAATAAAAAACGCAATTGAAAAGGGTTAATTCTTATTTTGCGCTTTTTACGCCTTTATTCAATTACTGCGTCGTTATTGAAAACAAGTTTTGCGTAAATGAATTATTGATATCGTTTTGTTTCGCACTTCAGACACTTGAAGACATTTTTTATTAAAAGAACCCACTTACATTATTTATTATTAATAGTATCTACTATGTACTTATGATTTCATGGGATCGACAAAACTCTGAATAGACAGAAATCATGTCATAATATTAAGTTAAAATATGTTTGTATAATAAAATTTGTTAGGTACCAAAAACCCATCAAAAAGGATTTGATTACTTAACGTAGTAAATCATAGTGGGCTCCATTATGCAAACACAGTCCGTAGATGGAAAGGATTGCGCTGTCGTCGCCTATGAATAATTATAATTCGTTAGTAGAGAATGAACTTGTGTACTTAAGCGATTAAAGTTATTTGAATACGGCTTTATATCAGTTGTAGCAAAAGTGGGAACGCAATACGCAAATACAGATGTTCGCACTTAGGGTTCACGCGGATAGCTGGACGAGATCGATGTAAGCTCGCTAAGCCTTGAATTGAATCTAATGGGATATAAATTCAATTTATTCATGTTTGGCCTGATGCTATTTCCTTTTGGCACACTTTTCTATGCAATTAGCCTTTTAGAACTTATTAATTAAAGAAAGAAGATATTATGCCACATATTATGTTCCCTAACCTTATACATATATTTCTATAGCATATCTCTACAAATATTTATCACAAAATTATTACAACTTCATGTTTTGATTGAACACAAAGTTACTAAGTATAGGTGTTATTTATTATGTACGAGTACATAAGCACTTGCGCGAGTAAGTTACCTGCAAGTAATTTTCTGAAAATCCAAATGCATTTTACCAAAACATTATAAACTCGGATGGATTTTGGAATAAGGACCATGATGATAATATTAAATACAGTTCCTAAAAAACGCATCGCTAAGTGATCGATCACTCGACACGTGTTCACGATCCGACAGTTTTTTGATAAAAAGCAACGTTTTTAACAAAAAGCTTCACCCAATTACGGACAAAGGGCTTCGAGCATCTAGATAAACTCACGAGAAAAAGAAGAACAAATATTTGTGCGAGGGCGTAGCGGGATACGGAACTCACGGACAATGGCATTATTTTCGGATTAGGATAGGCATTAACGTTATTTGATTACTTAAATATATATACACACTATATCAACGTAGAGGGATCCTTCAACAAAGCATCTTTAACTTAAGAGGATTTAACAAAACTTACCTAAACAAACTTTATTCAGAAACAATTCAGTTCTCTTGAATGGAAAAGTTGTTTAATCGTGGTTATTATAACGTTGTAGCCTAATAAATAATTCCATTTTATGTGCAATATAATATTACACAGAAGATTTGATTGTTTTATATGCGATCAAATAGCACGAGACAATTCAGAGATTCGCCTCGCCTAATCTTTAGGAATAATGCCTGAAACTGCGTTCGTCATCCAGAGAGATAAATTGTAAAGTCTCCTTAACAATCATAGTAAGATGGTGATCAATACTACACACACTAATACGAGGCATTTACATGGAGAATTATGTGTTTTCTCTAAACACGTGTAAAATATAATTTGCGTTCAACGCATGTTATGTGAACCGGGGCTTTATGTTTTTTAACATTAGTGCGCTTGCGTGCTACGGCCTACGCTACGCCTGTCGTAGGCCTACGATGCTGCTACGATCAATACCAATACCAGTGTACATTCTACTCCTATGCATACTCTTACATACTGTTATACTTATATTCAATGGCGGATACATGTGGGGGATAAAAATCCTATCCATATATTCTAAGCATAGCTGTTCGCACATCATTTACCGGGGGTAGACTTCGTTTGCAGGATGTCGTCTAAAGTGGGTACCCAACAGTGCCAGTTATTATACCGCCTGAGCAGTGATGTGCAAACATTACTGTGCTTCGGTAGGAGGGCACTGTGGCTAGTGAAATTACCTACTGGGATAAAGAGTCTTAACATCTTATGACTCTTGAGTAAGAAGCTTTGATGCAGTGCACCTAGAATTTCACATCATTGTGAAATCCTAAGTGGCATATTGTGTTGAGGCAGAGTTATCTCTTAACGAGCGTCTTGCTCGTCATCTTACTTCTTCACATAAAAAAATCAAAGTGATAATAAAAAATACATATCTAGACTAAAAATTAAAGTACATAGGTACGTACCTTACCTGTTAGCAATGTTCACTCGATGGCACTGCGGTATAATATACGAGTATATATATGGACAATATTGATACCAAGGTACCATTGGTACCATAGGTTTATATTGCTTACCATTTACCATTACGCGCCTAGAGTCACTTTGATTGTTATAAAAAGAATTACAGCAGACAAATTTTATTTTTACTTTTTGAAATCATAGGTATGATAACATACGAGCCTGTTAGTGTGATTAAAAACAAAAATCCTAGGTTCATCCCTACATGTATTCCTGAATATACACATCAAAATGTGAAAAATGAGTACCTATTCGAAAAAAAAGGTAGGTACTTACCTAAATAAAAATAAGAGGATTTTATTGGGATATCGACATGTACAAAAATTTGTAGAGTATTTAGGTTTTGGTGGAAAAGTATCTATATTAAATTAATTTGTTATTCGAGTTTCCTTCATTAAATTTCTAGCTACCTATATTTATATAAAAACCACTTCATTATTTCTGCAATTTTATTCATGCCGCTCATGGTCGATTTAGTACACGTGCCGACGTTCAATTTAAATATTCTAATAAGCTTTTAATGTTATCTTAATTTATTCATCTGTTCCCAATTAACCCCTTTGTTGTTCGAATGAAAATCAATCATTAACAAGCAGCTTAATCAAGTTTTTAATAATAGAGATGTTGATGAAGGTTAAAAAAAAATGTTTTAGGTACTAAACAGATTTTTATAATACATATAAAATAACTTTTTCATCCCACTATCTCGGAAAGTGTATTTTTACTCTTCGACATCTGACTGGAAAAGTCCATTTTATCTTCTAGAGGGTAAAGTAAATTTGAATTTAGAATATCGTGTGCACCGAGTTTGTGAGTCAGAAACATAATTAAACCTATTTATTTGACCTCTAATATGCCGATTTTATCATTAAACTTTTTTAAATTTGTTAAAAACTCTGTATCAGGAACTCCTTGGTGAACTTTTTTTTTATTTGCTTTGTGTGCACCATCAGTCTTGCCAGTAAGTTACTTTTGTAAAAATTTACGTTTCTTTTAAACTATTTACTGTACTTGTTTAGATATAAGTTACATTTCGAGGCAATAGTATTTTTTAATGAATTAAATATGGATGAAATTTCCCTGTTACAGTAAAAATAGTTAAGTTAATTTAGCAGAGTTAATAAAATAAGCCAATGTTTTATAACTGTATCTAGTTAGTAGAAAGATTTTTTTAACTATTACTTTTTAGTAACTTTTCTAATATCGATTTATAATAAACTGAAAATGAGGATATAATCACTAAAAAGAATAGGTAAGTAAGCGTACCCACGTAAATTAAAATTGAATACTGGTTACTTTTAAAGATAGTGCACTGGCAACACTGCGCGCATCCATGGTGAGAATAAATTAAAAAAAACTTTTAGCATTGAGTTATTTTCTCGCTGAGGGGGATGAAAAATTATGTGTTACACTCGAGTGCAAAGATTTTTGACCTTGTGCTCTTTTGATTCCCTCGCTAACGCTCAGGATTCTAATTATTAAATCACGAGCGCAGCGAGTGATTCAATTTTAGAATCCTTCGCTAGCTCGGTTATCAAAACTGAGCACGCGGTTAAAAAGCAACTTTGCACTCTTGTATAACAAATAACTATTTTTATTAATTTACAAATAAAAATAGACAATTCTTATTTATTAAATTTTAGTTTTAGTTTAATAAATTAGTCTATTGTTAATTGTAAATTTACATAATATTTAAAAAAGTATTTATATGTAATTTAGTTTCGGGCATTGATTTAGGATATTTGTCTAGTGGTTTCGGGAACGTCTCTTTACCTCTTTTTAGAACAGCTCAATCCAGTATTTTTTGTATGTGTATTTATTGTAACCCTTATAAAAATCTTGCAGGTTCACTGGCTTTTCAGTAGAAACTCGACGCGACGAGACGCAACTAGGGGTAATAAAGCCCTCACAAAAGCAATGGTATCTATGTTTAAACTAGGCATTAAGCCGTGTTCACACGTAGTAAAACGACGGCATAAAAGAACATCGGACTAAATCGGTAAAATATGGAGCGATAAGGCAACAGCATTAATCATCAGGCGCGTGAAATCAAATTATCGTCAACCAGTCACAGTCTAAACGAAAGGGTTGCCTTTGCCCGTCGTACTCCAAAATCCCACAACGTGACATTCACCATCTCTTTCTCACATACACTGTATTTATATCGTCGAAAAGGGACGGAAAACTTTAATAAAAACACATTATACCGCAAATCAAGAATTGTGCAAATCGAAAATGCAAACAAAGTCGGACACAAAATTGGTTTTTGTGCGGGCATAAATATGAGCCATAACTATACTAAATTAATATGTCACCGAAGTCCGTAGTGGACGTTACCCTATTTGTCTTTAATAAGGTATTGAATTATACTGAAACGCCATAAAATCTTTCTATCTTATGTGGGAAAACATGGTGTTGGGAGGGGTTTATCCTGGCCGGCGTTCTAGGTTTAGTCTTCTTTCATATGCTTACTTTCCCATCCTCGCTGTCGACCAAGATCGATCGTGGTGGTCAAAAACTTATAATATCTTAAGTGACTAAAAAAATACAGTTATAAGTTATACCACAGATAAAAGAATACTAATAGTTATACGTAGGTGTAACTCTTTCCGCGCATAAAACAATCTTCTTTCCGACTTTTTACAAGTTCCATTGAAATAGTGCTTAAAAATATTCTGATTTTAGCTTAGAATAAAAAAAATTGTTACGAGTACAAATATTAAATCACAGCAGAAGTTAGATAACAATAACGAATCTTAAAAAAACAATCACATTTTTGCCTCCAATCGAAAAATGCCTTATGGCCTTATAGGTTTCACTATAGAAATATAATGGATTTAAAAGATCCAAAGCGAGCACAAAAGTGCAATTTAAAAATGAGTCTTTCACGTCAAAAATTAATCCCGCGATTGACTTTTGTACACGAGGGCCCCAACTTTAATTAGGGCAAATGGTCCGCGTGGAGGCGGACGTGGCCATACAATGCGCTGTCGATATGTGATTGACACAAATTACCTCGCTAATCGAGGACCAACAAAAACGACATACAAATCCATAAATTACGTGAGCGATTGTTGGAGATTTCTAGTAATTTGTACCAAATAGAAAAGCGTTTGTTGAGCACCCGGCTACACCGGGCTATCTTATTATCTACTAGCTACGCCCAGTGGTTTTATCCACTGTACTGTAATAGCTTATGTATTCCAGGGTCAAAGTTATATCTCGGTGAGAGTCTTAACATCTTATGACTCTTAAGTAAGAAGCGTTGGTGCAGTGCGCCTGGAATTGTACATCATTGTGAAATTCTGGGTTGCACTGTACTGATTATGGGCAGCGTTATCTCTTAACATCAGGAGAGCGTCTTGCTCGTCTTCTTACTTCTCCACATAAAAAAATAAATAAAATATATCTTTACCAAATTTCAGCTCAATCGGTCCACCCGTGTGATTTTGTGTTCAGAATTTTGATGCAAAGTTAATATTTATAGAAATTGTAATCTTTGTAAACAAAATAATCTAACTTTGAATAAATTACAAAAATAATAGGTATAGGACAGAATATACGAACAATAAATAAATTAATCTTTTTTTGACTTAATACCTCGAGTCTCGAGTTATAGATACATTTTTTATTGAACCCCATTGGCTCTTAAAAATGCTGTACCTATGTAAGTATACGATGTATTTATTACGTTTTGTCATTTATTTGTCCTATATTACGTATAATCTTCTAATATATAAAATTCTCGTGTCACAGTTTTCGTTGCCATACTCCTCCGAAACGGCTTGACCGATTTTGATGAAATTTTTTGTGCTTATCCGGTATCTATGAGAATCGGCCAACATCTATTTTTCATCCGCCTTAATGTTAGGGGTAGTCCACCACTAAATTTTTTATTTTATTTTTTAGACAAAATTTTTAATTTCTATTTTTTTATGATACAACATACAAAAATACATACAATTCTCAATTTTCACCCTTCTACGATCAACCCTTATTTTTTAATAGCCATTTTAGTAATTAATTCATTTTTCCTCTCCGGTCGAAAACTGATCAATCGTCATTTAATTAGTTATCCCCGCCAGATGTCTACAGGTGTCACTTCTGACCCAGTAAACAGCACGGAGTAGGGATGAGAACGAAGCCGGTCTCCTTTCTTTCTCACTCCCTACACAGTTGTCGGCCATCATTATTGTTTATGCATCAAGTGTAGTAGTAACGTTGACCATTATTATTTTGCTATCTCAGTGTAACTCTCATATTAACTTTTAATCATTCCTATTTTAACAATAATAATTAAAAATAAATAAAAATAATGTTTGCCTTTTGTTATTTTTATATTCCCTTATCGTTCACAGCGCTCCATGCTTATTTCACGCATATACCACATTCTTACATACATACAATATACACATTCTAACATACATACATACTTACAATAAGTAAGCTATTTTTTGTCTACACTAGAAATTACTAGGAAATTATTTATATGGCAAAACAACGTTTGCCGGGTAAGCTAGTATTATATGTATTTTAAAAATAAAAGAGAATAAAAATAAAACACAGATGAGAGATCTTCTTTTAAAGTCGTCTAAAAAGGGTGTAAGCAAGTATTGTATTCAATTTTAAAATAAAATTTAATTGTGTTTTAATCCGAGCGATAAACGTCAATCAAGTCTGTCCTGTGACTGCGATACATGTATCGAGAATCGAGAGCTCAACGCGTCGCGCCCCCGTCGCCATTCAAAACGGATTTCGAGCAAGGGGTGAAATTAAAATGTCAAAATAGTAGCGACGCAGTGCGAGGTATTTGTCTTCGGCTTTATCAGACGCTATTGTACACTTCCATTCTTTACAGCTCGCATGAAAAACGATACCGTTTAAGCCTTTTATTCATTTAAAAATGTGTACGAACTGTTATACAAGCGCTTTCCTGACTACCTGTGAAGTTCTGACCTTTCTTGTAACAAAGCCAAATCTTGTGCCCATTGAATGTTGTGTAAACAAAATTAGGCCTAAATGTTCAAAAATTCTGAAAATATTACTAATCTTTAAAATACTACTGGTCAAAAAACAGCGTAACTTTGTCTGCGTCTGTTGGAAATATATTTCAAGGAAACCGTAAATCAAGACCAATTCACTTAAATCTTTATTAAAAAAACTCATTCAAATAGGTCGATCCATTTTGGAGGAGTATATAATACAATTAATTTTTTTTTAAATATGTTAACAAACCCGTAATGTCCCTTCAACGAACGCTAATGAACGCATTTTTAACATTCATTAAGTTTTAATTATTGTCCATAATAGGATACGTAGAATTGCAGTAGCGCATTCCTTGAATTTTACTAGCTAGCATTGTATTATTCCCTTAGCATTTGTTTATTTGGCTATTGAAGCGATGGAGTGGGCGCTGTGGAGCAAGGGCTGCGAGGGCAAATAAATAATTACACGCATTCTGTAGATATTTGCCGCCGGCATCCGAGGGCGACACCCCGAGACTCTGACTGTTGACGGACGGGGGCTGCTGAATGCTTTGATTCTTAAAATACTTAATAATCTTAAATATTTAATTTAAAAAATATTTGTGATTAGAATTCCCCGTCTACTATGTCCAATAAATAGGTACTTTTATCATCAACACTCAAGCCAGCTTGATGGTGACAGTTACCGTTGCTTAAAGATGTCAGCAACACCAGTGATGGTGATTAGATATGTAGGTACCAAAGGTACTTATCATCATTCGTTAATCATTTCGATAAAATTATTTAAAAAAAATTACAAGTATGTATATCATACAGGCATTAGGCATCCGTACACCGTACGTCATCATTCGAAACTTAAAAGCGTGTTACTTGAGTAACTTCTAGAAATATCTAAGTACTTCTATAGCAGACGATTTTGTCCTTCAAACTTTTTACCTAACTTCTCTACATCCTCGAAAAAACAACACATAACGAGGTGTTATTATGATAAATATTAACAGAAAATTGAAGGGCACGGGGAAATAAACGCTTTTGTGCGCCATGTCGTATTTTAGTGTGTCAATTAGAGTTCTGTATGTAGTCGTCGCAGCATGGAGCCGGCGGACTCCGCGGGTTCCGCAGTCGGGGCCCTCGCCTATTGCATATTCTGACAAATTATTGTACGCGCGTTGTTTTCTAACGAAATTGTTTTGCAGATGTGCGTCGCCTGTTTTTGTTTAGTACGGGAACATTTTTTATTTATTTATTATGCGAGTAGGTTAGCCTTTGGCCACGATCTCGCGTGATGTTAACAGACGATGCAACCGAAGATGGTAGCTGACTAAACCTAGAAGTCGGGATAAATCCCTCCCTGGCTTCACTGCTGAAATGCTTGTCTCAAATTATATATTATATATATATATATTAATTATATAGATCTTTAAGTGTTTTTCATTTGTATCTAAATATAAAAAAGTGTAAAATAAATTACTCTTAAGTTCTTATCTATTAGTAAAACAATAATAAGATGTTGATTATAATTTAAAAACATTTTGCTGTGATAATAAATATGCAAGTTCACAAGTTATTGATTCAAATGTTTAGGGTTAAAAGCTTTACGGAGTTTAGGAGGCCTTACACATCAGTCACCAGCATCCTGTTTCGTCTTCGATCCAGTCGATTAGAAACATTTTAGATGAATTTTACACTAACGATAACAACAAAAGGTGTTCACAAAAAGCTTTTTTAGCCTGAACACATATTATATGGACGGAACGGCAATTATGATTTAGTTCGCAGTCGCTATAGTCGCTACTCTGCTACCTGCTGGGCTGCTCTATAATTACACCGTGAGTGACATTTCTAAAGCCATTGAAAACGATAACGCGGAAGCTGCTACGAAAACTTAAAAAACTAAGTTAGTATTGTTACAGTAATGCATTTGGGAGTAAATATTGAGGAGGCACAATGCTGGGCCCGACAACCCTTGAATACAGTCCGCGGGGTGCCATTACGCGGCTCAAAGAGTTGGGTGTCGCCGGCACTGCACAGATTCGACTTTGTAAATCTAATTAAAATATCAATATGTTCGCTACGGACCGCGTTGACAATTTGATTTCACGCATCGGGATTCATTGTAGGGCAGGGACCGCGACTTTTGCTTTACCAATGCAAATTATTAAAATAATTTTGAACTGATAATCTTCAATGCAATACATAATATTACAGAATTATTGTACAATTTTCACATAGTTAATAAGTAAAAAAATGTAGGCACCATTAGCCTATAGAAAATGGTCATTCGCAAGAAGTGTTCAGTAAAAAATACTTATAGCTTGCACGAATTACTACTCGAGGCAAGCACTTGTGAATTTTATGTGAATAGAGCATTTCTGCGAACGAGCATCGATTACTCGGCCGTCATGCTGTCATGATATCGGCGAATACAATAAAGTCAACGAGTCGTCTATGAAACTGTCATATATCGCAGTCAAAGCTAGTTGAAGCGCGGCGTGAAAGGTCGACTGTCGACGCTATCCAGTGCCGGCGTTAGGGTAGGGCGCGGTTGGGCGACCGCCCAGGGCGCCGGATAAAAGGGGCGCCACAGGCTATAATGGGGCGCCACGGGCGCCCCATTATAGAGCTAAACGCACATCATTCGTGCTGAAAAATTCAAAATTTTCTAGGCGCTCGCAGCGAGCTGCTCGCGCTTTTATAAATGAGAAAATTTACTTTCTTTGCCATTCGAAGCAAGCTAAATGCACAGCATTCGTGCTGAACAAAATCTAAATTTTCTCGGCGCTCGCAGCGAGCTGCTCGCGCTTTTATAAATAAAAATACTTATTTAGTTTCTTTGCCACTCGAAGCTAGCTAAACGCACCAAATTCGTGCTGAATAATTCAAAATTTTCTCGGCGCTCGCGCTTTTATTAATAAGGACATTTAGTTTCTTTGCCACTCGAAGCAAGCTAAACGCACATCATTCGTGTAGAAAAAATCTAAATTTACGCCGCCGCTCGCAGCGAGTTGCTCGCGCTTTTATAAATAAGAATACTTATTTAGTTTCATTGCTGCTCGGAGCAAGCTAAACGCACAACATTCGTGTTGAATAATTCAAAATTTTCTCAGCTCGCAGCGAGCTGCTCGCGCTTTTATAAATGAGAACATTTACTTTCTTTGCCACTCGAAGCAAGCTAAACGCACATCATTCGTGTTGAAAAAATCTAAATTTTCGCGCCGCTCGCAGCGAGCTGCTCGCGCTTTTATAAATAAGAATACCTACTTATTTAGTTTCTTTGCCACTCTGAGCAAGCTAAACGCACAAAATTCGTGCTGAATAATTCAAAATTTTCTCGGCGCTCGCGCTTTTATTAACCCCCGACGCAAAAACGACGGGGTGTTATAAGTTTGACGTGTCTGTCTGTCTGTCTGTCTGTCTGTGTGTGTGTGTGTGTATGTGTCTGTCTGTGGCATCGTAGCTCCCAAACGGATGAACGGATTTTGATTTAGTTTTATTTGTTTGAAAGTAGAGTTAGTCGAGAGTGTTCTTAGCTATGTTTGGTGGGAATCGGTCCAAGATGGCTGCCGCTACAAAATGGCGGATTACTTTTTTCTTCCACGACCCCCTCAATATGGGTATCAAATGAAAGGGCTTAACGAGTAGAATACAACCCACTATATAAAATTTAAAATCCAAGATGGCCGCCATCAAAAAATGGTGAATTACGTATTGCGTTGGGGGTTTTTTAAATTTTTAATTTAATTCACTTGTTAATAAGGACATTTAGTTTCTTTGCCACTCGAAGCAGGTTAAAAACGCACATCATTCGTGTTGAAAAAATCTAAATTTTCGCGGCGCTCGCAGCGAGCTGCTCGCGCTTTTATAAATAAGAATACTTATTTAGTTTCTTTGCCACTCGAAGCAAGCTTAACGCACATCATTCGTGCTGAAAAATTCAAAATTTTCGCGGAGCTCTGGAATTTTTTCCTTTTTCGTTTTTAGTATGGGTTTGAATTGCTATTTAGGGGGCGCCGTAGAAATCTCGCCCAGGGCGCTGGTAATATTAAAACCGGCCCTGCAGAAAATGGTCATTCGCAAGAAGTGTTCAGTAAAAAATACTTATAGCTTGCACGAATTACTACTCGAGGCAAGCACTTGTGAATTTTATGTGAATAGAGCATTTCTGCGAACGAGCATCGATTACTCGGCCGTCATGCTGTCATGATATCGGCGAATACAATAAAGTCAACGAGTCGTCTATGAAACTGTCATATATCGCAGTCAAAGCTAGTTGAAGCGCGGCGTGAAAGGTCGACTGTCGACGCTATCCGACGCACCCTATTTCTCTCTGACATAAAAGACTCAGGTAGCAATACAAACAGCGATAAAAACGTGATATATCAATCGATTTTTTGTCAACATCGCAAATTCGCCCAAATCAAACATTGAAGTGTTAAAATTTTTGGTAACAATGCGTTTTTCGAGACGCTCGACAGGGAGCGAGCGGGGCATTGTCACACCGGATCATTAGTTAGCAAATGTCAAGCTCGATTTTTTTACATTCTAAACTCAAACATTTGCCTTCACTTTACAAGTTTAACTGCTCGGATAAACAACTTCGTCTTGATTTATGGTTTCCTTCAAATGTTTTTATATTAGATACACACGACTGTTTGTTTACGATTTTAAAATATCGGTTTCTTGTTAAATAAAGTTTTTCCATTGTTGTCCGTAATTATAATAATAATGATGAATTCTATTGCTGTTAAATTCGTACGTAGAGTCAATCATAAAGAGCAAATGTTACCATGCACGGCTGGAGCAATATTTCATCGCCTCTTGCAAAAAAGGGTTCCCTTTTTGTTTTCTATTACAATTGTCACCCTTTTACTTCCATTTCAATTAAATAATGTCTGGTCATTTGGGGCGGGCGAGTCGCAGTGGCAGTGGCTGTGCAAGTTGCGCAGTGAGTAGTTTCGTGTTCGCGCCTCCCTCAGCCCTCGACACGAATGCGAAGTGCGCGTCATCCTGCGAGCACATTAATCACCTCCATTATTAAACATGTTATTGTGTTTATTCGAAGATAACGTTTTATAAACGGTGCCGTCCGCTCCTAACAAAATAAGCTTCTGTAATAACGTGTAAAAGACCCGCCTGGAGACCGACTAAAAAGAGTTGATTAATGATGGTATACAAATGGATAACAACAAATCCGCTTATGTTTGTGATTTATATTTGTATGAAAACTAAATTGTTTTTCTTCGATTATATTGGTAGTGTTAAAAATATTGGAAATACCTTAGAGGAGTGAGAGGTTGTAAGGGAAAAGCCGAGAATTGGTTGACGACAAATGTTGCTAAGACCAGCCTTCAGCTAGCAAGGGCACGTGTACCGGTGCGGTGCGGCGCCGAATAGTCACGAATAGGAATTTCCGACTGCGACTTGACGCAACCTCCATCGGAGGCTTGGCGTGACACCGTTTCTTAGAAGCGCTCAACGTTTTCCTTATTTGATTTACTTAAAAAATATAATTTATATTATTAAACTATTACATACCTATTATATATCTACTGATGGTCAATTTTACAAATATAGGTACCTAGTACCTACTGATGGTTACACTTTTTTATAATTTATTGACGACTGATTGACTTCTTTCTTGGATTTACAAAATTATAAAGTGTCTCTTCTGTACTTATCTTCAATTTCTGTGTATGTATAAGTAAGCATTTTACGTGAACGTTGTACACTTATGTATGAATTATGTATGTAGTAGAGAGAAGAGTAGTAGAAGTAGCATACTTCTACCAAAGTGAAAATACACTCTAACTAGATATGTATTTTTACAGATTTTTAAATAAAGCTACATCAAAACAAGTGAAATTTTAAAAAATCCTTTTAAAAACAAGCTTTTATTATTACTACCATAAAGTACTCGTCAAGACGAATCAAATGAGTCCAAACTCGATGGGGTTGCGTCGTTTAATTACGGAGTTCCTATGACCACCTTCCAGCTCCATCATGAGATCAGCTCCATATCATAATAATATTGCATTGTCATCCGATTTATACATGCATGCAAAATTTCAGCTCATTCGGATACCGGGAAGTGGGTCAATTAAAAGTTGCAAGATTTGATTACCGACAGACCGACAGACAGACAGACAGACAGACAGACAGACAACAGACAGGTGAAAGTAAATAAAAGCTTGTAATAAACAAGTGAAATTTAAAAAATACTTTTTAAAAACAAGCTTTAATTATTGTTATCATCTTGCATCATAAAGTACTCGTCAAGACGAATCAAATGAGCCCAAACTCGATGGGGTTGCGATGTTTTATGACAGAGTTCCTTTGGCCACCTTCCAGCTCCATCATCAGATCAACTCGATGTCATAAAAATATTGCATTGTC
This sequence comes from Hemithea aestivaria, assembly GCA_947507615.1. Classification (NCBI taxonomy): domain Eukaryota; kingdom Metazoa; phylum Arthropoda; class Insecta; order Lepidoptera; family Geometridae; genus Hemithea; species Hemithea aestivaria. The sequence continues at coordinate 9,841,547 of OX382327.1, read as the reverse complement.
ATCCGATTTACACACGCATGCAAATTTTCAGCTCAATTGGAAACCGGGAAGTGGGTCAAATTAAACTTGCAAGATTTGATTACAGACAGACAGACAGACAACAGACAGGTGAAAGTAATATAAAGCTTGTAAAAAGAGATAACAACAATAGTAAAAGTAGGTCCTCCACTTTGTCCTAACGTTCGCGCAAAATGTCAAATCATCATTCGATACTTCGCGCAAATATATGCGCAAAGTGGGGCTAGGCAATAAGAATACAGTCAAATCATTCAATTAGACGTTCAAAACGAGGCTAATATTCAAACCAAATATATTAAGTAGTTCACATAATAATAATGATACGCGTATTTTCCCAAGGCTCTGAACAGGTATTTCCATTACATGTGGAACGATACAAATAGCTGCTATATATTGAACAGACTTGCTAAATCAAGTTATGGGAAAGTCCAACAAATAGTGACCTCAAGTGGACCAACAAATACAGCCTTTATAAATACATATATTATGTCAAGTCAGAAAATGCCTAAAATCGCATTGATGACAATCACTGCAAGTCGACAAAAATATTTTTTTGAGTTTTATGTGGAGAAGTAAGAAAACGAGCAAGACGGCTCTGCTGATGTTAAGAGATAACGCTGCCCATAATCAGTACAGTGCAAGTGCTTCCCAGAATTTCACAATGATGTGCAATTCTAGGTGCACTGCACCAACGCTTCTTACTCAAGAGTCATAAGATGTTAACGTTTTAGTTTTGACTTTTGACGGCTGCTATAGACTATAAGTGATTGCCATTAGTGAAAACTGTCATCTTAAACATAATAAAAGCAATGCATGACTGATGAACTGACTGAACTACTGAACAAATATGTTTGAAACTTTAAGACAAGGATTTTGCCGTAAAGCCGAGAGCTAGTTTAGATAATAAGCCTCTAAAATGGGCTAAATTTTAACTGTAACTACGGGGAATATTTTTTATGTGAATATGAGGTATATCGGTAACCTCAGTAAAATATGTAAAAATGTATAGGTACCTACATAAATTAGGACGCAGAATATTTAATCTTTTTAATAAAACTGGTAAATAAATAGTAAAAAAACTAATAGAATATCTATAAATAGTCTTGGGTATTCTGCGTGTTCTGTTTTTCCCCTATTTGGATATGCCATTCACTATTATAATTTGGCACCAACCTTTGACATTAATACAACAAACAAGCTAGGTACCTACTTGTGTATTTTTTGTGATCTTTCCTCAAGATCATTGACTCACACACCTGTCTCAACAGCTCAGTGAGTAAGCGTTACCTACTTTCGATGAGGAAATACCTCGCACCGTATAAACGCTACTGACTTCAAAATATAATTTAACAGACGACACCCACGCCTTTAAGGTAATATAAAACTAAAACAATATTCTACCAAAATATAATCAGTCTTTCTAATGAACATATAAGAATTTCTCGAGGAGTTAAAAAGTTAGAGAGGGAGATATAGTACACATTAGAATTAACACTTAATTTTTTTTTCTAACTGTCTTGGCAAAGTAAACCCAAACTGAGTCTTGGCTTCTCACATAGGACCAATAAAGAATCGAGAGCCTCCTCTGAATAAAAACAAACACTTCAGTAGCTTTTTTCTCTTTTTTGCAGTGTAATGATTTACGATCAAACTAATAATTTAAGGGAAAAATGAATTAATAAATAAATAGTACAGCAGCACTTTTTCCACATTCCATTGAAATTTTGAGATACATATTCAATGTACTACTCGTAAGCACAAGAACCAGCACCAAAGTATAATCCAGTAGCTACTACCATTTAATTAAGATCTACACCGTAGATCGTCTACAGCTCCTTATTATTTTAATATTAGCATAATACATAATAATTATAGCTAGACTTAATAATTTTAATAGATGTTCTCAATGTAGTGGGCCTTTCCAAATGATTGATGACATAGATCGATGATGAGACTGATAAGGTAACTTCCCGCGACTGGCTGCGACGCTACGTCACAAGTCACACCGTATTGTATGCAACATAGATATGTATTAAGATAGATGCCGATAGTTTACTCAGTGGTACACATATACATATATTAAATGTCTATAGTAAGTGCAATGCTCCTTGTGGCAATTTCATTCACGCTCGTCTTCGTAGTGGCTACCCAAATGTATATTATACAAAAAACGAGTAATTGTAATATATCTAACTAAGCGTAAAAAATAAAAACCAATCAAAGTACACAATATAAAAAAGTAAAGGTACTTAATGTACGATCAAAAGGGATTCCATAGATTATAGAAAACATCTAAAAGATATAAAATTTGATATTATTGTTCGCAAAAGTTATTTTCTTTGCGAGAAGATGACCGATGCTGATGTTAAATGATAACGTCTGCAGTCTGCATATTATGCCCTGAGGGAAAATATAAATAAATAAAAAAAGGTAACTAATGTGGTCCATATGATCCACGTACTATAATAACAATTACGAAAGCTAAATTATATTGAAAGTTAATTTAAAATAGATTTCATTATCATTGCAAAAGCTTAAAGTAAAGCAGGCATGGTTTTCATACAAATCGACTGACTAACAGCGGGCGGCAAGTATCCTAATACAAATCTCTGTTGTATAAGACAGTGCCGCCGCTCGCGCTGTTCTGACGTCAATCGAACAACCGGTTCCGAACATGTCCGATTATGACATTATTATTCCACACCGAATACGATTACTCGATCGTAACTTGCATCACTACTGCTAACGGGAAATACGTGCGGATATACATATATTACAGAAATCATTGTAAAAACCAAGCAAAAATACGTCTGGAGATGATGAAAATGAAAAACCCATAGAAACCATATACCTAGTAATAATATTAAGAACTAGATAAACCTACTTACTAGTTCCGATAAAATACTATTATGTTAATTAATACATATTATATAGAGGTACCGAGGTACCACCTATTTGTAGCTACTAATAAAAAATTGCAAATCTTTAACTGCCACTTAAAACATTTTTGAATATTGAGGGGAAATTCACCATGCTTAGAAAATTTCATTGCGCTAATTTGTTTTATAACATTTTTTTTCTAGTCTATACAACAAAAAATATTAAGATGAAAGTTATTCTAATAATGTTGTCTCGGACTCTCGGATTTCATCATTATTCACTATCTTACCTTTAAACTAAACCGACTTATTTGACTTATTATGCTTCAGTTAGATAAAACCATCCGTTATTCCTAGAATCCTCAATTAAAAATAAATAGCACTAAAGAAATCATAAAACAATACTACACTTCTATTATCCTTTTCAAAGCACGAAGCGAGTTTGTCCGTAACTGTCTACAGTAATTTGGACGTTTACAGTTCTAAATTTAACAAAAGCTAATTTTGTTGCATTTTATTGCCATGGAATAGGATCAGCAGCCATTAGGGCCTTTTTTGCCACACCTTTTATTAGGGTGTCTTCCGAAGGCCGCGCGGCGAAAGACAAAGCGATGACCGGAATCGCTCGCATAAACAACATTTGACGGCTATTTGACTGCCTCATTGTTTATGACCCGGTTTTAGCCACTTTTGCAGCCGCCGCCTTCAAATTGCACATTTTGTTCTTGGGCCTTATTGATTGAATAACTACCTACAAGGTCCATTATCTATAACTTTGTACTATATTATTATGGCAGATCAATGTAGCAAGGGAACAAGCTTTGTGGCGGTGTAATTCTGAAGACTTTGTCGGCAGAAAATCAGTAGGTACCCAAAATTTGAATGTTTGGGTTCTGCAATAACTGTGCCCAATAAAAACGCTTAAATCCAGTTTTAGGTAGAAATAGTCGCATTTTATAAAACAATCTAATGAAGAAAATTTAAGCTATTCAAAAATCCAAAGAACACAAATCTTGATAAATTTATAGCAATAACAATGCGAGCTTTGAGCTTACACTGAGAATATTCGACGTTATAAAGAAATTAGGGATCAAACAACTGTTCTAAAAGGGTAGCAGTAAAATAAAAGATTGTAACAAATGACTGAACTGCCCGTGCCTCATATTTAAATAGGAACATGTTGTAACCCTTTCTTTTTGTTTGCTTTTTATTGTTTTATTCAGAGGTCAATGTGTGTTCTTTTTTGCCTGACAGCGTATAGAAAGGTTTATGCGTCAATTAATTAAATGTCCTTACGGTCATTGTAGTTTGGAAAATATGGTAATGAATTAGAACTAACAATGATTTGATTTATAGGACGACTAACAGCTAGTAGCTAGGTGAGAATTGACGGATGCTTGCGAAGACAGTTTTTTAATGTGATGCTCTATTCGGTAACACAATGGATTTACGTTTGCCTACATTGTATTTAAATGTTTGGCTTTTTATAATTGAGCACAGAATACCTTAAGGGACCAGAAAATTCACGAGGTAACAATACACGTATACTTACATTTGCTCAAGATTACCTCAGAGCGTTATAAATTACATACTTAATTCCTTTTTTTAATAGCTAATTGAGATTTCAGTGCTACGAATGTATGTTATAAATATTAAAAATGCAAAAACTTTTTAATACAATGTATATTTTTATTTAGGCAAACATGATAATGCATTCACTGATATCACTAGCACAGAATAGGCATCGCCGAGTACGAGTGGGCGTGAGAATAATTTACATGGGAACTGTTACATTAAAACTACGAATCATTCTTATCTGCTACAGTTGTTACTCGTAAATAGGTACATTATATAGTTTTAATAGCTATGATGAGTAACAATCCTTAGTTAGATATTTTATGCGTGGAAATAAGTGGTGTATGACATAACTAATTTGAAGTTGTATAATTTGAGGTCCGCGTTTCCCAAACAAAAATCATGGACGTTGCGTTAGTGAAAAAGCTGTCGTTAGTCCAAAGTGGAATTGGGCTGGACATAACTGCCACATGTCTGATAGATAATAATGTGTCCGAACTAGCACCCTTTACCGTTGCGAGAGGCCTAAACAGAGATGGCGGAAGAAACTCGAACCTTCTGCAAAAGCTAGACAATCATAGCCCTAAACCAAAAATAATGGAGATAAGGAAGGGATGGAGGAAGGGATTTGCTCAGTGGGACAGACCAGGATGAAAATTAATATTTTGGGGTCCGAAAGCTGGGGTTCGAAGTTTTTTCTAAAACTAATAATTGCTCGGTAGGTACTAGGTACTCGGCGAAAATTATACTATGATATGTTTGTATATAAATAGTGTGCACATACAAAACAGGAAGTAATATCGCGCGTGCAATCTGATTTCGAAGATTTTGTTGATGTGTGGGAGTCTCGGACAACTCGTTTCACGTTATCCTTTCTGCCACACATTTGCACAGACTGTATGAAAAAATGTATAATAATTTAAGATATGAAATGGTCGTTCCAGCGGTGTCTTCCCTTTATGATACGACAAAGAACTCTTAAAAGGAAGGAGAAAGAAGGTACTAAAAGACCAACAACGCGTCGGCAATACCAGTGGTGATGAAGACGTCCATGATAGGTCCCAGTGTAATCTCAAAGTTATCTATTGATTAGATACGAAATCCTACGCACATAAATCAGAGACGTAAGATATAGATACTTATTATCCGTATGCTAGGAACATCGCAGGTCACCTTACGACCTTACCCAACCATAGTGAAACCCAGTAAGTAGGTATAATAATGTGTATGGTCCCAGTAACTAACCCAGACGGGATCTCGCATTTAGAAATGCTACCGTTAAATCTAACTGTTTAAGTTTGATAAAAGATGGAGTTCCCAGCGCACCCTCATCTCGTTGTTAGCGTTCTCATTTCATTGATTGAAGCTAGCACCGTGTGCCGCGTCGGTTCGTGCATTTTGTCGAGATCAAACAGCACTCACTATAACTTGCTACTTAAATAACACGTGCACATCTCTTTGATATTAGAAAAATAAGTGACGGAGCAATTCTTGTTACACTAAGTAACAACGTTGTCGTCGGGCGGTATCTCAGAATTCGTAATAGATAATATTTAGTACCTACGGGTGCAACTAACGGGTGCTTTCTTGGGGATGATTATTCTATCGCCTACTATACAAACTATAACAAAACAAATTAAAATCCAAATATTTGAAAGTAAAAGGATGTAAGTACTCTTGTTTCACAAAAGGTTGTTAGGAGGTATTTCCTTGGTTGTCTGGAAGAACTACGGTTATTGGAGATAAATCCGCCAATTATAGTTAACAAATTTTAATATCGATAAATGTATTCAATGTTTTTTTGTTACTATGGTGTGAACACCATAATTACAAAAAAAAACATAAATATAATAATAATCTAATCTTATCTACTAAACTACACACGGCTCGGAAACAGCGCTGCGGACAGTTTTACGCGAATTTGGAGTTACGCGATTTGTCTTTTTGATCACCACGCGCATTGCGTGTTCGATTTTCGACAAGTTTGCTCATTTTTCTTGTAGAATTTTTTTATTTGCAGGGCTAAATGAAGCTATAAGGCAAAATAACGAGATCCAGATTACACGGTACGATAGTACTTATGTTTTAATAACATACAAAAAACAATACTTGAATGATATAATACTCGTAGTCAGCACGATTGTCTTAAATTACTTTTTTTTTTTTTTTTTTTTTTTTATGTGATGAAGTAGAAGACGAGCAAGACGCTCTCCTGATGTTAAGAGATAACGGCTGCCCATAATCAGTACAGTGTTACCTAGGATTTCACAAGTATGTGAAATTCTAGGAGCACTGCACCAACGCTTCTTACTCAAGAGTCATGAGATGTTAAGACTCTTTAGCCCAGTAATTTCACTAGCTACAGTGCCCTCCTACCGGAGCACAGTGATATTTGCACATCACTGCTCAGGCGGTAGAATAACTGGCACTGTTGGGGTACCCACCTAGACGACCTCCTGCAAAGGAAGTCTACCCCCGGTAGAATGATGATGATGCATTCACTCTAGCATCACCAGAAAAACCACTTTGTATATCTAGTGATGCTGGAGCTGGAATGTCAAGACTCCAATCATTGTCATCAGCCTATTATACGATTTTGGGGACACAAATTTTGATAGCAGTCTTGCAAGACCCGCAGTACCAGTACTCAATCAAGCTAGCCCTACAGTAGAACCTAAACCATACCTATGTTTAAGACAAAACTCATAGACCTATCTAATGATTACCTACAGTTATCACATAATCGTCTTAAATTTCTATAATACAGGTCGTGTCATGTACTTAGTTGGCTAATAAGTATTGATGTTACAGACGAAGGAAATAAATTTTTTAGACCTTAAAAATATTTTCGTGGTTTCTTCTTCGAAGAGTTTTTTCAGGATAAGCCAAGCAGTTGGGAATGAATGAGTAGGATAGTTTTCTCCAAATCGTTTACCATACCACCATATTGCTTTCTTTATCATCACTAGTTTATTAACATCTACAAGAGAAAGTTGTGATACAGATTTGGGAGTAATAACGTTAAGTGCAAAGATTACCATTTCTCCCGATATGGAGTTTTTTTTTGAGATTATTTAGGTGAAACAAAGTGCACCTAGGCTTAAATCAGAAAATTTCTAAAGTGTGAGATCCACAATTTGTTAAGAGCAATGAATTAGGTACACAGCTATTGTGATCAACATTCATTAGCATTGGTCACAAACCTTTTAGATTTTAACAATAATATCAGCATTAGTGTATTTTATCTGAAATGTTATCCGACACTTTTATTAGCAAACATTATACGTTATTGTTCACAAGTTTAAGGGAGTGTTTCGTTAAATGTAACGACAATGGCGTCACTTAAACTCCTTATCGGTAGATCACGGATACTTTTAACAACACTTGATACATTTCACAAGACTCGCCGCCTTTTGTTCACGGATACTTCGACACAATCACAACTTTAAAGAGAAATGTTACCGTCTGTTGATAAGATATCTGCTAATAGAATCAAGACAACTTATTTTAAAAAATCGTTAGATGTTTTTACAACAGCGCGCTACTCTGTATTTAGCGTGTAACTTAAATGTATTGCTAATGAGCCGTAAATGCATATTATGATTATAGTAAAATAATTATACTTTTAAGTTATAAGTACCTACAATATTTATATACTACCAATAAGTATGTAAGTATATGAATATTCAGTAAAAAAAATTTGTAACGCGACGCGACAACCGGAAAAATACCACTTTCTCGTTATAGAATATTTTCAGAATTTAGTATTATTTACAAAAGCTTTACACACATATAGTGGACTTAATAATAATATCAAATCTATTTCACACGATTTTATTAACACTATATACTTAGTTGAGTAATTGTACGTACCTATACTTACCTACCTATATAGGACATAATGCTTCACCCTAGGGCCAGAACACAATATGCTTACAACGAATACGTCGAATAAATGCAGCTTTCATATTATAGCTTACAAAAATATCACATTTCAATCGCAACATCGCATCCTGATCTCCCCTTTATAAAACATACGCATATAACGTACATTTATCTCGTTACAAAGGAACAAAAGCTGCGATACATGTACATAAAACACTTCAAACGTCAAAAGAGGATAAAGCCCATCATTATACATTCATGTGCTTTTGTCGTTTACAGTATTTATTTTGAAATATTCCGAGGGGGGAAAACCCTCTTTTCGGTTGAAAGCTCCCGAAAGTGCGTCGAGGAGGCGCCTCACGGGACGGCGGGCGGCGCCGCTCGGCTCCGCTATTGGCTGCAGGCTCCCCTCCACGTGGCGACTCCGCCCTGATGGAAATTCTCCCCGAGGCCCCTAGCCCTAACGACTGGCAGCGAACATTCATTCAGTAGTTTGTCGCCGTGGAGGCAGGTAGTCGTGCGTACTCTGTTCGAGAAGCGGTTCGTAGTAACGTTTTCTGAATCATCGATAGCATTAAGTCAGTGACGCGCGTTGAGTGATGGTGTTTAACATCTTTGTGCATACGTGTTTATGAAATGCACACAATGAGTGACCCTGCAGCTCTTGCCGGCATGCTTCCCTTCGACTCCATCGGACTGTACGAGCAACCGAAGCCTCGTTTCATCTTCAAGATGCCCCGTGTTGTTCCCGATCAGAAGGCTAAATTTGAATCTGATGATCTCTTCAAAAGACTGAGCAGAGAAAGTGAGGTTAGTTGCACCCACATATTATTTGATATTATTAGGATAATACAAAATTAAAAACTGCATTTATGACATCGTCCATGGTACCTATGTTATGCTTTTTATATCCTACCCACTCATCGTCGTGTATTAGGAAAGATGTATAGTAAGGTCCAAACAATTTTTTTTTAAATTTTAGACTAAGTATTTATAGTTACTGCTGCATGTTTTGTATGGTTTTAATTTTCGATCATTCTGTATTGAATTGAGTAGCTTGATAAATTTAGTTTCCTTAATAAATAAATAACCGTTATTCTTTTTCAATATTATAAAGTACAATACAGTAAGGACTTAGTTACTAATATTCAAAGAAATAAACACTGCATGAAGCCGATATGGCTAAACGGTTGCCTGATGAATTAGAATAGAAAAAAATCGTTAGCCTGCAAAATGAACTAGTTAACGAAGTAGCAAAAGGAAGGAAAATTAACCATTTAAAAACAAAGTGTCATAAACGTCCCATTTGGGCCGTAGGCTTGTAGGACGAGCTGGGAATCACTCACATTTACAATTAGGCAAATATTAGAACACAACACCGGAATCACTAGGAGTGACACACATCCAGTTAAAAATAATATTATATCCTGTGAAGAACTCCTAATATCATATAACTAACAAGTTGAATTTGCTTCTCAGGTGAGGTACACAGGATACCGCGATCGTCCTCCAGAGGAACGCCAGATGCGGTTCACTAGCGGCTGCCGAGAAGGACACACGGAGATAGCCTTTACAGCCACCGGCACCAACCTCCAGCTGGTGTTCGACCACTCGCCTTACAACAACCGAGGGTGCGACTTCCAGAAGGAAAATGGAAAGGTAGGATCTTCTTACACATCAGTATTATATGTAGATGTCAGTTTGTCAGTGTACACCATGGGGGTATTGGGCGCAAATACGAAAAATCTATGCAAACTGCGAATTTCGAATATCTTTTCTACCGACAAATCCGTGATTTGCGTTAGCAGCTAATGGGAGGATCTCAGGATCAGCATCGACGGCGCGCGGCGCGAATAAAAGTCATGATGAGCAGTGTGCATAGACTCTTAAGTTTAAGACATCTCGCATGTTTATAATTTAAATACAATATGGTACAATATGGTTTTAAAAATAATAAAATAACAGATAACTGGTAATATTACATCAGATGTCTCTACTGAACTTGATAAAAAAATAGGCTGAGTAAGATACTAAGCTTTTTATAATAAGAACTACGTATTCAATGTGTTCCTTTAATTAAAATCAATACATAAAATAATAACAAAAAATTATAACTAAATCTAAATAAAAAACATTTTTTTTATAGCAGACCAAACAAGCGTTTGACCGCAATCTCACCTCTTGGTAAGTGACAATGCAATCGAAGTTGTAGCACGCTTGTTCAGTAAGAACCTATTCACTCTTGATTTAAACAAACCCAAGTTAAAGCATTCGGGAAACACTGAGAGTGGTAGCGAGTTCCATAACTTCGCCGTTCTCATAATGAAAGACGAAGCAAATCGCTTCGTCCGAGCTGTTGGTATACTCACCAGATATTGGTGCCGCAGTGCCGTATGCCTAGACGTTCGGTAGTAAAAGGTGATGGTGGAACTAACCCGTGGAGTTCTGAGGTGCACTCTCCATGATGGAGCTTGTAAAAGACGCACAGGCTGGCAACAGAGCGTCGCGTCGATGTGCGAGATCCTGTATTTTGGTCTCAGTTAGCCTCTCATCACCAATTATTTCACGGGCACGACGTTCAATGGAATCCAAGGCCTCAAGCTGGTATACATGGGTGCTTGAACGTCTCTTCAAGGCTCCCTGGTGCCGAATAGTGAAGCAGTAGGTGTACTCTACTCCACCACAGCTTAGATGAGAACTTGAGTCTGTACTAGATACCTACTTGAAAAAATAATTAAGGTACTCGTACCTATTCAGGGGAGATCATCATGAATAGTAGGTAAAAGTATTTATAATTTGATTTATCGTATTATATTCTAAGTTTGGTTTTTTTATAATTTAAACTAATATTTACCTACCCATATAAGTACTATATAGTATCAAACATGAACATTAAAAAATAACCTTGATAAGAAAGACGACAAATACTTATGTAGGCCAAATTAATTGATTCATTGTGTGATTCTGCTATACCTAGCCAAACCAAAGTCTAGCAAAATCAGTGCTTGTCTCCTTTTGTTTTTAGAGGTAAAATAAAATCTTAATAATATTATTGTGACGTTTGTATTTCAACATTATTAGGTACTATTCGTACCGACTGCGCACGATGATAACATTTTCCTTATATTGAATACACATTATTATTGTGGTACTTTTTTTTTACTTTTCCTTTAGAGAATTGAAACATAATATTACTATGAACCGTAGTTACAATACCTATATATACGTACCTACCAACTTATATATGAAGAGAGGTACAACGTTATAGGCCAGACACACTTGGTGCAAATGTTCGCGCGAAGTATCAAATTCTTAAATTCATAAAATCAAAACAACTATCTTTCTAAATTGTATACTCTTATTCCAATAGGAGCGAAAAAAACTTTATAAACGTTATTAAACTAGCGGCTCCCAGTGGTTTTACTTAAAAAGTAGGCAATTACATATTCTAGGGTCTAAACTGTGTGTGGTAGGTAGATATTATGCAGTCTGCTCCACATTTCAGCCGTTTAGGCGTGAAAAAGTAAAAACATACATCAAAACTTAACAATTAAGTATAATAAAAGTAGGATATTAGATGGAAAAAACCTTTACTTCTGCATTTAAAGTGTACTGGCTATATTAATCCCCAGTAGGTAAGGGAACGCATAATTTCTTACCGTCATGTCATTGTTCTCTGCCATTAGTCACAACTTCATAACGCGTCATCAGCGGTCGATGCGCATACGCAGACCAAAATTAAGACATCAATAACAGAAACATCAAATGACACAAAAGTATTGAATTGCTTATGAAAATTAGATCGGCTGCTATAGATTCTTTGTACCATTTTCTAGTTATTAACTGCCAAAAAACCTACTAATATTATAAATTCACACATTTGTTACTCTTCATGACTAAACGGGTGAACCGATTGAGCAGAAATTTGAAACTTGTAGGCTGTAGGCAGCCTTGATTCTAGATTCTAGATATACAGGCCACTTTTCAGCGAATGTAACCGCTGGGTGCAGCTAGAACTAGTAATAATCGAAGGGCTAGCGACGGAAACAGCACTCACAGAGTGGGAGGTTTTGAAACCGTGATTTGCTCACAATTCTAAGCACGTTGGGAATCATTTAAAGGCTGTTCCTGTTCTTTATTTATTCCGTGAAAGCAACGCCACGGCTAACGTGCTGGTCACGCTCCGCTATAGCTTAATGCAATGTGTTGAGAGAATAACTTCTTTTTCAAACGCATGTTTCCTTTGGAATAATTAGTTTTTTGTACATTATAATGTACGGTAAGGCTTATAGAGACGTTCGGGACATGGTAGTGCATTAATTAAGACATTTGACATGTGACCATCATCTACCGAGAGAAATGCCAACATTAACACTCTGATACGTGTACGTGTAAATAAGGTACGTATGTATGTGTGATATTGTACATACATGTTTATCTCAAACTTTTATGTAGATTCTTATAACAAAGGTGTACCTTCATTAAAATACTTACATAGATCAGACAAAGAACATTTATATCACAGTTAATAATTGTTTTAGTACTTACTCGTACTTAGGTACTTCTAATAATTATAAACGCGAAAGTATGGACGTGTGATGTGCGCGTTTGTTACCTTATAACTTATAACGTGTAAACTTCTGAATCGATAGAGGTTTAATTTGATATGTAGGTAGCTGAAACCCTAAAATTACACATATGGGATACTTTTAAGCGAATTTTCATTAAAATGTGTGGGTCTACAAAATATCATATTTGATTCGTTGCCTAGTAGGTAGATAAAACTAAATTAGGTAAATTTATTTCAAATAACTGAATGGTTAGTTAAAGTTTAATTTTAAGAACATTTTCAATCCTACTAAATATAGCAAGCGTATCCAATGTACAAGAACCCATTTGGCGTCGGGCGTTTTCATTGAATTTGCCCCTCAATTTGGAGAGGCCGCCTGCTGCGCTCCGTATGAATACTTATATTTATTTACATACGGTTCATTTAACAATACACTCGAGTGCACTCGGGTGCTCATCTTGGAAAATTATATTTGATTACGATTCAATAAACTATGCAACTGCGCCAACGCGCTTTAAAACGAGTAGTACCTACATTGATTACTGGGTTTGCTATAATATTATGAAGCCTACGAATTTGTACAGTTTTTTTTAACACCATCAAACAAAATTAAAAAATACAAACTCCTTGTTTGTTTTTTTTAAACTAAGTAGCAATCCATTGTTTCGTTTAAACGCATTAAGAATATATTTTATAAGTGTGCGGATTTTAGTGTATTTCTGGTTTACATAAACCTACGATATTTTTTCTCAGAGTTAAACTTTAGTATAGTGCGCGCGTAGCCTAAAAAATAATTTACATTAATAATTCTCACTATGCTACATTTCTCCTACAGTGCAGTAGCTACCATTCAAAATTAAAATCAGGCATCATACCAACGATTTCCATGGGGACAAGGGGAAAGGGAAAACATTTCCCTCGAGATCGATAGTGGAAAAGCGCTCCTGATTGGAGGGCGCCGCGACGCATCCTCCGCCCAGCAACATGGCCGACGCTGTTACTGTCGCTCCCGGCCTCCTAGGCCTCTCCCTGGCCTCCCTATGCCCCCCCGAGAAGCATTAATTGAATTTATCATTCGTTACGATCAAATAGAATAACAAAAATCACTCTTGCAAAAAAAAATATTAAAAAAACTTGTACAAAATAGGTAAATATACCTTAATTTATGTAAAAAAGTAAAAATCTAAATACGTAAATGATAACATTTGAAAAGGTACGAGTAAAAGTTTATGTAGACTTTTTATCACATACTCCTTACCTGCCTATTTTATTTAAACAATACAGAATCTTTCAATTCATAGCATCGTAGTCCTAATTTTATCAGTCATAGTCCCTTGACCAAGTCTAAAACTCCATATTACAAGTAGGTAGTTCAAGGTGGTTTAGTATTTTTAAATCAATGTTATGGGTAAATCCTGAGATCGGGTGTATTTAAGTGATTCCCGTGTCAGATTTTAAATCAAAGTTTTATTGAATTTTACATGTAAAACATCATATTTCCCATAATTATAAGCACATCCGTCAAATAGGCATCATTATAACTTGTTTTGTTCAGAAGATATTTAAATTTAAATTTTTGGTGCCACGGGAATCAATAAAATGTGGCATGGGAATCAAAATTAAAACTATTTTGTTTCAATTCTATGTTATTATTTAAATATTGACCTCTATATACTAATAATATAAAATAGAAATGATTAAAAACGGTAATCCAAACAAATATACACCAAACATAAAGTATTAAAAAGGTTTATATTGGCTTTCTATATAATAATCATGTAAACTAAATAAAATCAATGTATTGCTGTCTTAAACAATGTAAAAATATTGAATAAATAGTCCTAAAATATGAGATTAAGTTCACAGTCACAGTCACTGACAGGATTCACTCCAGAAGCTGTCATCAGATTGTACATACATTTATCATTAGTTAGGTTAATCTGGACTGAAGTTGCAGTCAGCCCATAGTTTCGTTTTATTTTTTCATCATACATCATCTCAGCCATAAGACGTCTACTGTTGAACATTAACCTCCCATTTAGACCTCCATATATAAAACCGGTGTTGGAAGCGACCTGCTTCAAGCGTCTTTCAGCGACCTTAATAAGGTCGTCTGCCACACTTGTGGGTAGACGTTCTACGCTGCGTTTGCTTGTACGTGGTAGCAACTCGAACACTTTTCGACCTCATCAGCCATTCGCCACTTTAGCTTCCTGATCCGCGGAGATATGTCAGTGACTTTGGTTCGTCTTCGGATTTCCTCATTCCTGATTCGATCACGTAGAGAAACCCCGAGTATAGCCCTCTCCATAGCTCGCTGAGCGACTTATTTTAATGTGGGGATATAATGGTACCGCATAAACCAGAGCGGCTGTCTACTATAGTACAATATAAAAAAAATCTGATGTATACAATATAAAAAAAACATCTGAAATAATGAAATATACAAATATAAACTGTCTAAATCACTTCCATACCTGCGGCTTCGCTGTAGTTGGGTAAAAAGTGAAAGAATGCGCAAGAAAACTCAGGGGAAAATTGATCACCGTGGTAAAACGCCATGAGAATCAATACCATGGAAATCAAAATTGTATAGTTTTTTGTCAATATTTTTAAATACCACAATTAAAGACCAATAATAATAAAATATATGATAAACTATACCCTTTTCCTAACTGCACACCCTAGTCAAAAAACCGTAATGGATAAAAAAATATTTTTAAACATAGAAATGGTAATCAATGATCTAGTGAACCAAAACCACGGTAATCAATTTCTCACCTTCGTAAATCCAGTTTATAACCACGAGAGGAGTAACATTTCTTTACGATGTTTAGAGCGCAATTGAAGTTAGCCAACAGCGTGCGTACAAGCTTCTAAGTCTTGTGGCTTGTGAAATGTGAGTAGTTATGTCGTGCGCCATGGGAATCACTTTTTGTCCGGGGACAAACCTAAATTTATATTTTTTTCTAAAACTACGCTGTGTACGGCCTTCGCGTATTTTTTTGATCGTATAACAGTTCACCCTTTACAGCTTAGATCACAGCAATTAATAAAATTCCGCTTATAAATTGGTGTAAAAAATATATTTTGTTTCAAAAAAGTGTAAGGGACACCCCATGGTAGTCAAATTTCAGGGCTTTAACATTTTTTTTCAGATACTTGCAGCTAAATTTAACCTTATATCTATCATGCATTAAGTAGATTAAACCTTAAACTAACAGAAAAAAAATACCCTTAGGTAGAATTTTTATGTTACGGGTAGTTTATTCCCCCAGACACGTAAAATTTTGTCTCTCAGGATTCACCCTTATTTAGTCCAGTCAATTTAGACATTCGAAGTTACATAAAGTCCCAACAAGCTGAATTTCTGTGAAGTTGTTCAAAACATAATTATAAACAATGTCTAGAAGTTCCCCATCATTCCCCTGTAAGGAAAAAATTTAATTCAAGATCAAAGGTCAAAACAATGAGTTTTTCGCGATTTTCAGCAAAACGGTAAGTTTTATCATAAAAATATCTTAGACAAAATTGTAGATCATAAAATTGTCTACAAAAAAATATTTAATACTTTTTTTTCTACGAGCCACCGTTTTTGAGATATAACGATTCAAAAAGTTGTAATCTCTTATATAAAATCGTTCGTACACTTTCGTGCTATCAACGCACAGCCCAAACGGCCGGCGGATTGAGCTGAAATTTGGACAGCGTATTCCTTGGAAGATTTCATCGTGCAATAAGAAGCGATTTTTTGAAATTCCCTCAGGAAAAGGAATTATTCCCGAAAAACGTTTGTATGCAAATCCGTAACCGTTTACCCGATTGAGCTGAAATTTTGTAAAACGATTGTTGGGATTGTGTTGAGGAACATTGAATAGTTTTTATGACACAATTTAACTTTAAAGATTAAATTTAACTTTTTTACCCCCGTAAGGGGGGGTCAAAGTTTGTATGGTAAATTTAGAACCGCTGGCCCTATTGAGCTGAAATTTGGTACAAAGGTAGACCAAGTCCTAAAAAATGATATGGGATACTTTTTATTCCAAAAATCAACCTCTAAGGCGGGATAAAGGAGGTCAATGTTTGAATACGAAATCAGTAACTAATGACCCCATTAAGCTACAATTTGGTTTAGACATAGTTTGAGCCTAATTTTTTGTAGACAATTTTATGATCTACAATTTTGTCTAATTTGTTTTTATGATAAAACTTACCGTTTTGCTGAAAATCGCGAAAAACTCATTTTTTTACCTTTGACCTTGAATTAATTTTTTTCCTTACAGGGGAATGATGGGGAACTTCTAGACATTGTTTATAATTATGTTTTGAACAACTTTACAAAAATTCAGCTTGTTGGGACTTTATGTAACTTCACTCTCATTTTTTGGTCTAAATTGACCGGACTAATTGGTGATAAGACAGAAGGCAGAGCATACGGCAAGCGAAGAATTTCATTACAAAAACTTCAATAAGGGAGGTCATTATTGAAATTGCAAGTTGCGTGGTGTTGGGTGCAATTAAAGGTTTGTTTGAGGCGGATGCCGGAACAAAGCGCACGCGATCTCAAACACGGCGTCCGTCTGCCGCCTGTCGCTTG
Source organism: Hemithea aestivaria (assembly GCA_947507615.1). NCBI lineage: Eukaryota > Metazoa > Arthropoda > Insecta > Lepidoptera > Geometridae > Hemithea > Hemithea aestivaria. The sequence goes on along the minus strand of OX382327.1, from coordinate 9,824,023 downwards.
TTTGTATGCCTGTTCCAAATTAATTATAGGTAACTTTTGAAAAATAGCTTTCTTAAAATTCGATAACAATTTAAGTTCGATATATGCTTATTTGCCCATTGACTTGGTCATCACATCGGTATTCCGCCATTATCTTAGTTCTACATTTTTAAAACCATCTACCTGCTCCGATAAAAGATTACTTCCGTGCCATATGTCTGAGTATGTCATAAGAAACAGTGTTTTTATTCTACCCCCAACGGCGTGAGCGCTCTAATTTTTTTTACTAATTGATGTATTTTTTTGTGCACAGGCCCACATAGTGTCCCGGTTCATCATGAACGGCGTGTGTGTGAGGTGGCGAGGATGGATTGATCTCGAGCGGCTAGACGGAGCCGGTTGTTTGGAGCTGGATGAGGAGAGAGCTGCTATAGAAGACGCCGCGTTGCGTGATCAGATCGAGCGGTACAATCAGCGGTTGCGGGATTTTGAGGATAAGCAGCGTGCATTTCGTGAACACGGGGATGATCTGAGGCACTCTCATGTGCACGCGCAGCGCTGCCACCAGCCGCGCCAGCCGCCGCACGGCGCGCATCCCTCGCACCCGCACCCGCCGCATCCCGTGCACATCAAGCCACACTCGCAGGGGGCTCTCATCTCGTAACTCTGCACCAAACATAGTACCCACACCTATACCTCGGAGGATGATAAACCTCTAACTCTGAGACTCCTCAATTAAAGTAATCGTAGTAGATAACATCCGAATCCATATTTCAGTATCTCTTCATCATCGCAATACCTAATGATAGGCATCTTAATAATTGAAAGCAACAATATAACATCCCGGTTCTGTATTTACTATTGCAGCCTACGCGTTTATGTCTTTTTCTTTTCATAATTTATTTAATTCGTAGACCCTCCGTTTTCGTAGTAATGAATTATGCGACATAAAAGACATAAACGTGTAGACTGCAAAATAAGGTATTTAGAAGTGAGATAACGTAGATACTAATACTTAGGTACTACGAAAGTGAAAATATACTAGGCTCTTTTATACAGATCAGAAGAAAAGATAAACACGAAAAAAAGAAAAAACACTAGTAATAATATATGCCAAAATAAATACTCTTACCAAATAGTTTTTAATGTAACTAATGCTACTTATAGGTATGTGTTTATATTTGAAGACCATACGTGTATCTATTCGTAAAAATATTAAACAATATCAATTTATCTGGTAAAAACATCTTAATGTTGCAATGTTAGCATATAAATGTGTAGGTACATTATAGTAATTAAGAGAAAAGTAGTCATCAAAAAAACAAGCTATTGAAATAAGCTTTTAAAATTCCAATTTGTAATAGTCAGTCATTAAAGCATTTTAAACAATGTTTACGTAGGTATCTAAATGTCGCAATAGATATCAATTAAATAGTAATTAGGTGCAATCAAATATATTTGTAATTATTCACTAATTAAGAAATAGAAAAATGTTTAGATCAGTGTACAATTAAAACACAATATTGTATTTTAGTAACAATTAGGTATAAATTAAAATACCTATTTGATCTGCAATTTTATTGTTGCTTGTTTATTTTGGTAGGTTTCTTACGTGTTAATTAATTTTAAGTTATTATTTTATGTGACGAAATTATTATTTCATAATTCATAAAAGCTATTGTGATAGTAAATGTAAATAAACCTTAATGTCATTTGTATGTCTGGCTTTTATTTCCTAGAACCATTTATTGTATTTTTACAAAGTTAAGTTAATGGAGAATAAGTGAAGTACGTGTAGGTATAAAACCTTTGATCTATGGGACAAACCGAATGAATGCCTTTTCAGAAAAAACATGCTTATCGAGTTATAAGTTATACCTAAGAGACATATTTAATATTTAATAAGTAACCTCGATGAGAATGTGGCTCAGTATTTCGTAAGCAACGTGCTGAGTATGAGATGAGTGAGCTGTATCAGTATTATTTTACCTGTGGCTGAGTAAGGCCGGTCGCGGCCTTATACCTACCCTAAAAACCAACATTAAAAAATACAACCGAATTGAGTTTATCATTCGTTCAAAAGTCGTCTAAAAAGATTTGTGTTATTTTTACAAGCTTTTATTTACCTGTCTGTTGTCTGTCTGTAATCAAATCTTGCAAGTTTAAATTGACCCACTTTCCGGTACCCGATTGAAATTTTGCACGCATGTATAAATCGGATGACAATAATGCAATATTATTATGACATCGAGCTGATCTGATAATGGAGCTGGAAGGTAGTTAGAGGAACTCCGTAATTCAACTACGCAACCCCATCCAGTTTGGGCTCATTTGATTTGTCTTGACGAGTACTTTGGTGCTGGATGGTTATAATAATAATAAAAGATTATGTTTTTAAAATTTCACTTGTCTATGTACCTACTTAATGAGATTATTTTTAAGCATTGACATTTTTGATATGTCAATTATTCATCTACAAAACTGTAATTGAAAAAAAAAAAAAAAAAAAAAAAAAAAAAAAAGGCGCCAACAGTCGAACTGAAAGCGCGGTTTTTTGGAAAAAATTTAACTTTAATTTAATTTGTATCATTTGAGTTCTAATTTAGGTTTAGTTGTTGTATAAATTGTATTTATAGTAGTTTTAGTGTATTATATTTGTGTTTTCTTCAGTAGGTAAGTCTTTTTTATCATTTAATATGGCCGAGCCACCCGACCCAGGTGGGACGGTTCCTCAACCTGGGAATTACGTAACAATTTCCACTTCTGATATTAGTCCGGGACGGGATGTTTTTTATTCCAATGAGTCGGGAATGGACACTGATTGTTCTCAACGAACTCTTAAGAGATCTAAACAACAAAAAGTGCTTAAACACAAACGTAGAAGGAGTTCAGAAGCGGCGGACAAATATGCTGTCACTTCTCAAGAAAATAGCGAAGCGAGTTCCCAGGTTCCAAATATTATGCCACCACCTGCGCAACCTTTGGTACGTAATTTATACAAGTCCTCAGATAAAACTCCTTTCATTGTACACGTTCAAAGGATTCAGGATTCACCTAATGACAACACTACACTGCACCCCGTAACTTTTGGCAAATTCTTGCAAAATAATTCTTTCCGATCAATTGTAAATGGATCCGTGAAAAGAATAGGGCGCAACAGGATCGCGATATCTTTTGATAATTATGAGGCTGCCAATACATTTGTCTTGCATGGTAGCCTTGAAAAATATAAACTGAAGGCATTCATTCCCACATATAATGTGACGCGTATGGGCTTAGTCCGAGGAGTTCCTCACGACTGGAGTGAAGAGGAGATTAAAGATCATATAGCGGTACCTGATAGCTGTGGTAAGATTCTTAAAGTTAGGCGAATTAATTTCAAGGCTATTGTGGATGGTGTAGCGACATGGAAGCCATCACAAACAATAATTGTTACTTTTGACGGGCAACACTTACCAGCACGTGTTTTCATGTGCTATAACGCGCTTCCTGTAGAATTGTACACGTACCCTACAGTTCAGTGCTATAACTGTTGCAGATTTGGACATACGCGAATTAATTGCAGATCAAGGCCACGTTGTTTTAAATGTGGTGGTGAACATTCCGGTGACACTTGTCAAATTGATGAGGATCATATTTCATGTATATCATGTTCAGGGTCACACCAGGCTACCAACAAAATATGTCCCGAATATAATAGGCAAAAACAAATAAAGTCTACAATGGCTGAGAGGTGCATGTCTTATATGGAGGCCTCTAAATTATATCCCCCGGTGTATAAGTCTTTTGCTGAGGTTTTAGCATCATCATCTAGGGTTGAGAAAGATAATAGATCCCATAATTCGGACTCAATATCTTATAAAAAAACAGTTTTCCTTAAACCGCGTACGCCGCCTAAAATGTCTCAAGGCTATGACCAAGTTGCTCACCAGAATCTGGTGAAAGATTACGACATGCCACCTCCCCAGAATGGCTTTAAAACCAACAAATAATGAAAATAACGCTGATAAATCCATTATTGATATAATTTTAGCGCTAATTCTTTTTCTTTCTAAATCAAATACCTTACCGTCCAACGCTGCGCCCTTTCTCGAACAGATTTCTCGTGCCATCAGTAATAACGCCTCTGCACACGGCTGCAGTTCAATGGAACTGCCGCAGTGTGGTCAGCAAAAAACATGAAATAATTCACATCATTAATGAGTTCAACCCGCTCATTATTGCCCTCTCGGAGACATGGTTGAAGCCGGAATCTGTTTTTAAGATTTCTGGCTTCACATGTCTCCGGCAAGACCGAGCGGACGGGTATGGCGGTGTCGCTATACTCGTAAAGAACTCTCTCTCTGTCTGCTCTATCTCTCTTCCTCATTATGAACATTTCTCAGTAGTAGCTGCAAAAGTCAATAATATATGCTTCGTTTCTATTTATATTTCTCATCCATCTTATGATATATTTAGTGAACTAAATAATCTTTTTTCTTCTTTACCAAAACCTTTTATTGTTATGGGAGATTTTAATTGTCACCATATATCTTGGGGATCTTCGATATCCTCTCCTTGTGGTGATTTACTCTTAGAACTTATAGATCAACAAAATCTTTGTATATTAAACACTGGATCTCCAACTCGCCGCACCGCCCCTAATGAAAATTTCAGCGCAATTGACCTATCTATCTGTACACCAAGTCTTGCTTCTTCTATCACCTGGACTACTCTATCTTCTTCCTATGGTAGTGACCACTTCCCAATTTTACTTTCATTGTTCAACTTTACGTCACAGAATTTAAGACGAAACTTTCGAAGTATCCCGCGTAGACTTCGCTTCAAACATCAACTTAATGATGTTGATTGGAGTTCATATAAAAATACAGTTGAAATGAAGACCGTAGATCTACCAAATATAGCGCACGGCCCATCTATATGTTCCATTGCTTTTACTAATACGCTCACTGAAGTTGCTGATAGCATTTTTCCTACACGTAAGGCTCGCTCTGAGTGTATTCCCTCCCCTCCGTGGTGGGATCATGAGTGCACAACAGCTGTTAACAAAAGAAAGCTGGCAGAATGTAACTACAGTATCGAAATGACAAGCGAAAATCTTGAACTTTTATCTACGGTTACTGAAGATACACGAAAACTTTTGAAAGATAAGAAATTTAAAGGTTGGAAAAACTATTGTCAATCTATATCTCCACAAACAAATTCCTCGATTGTGTGGAATAAGATTAAACGATTTAGGTCGGCTATTAGTTCTACGTCTGGTGCTATGTTACCTCAGGAATTAGCTGATAGTTATTTAGACCATTTAGCTCCTCCTTCAGTACCAGAAAAGGGCCTAATAGTATTACAAAATATCCCCCAGCAGATTTCCACTAATAATTCAATTCTATGTTCACCGTTTACTATCAATGAGCTTAAAGGAGTTCTTTCTGGTGTTAAAGACACAGCTCCTGGGGAGGATGGTATTCCATATTCCTTTTTTGCTAATCTCAGTGACTGCACTTTGGATTATTATCTAAATTTAATTAATTCTGTTATGTTGTCAGGCGAGATTCCTAACTCCTGGAAGTCACAACAGATTATTCCCATATTAAAACCTAGTAAAGACCCGTCAAAAGTTTCTTCATATAGACCAATTGCTTTATCATCTGTTATTGCTAAAGTGGCAGAACATTTAGTTAAAAACAGACTTGAGTGGCTTGTGGAAAACCAGAATATACTTTCGCAAACGCAATTTGGTTTCCGTAAAGGTAGGAGTACTTTGGATAGTATAAGTATTTTCACTACAGACATTCGTTTAGCCTTTTCGCATAATAAATCTGTCCTAGCAGTTTTTCTAGACATAGAGTCGGCATATGACAATGTAATTTTATGTAATCTTAGGAATAAATTATTAAATTTAAATATCCCGGAAATCCTTTGCAATTTTATTTTTAACCTTTTTGCTGGACGGTCCATAAGCCTTGACAGTTATGATTGCCAATCAAGAACTCTATGGAAGGGTCTCCCTCAGGGATCTGTCCTTAGTCCTATACTCTATAACATATACACATCTGATTTAGAGGTTTCTATAAACAATTCAGTTGACATTTTACAATATGCTGATGATCTGGTCATATATTCCTCAAACTTTTTTGTAGAAACACTTAACACCCAGCTTACTGACTCTTTAAAATTATTAAAAGTTTGGTTAGATTCAAATGGGCTAAGCTTATCTCCATCAAAGAGCACTGTAGTTCACTTTACTAGACGGCGTGTACCAGAGGATGTTAATGTTCTGTATGATAATCATATTTTGCCGATTCAAGACCAGACCAAATTCCTAGGTGTGATTTTGGACTCCAAATTGACTGGTGTTCCTCATTGCGATTTTATAGTCGCTAAATGCGAGGGACGACTTAACATGCTTAGATGTCTTACAGGTGTTTGGTGGGGTGCGCATCCTTTTTCTCTTAAGTTAATTTACAATGCTCTCATAAGAAGCATTTTAGATTATGGAACCTTTTTGCTGGAGCCTGGTAATGTCACTGCTTTTAAAAAATTGGATAGAATTCAATCTAAAGCACTTAGACTTATTACAGGTGCAATGAAGTCCAGTCCTATAAATGCGCTTCAAGTAGAGTGTGTTGATCCACCATTAAATATAAGACGTCAGTTTTTATCTGATAGGCTATTATTCCGCACCATGCAGGTCTCATCACATCTCCTCCCTCCAAAACTTCAACTTTTGTCTGAACTTTTCTTTACATTACCTTATTGGAAGAATAAATCTCCCCCCTGTTTAGTTACAAGTTTAAAACGATTTGAATCTCTAGAAGCCTCCGTATTTCAAACATCTAAGCTTCCTATATATATTGGCTCTTTTGATTCCCTGTTACTTGTTCCTGATATTAACTTTAACCTGAATATTGACCGTCATGAATATGGAGCAAATATAAGTTTTAATGCTGCTGTAGACGAACATTGGCGCGGTTGGCATCACATTTACACTGACGCTTCTAAACATTCGCGAACCGGGTGTGTTGGTGTTGGCGTGTACCATCGTCAATATAATATTGTTCAAAAAATTAAATTTCCTCCAGAAACCTCAGTATTTACTGGTGAATGTTTTGGCATTTTCAAAGCTGTAGAATATATTTTATTAATGAAACTTAAACACACAGCTATTTTCACGGATTCATTGAGCTCCTTACAAGCACTAATTAAATATCCCATGAAAGCTGCCTCTTATCATCCTTTGTTACTCCAAATTAGAACAAAATTACTTAGCTGTGCAAATAAGGACTTATCAGTAAGTTTTGTTTGGATTCCTAGCCATTGTGGAATTTCAGGTAATGAAATGGCTGATAAGCTTGCTAATGACGCGGTGCAGTGTGGTGATGTGTATCCATACGTTAATTACTGCTGTGATCTGGTTAATCTATCCAAATCATACTTATTTGCCTCGTGGAATATCTCTTGGGAGGAATCTAAGAAAATAAAAGGAATATTCTATAGCAGTATTCAGCCCCATATTCCGCGTAAACCATGGTTCTTCCGTTTTCAATTTAATAAAATATCAACATCTATTATTATAAGGATGCGTCTTGGCCATACTTGTACGCCTGCACATCTTGCAAGGTTGCGCATAGTGGACAATTCACTTTGTGAATGTGGTTTGGAGCTTGGAGATTTGAATCACATTTTCTTTTCATGTCCTAATCGGGACCATTCGTGGCTTTATGAACAATTAGTATCCTTGAAAGTTCCTTTTCCTACAAACATTAATATTTTATTAGCAACTGTTAATGTGGATATTTATACACTACTAGCCAATTTTATTACATTTAATGATATTAAAATTTAAATTTATGTAAGTACCTATGATATAGTAACTTCTGTAGTTCAGTTTTCTATTATAAACAATTATTCTGTTCGTATTTGTTTTTTTTCTGCATATTTACATAATATATATTTTCTTTCTATTATTCATTTGATCCAAATTTACAAAATTTCGTTTTGGTAGGCATTTTTTCGCGTAAACTGTTGTCTACTGTTTTACTCGACACTGGCAAAATGCAACTGTTGCCATAATTAAAAAAAAAAAAAAAAAAAAAAAAAAAAAAAAAAACTGTAATTAATCCGTGTTAAAAGTCGATACCTACCTACGTATGTAGCGAATCCACGATATACAGCTAGTTTTTTATAAAAATGAACAAGGTTTCTGTTCAGTGAGCTGTAAAACTGAAGGGTGGCCAACGGCGACTGGTTATCCCTATTTAATTATAGCTATTATAGTAAAATTAAACGTAATTCTATGTCCCTTCCATGAAGTTGTTGGCACTCTGTTCGTCACGGGCTGCATGGTACCATAGCCCACATAAAACAGTAGGGCCAAGAAGACATGTACATATGTATATCTATAATATGTAACATATTCTGAAACAATATTGTTTTAATTTATTACATACTTGTTACTTGTAAGACATCACAAGGATTAACAGTCCCATAGCCCTACTCGTATATATGTGGACCTTTTTCATAGATTTTAGCAGTGGCGGATACCTAAAGGTTCATTACAAATTACAAATGAGGCTAATGTAGGTTTTTTTTTTTTTTTTTTTTTTTTTTTATTGTTTTAGCTCTATATTTCCCCCGTGTGTGGGACAGGGATTTTATTTTCCTTTCTTTTATCTTCATCCTCTTGTTTTTTCTTTCCTTGCGCTAATGTGCGCTATCGCTATTTATTTTTTAAATTCACTTTTCTTACTACTTCTTCCGCATATGTCAAAAAATCTTCGCGTTCTTTTCCTTTCATTATGTCTACTATTGTTCTTGCTGTCACTTCCATCCTAATCTTTTGCTTAAGATCCTCCCGCTGGCGGCCGAAGACTGGACAGTCAAATAGAACGTGAGGAATCGATTCTTGTTTGTCGGGATCGCATGTGCACGATGGGCTCTCCTTGCATTTGAATCGGTGCAGGTACTCCGAGAGCCCACCGTGCCCAGTCAGTATTTGACTTAGGACTCCCGACAGCTTTAGATTCCTCACAATTCTATACGCTCCAACAGCGCACGGGAAGAACATTTTAGTTACTCCAGCAGTAGTTCCAGTCGTGTATCTACGACTCCATTCGTCAAGCGACTTCTGGCGAATCTGTCGCTTGACGAATGATATCGGACATTTGTCATAATCAGGCAACTTCTCGAGTTTGAGTGCAGCGTCCCTCGCGAGTTGATCGGCCCTTTCATTCCCTTCCACCCCAATGTGTGCCTTGACCCAAAAAAGCCTTAGTTTTTTGCCGAGAATTTCAGCTCTTTTTAAATTCTCTCGCACTTTTGTCGCTATGGGGTGGAGGGAGACATTGTTAGTTACGGTCTCGAGGGCCGCTCTGGAGTCGCTCAGGATGTCGCACTCTTGTATGTCGCTCTCGGCCGCGAATTCAGTCGCCCTATTGAGCGCAAGTAGCTCCGCCTGGAAGACGGAGCAGAACGGTTCCAGCTTGAGTTCCTGCGACGTGACTTCTTCGTGGTTGATCCATACGGACAGCGCGGCGCCCACTTTGCCTTCTATTTTCGAGCCATCCGTATAGATCTCCACTCCACACTCCTGCTGGCTCCGCTCCGCTTCGTCCCCCATTTTGGCGAAGTTCAGCTCGGCATGTAGCGCGGGGTGAGGAGTGTCCAGGAAATCAACCGGAAGCTCGACCTCTCGGTTCTCCAGTAATCGCTGGGGGTAGCCTTTTCTTGTTTCATAAAGATTGGCTGCTTCTTGGATCCTTAGATCCAAGGGAAGCAGGCCAGCGATTACTAGAGCCGAGTTTAGAGAGACCGTTCGGTAGGCTTTTATGATTTTCTGGACAAATCCCCGCTGCACCATGTCGAGCTGCTTCCGTACGCAAATTTTTTGTGCTGCTGGTGCCCATACGCTGGCCGCGTACAGGATGACCGGCTCTATGACTGCCACGTAAATGGTCCTAATTACCTCCGGATTGAGCCCCCAGTGGACTTTTGCCGCCCTCGCGAGTCTCTTGTATATATCAAGGGCCTTGCGACAAATGTTTGACACGTGCAGTTTAAACGTGAGTTTCTCGTCCACAGTGAGACCCAATATCTTTATGGCGTGAGTGAGTTTGACGCTTTCCCCGCCCATGTTCAGGACCGGGGAGTCAAATTTTAGCTTATTCGTCACAACCATAGCTTGAGTTTTATGGGGTGCGAATTTCATCTTGTTTTTGGCTCCCCACTCCCGAACCTGTTCGAGGGTCGCATTAGTCCGCCTCTGCACTTCTGCACCTGTGCTAATGTAGGTTAATTCCATGAACAACTATAATATATTTAACTTTTATTTTTACTAACTTACCTCTATTTTTGTTGACTCACAGTATATGTAGGTACCAAAGCTTTCAATCGCAAGTCTAGGCCCCAAGGTAGATGCCCCAGGATATATGAAACATGTCTGTCTTGTAACACGTCTCATACTGTAGTCTGTTGTTTAGTGTTAGTCGCAGGAAGCACGCGCGGCGCACCTGTGACGCTGCGCCTGCGCCGCCCTCACCCGCCCTCGCTCATTATACGCAATTTACTAAAAGGAAACATTCATGCTCGCTGGACATGCCTCACGCTGATTGTTCCATGATGTTGTAAATTTTATAAGCTCAAATAACCTGCTAAGCTAATGACTTTACAATTGATTTTTTGATTCTCTGTTTTGATATTTACCCTCGTTTTCCATTCGAGTTTGCTAGTAGATACTTAGATCAAAAAGGAAGGTTAGTCTAGTGCGTGTACATTTGAGAAGTTCAGATTTTTTATGTGCAATGAGTAGTCTATCTCCAAATTAATTGATTTACAATTTATTCGTAGTCGTAGTGAGAAGTGACAAAATATCTAATTATCTGCACGTTTCTCAGTTAAATATCAAGTAAAAAAATAAACTTTATATTTATGGGTTCCTAAGTATGTTTTTACTGTGTTATCTTTTACATTTTTCTTTAAAATCTATTCTTAAAAATAAATCCTGTCCCAATCCTCGATTTCAAACGAAGGATCGCATCGATGCAAAAACGCGTATCATAGGACCAATCTCTGATATCGAGCTACAACATGATTCCTTATGCGGAACTGAGCATTATGATATGCGATGCGATGAGATGTTATCTCAGTTTTTATTGTGACGTACGGCACCTTGACCGTCAAAATTGAGCAGGTACCTGCTTTATTGGACTTCGTGAACCGTGTTACAAAAAACTTACAAAACGTAGGATATATTATGTCGGTGAATGCTATCCATCGTTACAATGAACCCATGATTTATCGAACATTCTTTTTGCGCAAAAAGCGCAGGTCAGTGTAGGAACGAAGCACCGAAAGGGCATTTCGCGTAATCCGCGCTCACCGTGGGAACGCAACGTGCGCGCTGTATCCGATAGTGCCCATTTACTGTTTAAAAAATTGGTTGTTTTTAGTAACTACACTGAATTATGTACCAGCTATTGTATTATATATTTAAATCAGGTGAGCACTCGTAGTATTTTAGATACCTCTATAATTGGTATTTTAGAAAAACACTTATACCTATAGTGACTACGCTGAAATACATGTGTAGATACATATAAGATAATATTATGTCTATACTCGTATAGTTATAAAGCTTAGATCCAAAGTTTGTAAGGATACGTAATCTATGTACTTAAATAATACGATTTATGCATATCTACCTATATCTATAGTATTATAACATTTACATGCTAATGATAGTATTGAGTAGGTGTTTAATATAATCCCACAGAATAAGGTCTAAGGGCTCGATAAGGCTTCTCCGGGCGACACACGAGATCTGACCAGTCTCATGTCACACTCGATTGCGTCTGAAAGTGCATGGATGAGGCTTCCACGGCCGTCGCTTGTCGTCACTCACAATACACCACTCCAAGGGCGGATCCAGGATTTGGTGCTGGGGGGGGCCAAGGTGCAGAAAGGCAAAAATATTATAATTTTTATTACGAAATGAGTATGAAATACTATGTGCAAAATTCGTAATTCTACAATGCTTCTGGGGGGGCCTTGGCCCCCTGCCCCCCCCCCCCCCTAAATCCGCCTATGCACCACTCAACCGTCATTTGTTTTTGTTAATGTACGACCTACTTCTACTTTATCAAAACATTCAAAAGAAAATAGCTTTTATTACTATCCTAATTAAAAAAAACATCTAACTGCAGCATTGGCACATCTAATATAGTATAGCCAACATTTTCTGCTAATAAATCATCTTTGAAGACATACTTACCTAAGTAGTATATCAATTTTAATTACTGGGCTAACTTTTTATATTAGTCAGATAGGTACTGCTCGTCCTATATACTATCTACATATCTAGATATTGTACATGGCAGACATAGTAATTTTAGCTCAAAGTTTACTGTGGGAATTATTATTTAACGAGGTAAATCATAAGCGAACTACATATGTACCAAAAGTTTTCAAACAAACATAACAAGCCTTGCTTATCTGTTGTGAAATCAAATTCAACTTAAATTTTATATCACTTGTATCTTTTAGTGAATGCCAAGTTGGATTTCTTTAATGAAAAATATGTGTTTTAAAACCTACTTTTTTTTTTATATACTAAATAGGCCTACGTTTGACCACATCCCACCTGATGGAAAGTGAAAATGCGGTCGACGATGGATCACGTGTGACGCCTAGAAAGGTACCTATTCACTCGTGCCTTGAAGATACCCAAGTTGTACCGCTCGGGAAACACAGATGACGGCAAAGTGTTCCAAATGCGACCAGTTCTCATTAGAAACGACGAAGCAAAACGCTTGGTGCGTACTTACATTCTACATGTTGCCTAGCCTTAATATGTCATAGTACGAATTGAAAAAAATCATACCATGACATCTTAAGAGTAAAGGAAAGTATAACGGTTAGATTAAAAATCGGAAGAAGCAACAAATCAAACAGCGTCAAAGGCAAGTCGTTTAAAACAGTTTAAAAACAGAGACAGAAAAAATAAATAGGACATCATTTTAATTACAGCAAATTGTAAAACAAATAAAGCAGTTTGTTTAGACAAGGAGACTTAATTACTGAACTGGAGATACATCAAATGTGAACACATAAAACGAGCAGGCAGCGGCACTTTGAAACCGAGGAGCATCATTACTCCCATATGTTTCCTTGAATTAACGTCTGTTTTCTTCGAACAAAACTGCTGTCATAAAACTCGTTATACCTTCTATCTCCTGCATAAAACGTTATTGACTGCTTGTTTATCATAAAAACGAGCATAAGGCGCTGCCGTAATATAGCTCTGGATTAGGCGTGATGTTTGGAAACAGGCGCGCAAAAATGGAAACGGATTTTGTTCATTAAATCTATTACATTAGCCATAGTCGTAGCCTATCATAATCTTTCCACTTTTTACGGTCTCTTCCTAACTTAATCTTCTTTTTGCTTTTTTTCGTGTTTCGGAAGGCACGTAATACTGTGGGTCCCGGCTGTTTCCTATAACATAAGTATATGTAGGAGGCAGTCGTTAGGTCATGTTCCAGAGTTGCAAGCCGTGTAGAAAGCTCGGCGACCTGAAACTGCAATATATAGGTTAGCCACACAACATATATTCATTGTGATTTGATTCTGACAGTGTAAGTAGGGTAACCTGTTCTGAGTTCTGTTGGAGTATAAACTCAAACCATTATTATTATTATTAAAGGTTCAGTTAGTCGGACTGCATTACAACTTACAACTAAGTAGGTAGGTACACTCCGACTGAATATTTGAAAGAAAGTAAAAGTTTATTTCCAATAACATAGGACCTTATACATACATATATTATAATTACATATTTTTTCAAGTTTGATGTACTTACCTACATATGTAATAGGTACAAGTGCAAATCAACCAATATTATTATGCAGTCTGATTGCTGGTAGTAAGAAATCACACATCAGTCACCAAAATTCGTACTTTTTATTTTAGAGGACAATTTCAACCTCTTACCCATTTAAATGAGGATTATTCAGGTAGACTCAGAGAGGGCCGGTATCAGTAAAATATAGGTAATCCATCGTCACGTGCGGGATAATCCCAACTAATTGAGAGCGCGCGCCGCTCATCCCGGGATCATCAGGTGCTCATCCGCGCCTCCACTCCGCGCCCTTCGCTCTCGCAAATCCCACACTCGTGGCATCACTGTCGAACCCTCACATTTTACGTATTTTTTTCCAATATTAAATTAATAAACTACAAATAGGGAGGGAATATGTACCTTAAGAATAAGCAAGTGTTTTAAATTGTTGCAATTTTTTTGTAGGTAAAAAAATAATATTATGTATCTATTATCTATACTAATACGAACATAATTTATTGAAGTGCAAGTCGGGCTTAACTTGTGTCGGGTTTCGTATATTAAATTATAGATATCATTAAAAAGTTAAAAAGTTGAATAACTCATCTAAATACGTACGCGTATATAAAATTGCTTAATTTCGATCGATTACAGATAACGCACAAAGATATTTTTTGTGAATTTATAAAAATGGTTTTCAGATGTTTTCCTTTAACTAGACGAGCAACGGCTGGTAAGTAGAATGAATTTTGATTTATTAAGAGGTTAATTTTCAGCGTCAAGGTACCGTTAACTTGAGTACTTATAACGGTATCAAGCACTGGCGGATCCTACTGGCGGAAATATGTTCAAAATTCGTAACTTCACAATGCTGCTGGGGGGGGCCTTGGCCCCCTGCCCCCCCCCCCCCCCCACCCCCCCTTAAAACCGCCTATGGTATCAAGTATCAACACGATAACTCAATGTGTACTCGAACAAGTGAAATTTAAAAAATACATTTTAAAAACAAGCTTTTATTATTATTACCATCTTGCACCAAAGTATTCGTCAAGACGAATCAAATGAACCCCAAACTCGATGGGGTTGCATCGTTTAATTACGAAGTTCTTTTAGCCACCTTCCTGCTCCATCATCAGATCAGCTTCATCCATATCCATATCCATCCATATCCATCCATCCATATCCATCCATATCCATATCCATATCCATCCATCCATCCATATCCATCCATACATATAATAAGAATGGAAATTTCTCCCCATTCATTGTGATCCTTTACTAAGGTGAACTGTGAAAATACGCATATGAACAAAACGACGCGAAAAAGTCGCTTGCGCGATCTAATTCGTAAAACATTTTGTCAATTTTTCCTAGGGAAACGTAAAATAAAATAATAAAATAAATAATAATCATTTATATCGGACACATCGCCCCTAATTTACATCAAAATTTTGAAGTAAAAGTAATTAGAATATAAAGTAAATTCAATTCAAAAAAATCAAAAAGCAAAAAGTGCGACAAACTAAAAATACGCCATCTATCGATGTGGCCATAAACGAAAATTTACCAGAGCAGTTTTATTAGGCTTAATTTGTAAAAAGGTTATTACTTATGTGTGATAAAACGGCACAACCGAATTGTATGCAGTTTTCGCTAGAACGTTGCAAATTTCTCTAATTTTTAAATAGTATTGGTTTTATTTAAATCGGTTTTTAAATAAAAGAGTTATATCAATCTAAAGATTTACTTTTCTTATTATATAAAATCGTTCGTACACTTTCGTGCTATCAACGCACAGCCCAAACGGCTGGACGGATCGAGCTGAAATTTGGACAGCGTATTCTTTGGAAAACTTCATCGTGCAATAAGAAACGATTTTTCTAAATTCCCTCGGGAACAGGAATTATTCCCGAAAAACGAATGTATGCAAATCCGTAACCGCTGAACCGATTGAGCTGAAATTTTGTAAAACTATTGTTAAGATTGTGATTAGAAACATGAAATAGTTTTTTTGTCAGAAATTTACTTTAAGGGGGGGTAAAGGGGGGTCGAAGTTTGTATGGAAAATTTAGAACCGCTGACCCTATTGAGCTGAAATTTGGTACACAGGTAGATTGAGTCCTAAAAAAATATATTGGATACTTTTTATTCCAGAAATCAATCTATAAGGCGGGATAAAGGGGGTTGCAAGTTTGTGAAAGAAATCGTTAACCGCTCCATTGTTTTAGCTGAAATTTGGACAGCGTGTTATTTAGGTAACGTAAGCAACCGATATGAAGGGATTTTGCGAAATTCCTCCGGGAACGGGAACTATTCCCGAAAAACCTTTGTATGGCAAACCCGTAACCGCTACACTGACTGAGCTGAAATTTTGTGAAACGATTGTTTGGATTGTGTTTAGGAACATTGAATAGTTTTTATGTCAGAAATTAATTTTTAAGGGGGGGTAAAGGGGGGTCCAAGATCGTATGATAAATTTTGAACTGCTGACTCTATTGAGCTGAAATTTGGTACAGCGGTAGATTGAGTCAAAATAAATGATATGGAATACTTTTTATTCCAGAAATCAACCTTGAAGGGGGAAGAGGGGGGGTAGAAGTTTGAGTAGGAAATCAGTAACCGGCCATCTTTTAACGCTGAAATTTGAACAGCGTGTTTTTTATGTAACGTAGATGACCGATAAAAAGGGATTTTGCAAAATTTCCACGGGAACGGGAATTATTCCTAAAAGACGTTTGTAAGCAAATCCTTAACCGCTGAACCGATTGAGTTGAAACTTTGTAAAACGATTGCTTGGATTGTGTTTAGGAATATTGTTTTTTTTTTTGACGAAAATTAACTCAAACTCAAACTCAAAATTCATTTATTCAAATAGGCTACAATGGAGCACTTTTGCAAGTCAATTTTAAGGGGGGGTAAAGGAAGTTCGAAGTTTGTATGGAAAATTTAGAACCGCTGACCCTATTGACCTGAAATATGGTACAGTGGTAGATTGAATCCAAATAAATGATATGGAATACTTTTTATCCCAGAAATCAACCTTGAAGGGGGAAGAGAGGGGTAGTAGTTTGAGTAGGAAATCAGTAATCGGCCATCTTTTAAAGCTGAAATTTGAACAGCGTATTTTTTATGTAACGTAGATGACCGATATAAAGGGATTTTGCAAAATTTCCGCGGGAACAAGAATTATTCCTAAAAAACTTTTGTATGCAAATCCTTAACCGCTGAACCGATTGAGCTGAAATTTTGTAAAACGATTGTTGGGATTGTTTTGAGGAACATTAAATAGTTTTTATGACAAAATTTAACTTCTAAGAGGGGGTAAGGGGGGTACAAAATTTGTATGGGAAATTTAGAACCGCTGGCCCTATTGAGCTGAAATTTGGTAGAGAGGTAGACTGAGTTCTACAAAATGATATAGGATAATTTTTATCTCAGAAATCAACCTCAAAGGCGGGATAAAGGGGGGATGCAAGTTTGGGTAAGAAATCGTTAACCGCTTCTTTGTTTTAGCTGAAATTTGGACAACGTATTCTTTAGGTAACGTAAGCAACCGATATGAAGGTATTTTGCGAAATTCCCCCGGGAACGAGAATTATTCCCGAAAAACTTTTGTATGCAAATCCGTAACCGCTAAACCAATTCAGGTGAAATTTTGTGGAATCATGGTTTCGAGTTTTGTTTAGGAACACTGAATATTGTTTTAGACAGAAATTTACTTTAAGAGGGAGGGGTGCGGGGGAGTAACGGGGGTAGAAGTTTGAGTAGGAAATCAGTAACCAGTTATATTTTACGCTAAAATTTAGACAGCGTGTTCTTTATGTGACTTTCACGACCCGTAAGAGGGGAGGGGATTTTGCGAAATTCTTACGGGAACGGGAATTATTATTCCTTAAAAACTTTTGTATACAAATCCACAATAAGATTATTGGGGATGTGTTGAGGAATAATAAAAAGTTTTATGTCAAAAATTACCTTCGAATTGAAGCGTTAGGGGGTCAAAGTTTGTATAGGAAATAGGACCCTATTGAGTTAAAATTTGATACAAAGGTAGACTGAGACTTAAAAAAAATATGGGATACTTTTTATCCCAGAAATCAACCTTTGAGGGGAGGAAAGAGGGGGTGCAGTTTGTGTAGGATATCGGTAACCACTTCTTCGTTTAAGCTAAAATTTGGACAACGTATTTTTTATGTAACGTAGGCGACCGATAAGAAGAGATTTTGCGAACTCACCAGTACTCAGAATTTTGGTTCTGTTAATGAATAGTTTGTTATGTCAGAAATTAACTTTTAAGGAGACTCAGTATTGATCCTTCCCCCACCTTCAGGGTCAGAGTTTTAATGGAAATTCAGGAACCACGGAATTGATTTGAGTCGCGGGAAGGATGGTGTGAGAAATTAGTAACCTATAATTATAATTTAGCTTAGAAAAATTATAATAGAGATAAGTTAAAGAGTTACCGGGAAAGGACCACAAATAATATTAATTCCTGAGGAGAGGCGTGAAAATTTGTGATGGAAATCAATAACCGCTAAACTTAAATAGTGTGATCTCTGAGAAAGGACATAGCATTGGTTCCTACGGTAGCGAACAAAACTGCATAGAAATATCCAGCCCGATATTCTTCGCTATCCACAGCGGGAGCAAATATTATAGCCATGCCTTATTTTACGCTTACAAAGTCGCGGGGATGGAAATACAATCATAGTCAAAATAGCAGCACCGAATTCGCTTTATTAATTGACTCTCACGCGCAACGAAGTGCGCGCGGGTCAGCTAGTGTCATAATAATATTGCATTGCCAACCGATTTATGCATGCATAATGCATGCCAAATTTCAGCTCAATCAAAAATCGGGAAGTGGATCAAATTAAACTTCTAAGATTTGATTACAGACAAACAGACAACAGACAGGTGAAAGTAAATAAAAAAAAAGCTTGTAATAAAAGGGTCTTCACAGACATATCAAATTAAATTAAGGATTTCGTGTTTTCTTTTAGCGGTGCGAAACCATGAAACAGTAGGTAACTAAATAATGGTACCCGCTTTGTGGTATATTTATATACCACAAGAAGAATAGGTTTTTAAATTCATTTATAAATAAATTTTTCTACATATTCTTCAATATACTCTGTTAGTTCTATTTTCAATATTTTTAATTTTTTTCTTTAATCGATACGATATTTTCTAAATATTTTAGACTACTAGCACTATCTAGTTTAGAATAGCAGAAACAACTTCAGGCTTTCATCTCGCAAAGAAACTAACTCCATCTAGCGAAGAGTAGCAGAAATAAAAACTGGCTTACAACTTGACAGGTCAAAAATTTCGAAGTAAAATTATTAGCAAATGCAAATCGCTAAACATAATAAAGCCGAAAAAAATAGCTGACTGTAACTGACAGTTGACAGCCATGCCAATTTTTTTGGAATTGTAGTAAAACCAAAACATGCAAAAAAGTTTAATTTTATTAAAGAATTCGAATAGAAATTAATAAATATGAGTGATGAAACAAGCAATAATATTAAAGACAACAGGGAGTTATATTCCATGTATCGTCAAGAATACATAATAATGGCCGAATAGTAAGTTTAGATTAACTTTAAAACACAAGTTATATTACTTCGTGTCCCTACTGTAATTTTATCAAATTTTCTTTTAGTCGCATGTTGCAAACGGAGAATTTAGAAGGGATATACGTAATACCATCGTATGAAAACTCATTTCGTAAGTAATTACACTTATTAATGGGATTGCAATTAAAAACCATGTTACCTTGAAAGTTTGATCTTTTTCATTGCAGTATGGTATGGAGTAATATTTGTTCGGTCCGGATTTTATGAAGGAGGTATATTTAGATTTACACTGAACCTGCCAGAAAAGTTCCCTGATGATGATGTGCCGGTGAATATTTTTCTTTATATCTATATAGATTGAAAGTTTTAACAATAACTCAAAACAATCTTTATTTCAGGTTGTCACATTCACCCCGCCTCTGTATCACCCGGCAATAGACAGTAATACAGGAGTCCTCAACCTGAGCGAGGTATTCTCACAGTGGGACAGAAAGAAGGATCACATATGGCAAATATTCAAATATCTGCTTTGCGTCTTCCACAATGTTAATGTCAAAGTGCCTGTGAATGTTGAAGCTTCAGGAGCGTAAGTAGTTCCAAGTTAAAGATATTATTTTTAAGCCCAACAAAATAATTTTAATTGGTTATTTTAAGAGGTGTCAATTGGAGACAAACAGGAGGTCTATTAATAAAGAAAACTTGATTAACAAACAATATTTATAATCAAAATTTAAATTGTTATACATTATAATAAACAATAGATTATGCTACAAAATTCAACAATTCCCTGTATTAAAACAGAGTTCAGGCAATGTTTTTGTTATGAGCTATCACAGGTAAACATTACATGCTAATCTAAAAAACCTTTGCAGATACAAAACAAATAGGAAAGTATTTATGGAGAAGGTTCGAGAATGCATAGTGTACAGTATTGACCACATCTACGATGACCCACCAATAGATGACAAACATTACATCACATTCAAGCCATATGATCCAAGCATCCATGATGCAGCCAAGGACATGATGTTAACTCCTCCTAAACCCAATGATGGAATGAACCAGGGAACCTCTTGGGTACAACCAGGGTCTTTCCAGCCTTTCTCTAAAGAGGAGACTGCCTAGATAAGATATATCTTTTGATTTTATTTTACATATCTTTAGCTGTAGGAGAAATTTTTAGTAAGATTCCATAGGATTGTTAGAATAAGTTATAAAATCATTTCATAAAATCAAATGAAAAATTATTTATTCATGACCTCTCTTATATATTTTACTTTAAATAAAAGCCTATAATTTTATATTAAAGGCTCAATTACATGTCTAGAACTTTTGGATCTGAGTGTCTTTCCATATTATGTAATTTTTCCTGCAGTTAAAGATTTAATTTTCTAATACATATTTTATTTACATTTGAAATTAACTAATATAATAGATATTTACAGTACAAATATAATATAAAAGTAAGTATACTACTATATAACTGTATATTTATAGAAATTAGGTAACTATTTAGATGTATTGTTATAATCTATTGGCCATATTTATATTTGACTGCAATAACTCCTACTATATTTACATTATATAATCATCACAGTGTAATAGGCATCACAGTCTAAGGTAGATAGGAAAGTTATATTTCATTATAATTATGTACAAGCTGTTGCAAAAGTATTATTTAAGATGATGGTATCTTTTTCTTTTAACCTTTTGAACGCCACGGCACAAACGCATTTTCGTGCCCTGTGCGCCAAGGCACAATTTAAAAAAAAATCCTACGAAAGAACTAGTGTTGCCAAGAGTCGATAAATATTTTTATATCACTTTATTAAGACTGGGTTTTTTGTCGTCTATAGACGTCGTTGGCGTACAGGACCCGCAAGTGCTTGTCAAGTATAGGTGACTTTGGCGGTCAAAAGGTTAAAGGCACACAAAAAAGTTTAAAAAAGTAGATAAATAGCTGTCTTAACACAATAATTAAAGAAATTTCTCGTATATAATATAGTTTGAAGGGATATTGTGATGCGAAGTTATAGCAGCTACATTTTTTTATATTACTTTTTGCATCATCTTGTATAATATTATTATTTAAAAATCCTAATAACATTGCTCTAATCACATATTGTGTTTATTTTCAAATTAAATTGTTTAACCTTGTTGTTAAACCAAAGTTGATCCAATTCATATGTTTTATTATTCCAGTTAAAATGAGTAGGTGTGTCAGTATCCTTGTTTTGGAATACAAAGTTTTTACTAAGTTCTATAGAAAGTTTAGATTTAATTAGTGCTACTCCACCATATTTGTCATCAGTTGGATGGTAAACTCTACCAGTCAATGGTAGCATGTAGATTTTTTCAGGGAGGAAATTATATAATAATAGGTCTCCTGCATATCCATAACAAAGATGATCCTGGTTATCCTTCACCATTAAGTTTGTATAAACAATAGGCACATCATCACATCTTATAAAGTTTCTCTCCCTTCCACACAAGGATATAAATGGGAATTCTTCCTGATACCTTCCTGTATGATTCAATCGAATCCTTTTGAAGAAAAATTCCAAAAATTTCTTTTCTTTGAAGCATGAAGTGAAATTCTTCATTTTAGAATCATCTAAAAATAGCTAAAACAAAATTATTTTAGATAAATTAATTGGCCGATAATGTATCAGTGCAATTTTATCTTAAATACATACCATCCCCTGATGATCAATATAATAAAAATATTCTCTAATTTTAGGTTCAGGAGATTGGCCTTGGACATAGTGCAATTTTCTTATTGGAAACAAATTGTTGATAATGCTACGATTTCGACAACTTAATTTAATTAAAAACATCTTTTATATTTATTAAAACTGAATTTTAACTGAGTACTAAACCGTAAACACTAGCTATAGGAATATCGAAAACACTACTAAATACTAAATACAGCGCAGTCTTCGACATGGATAATATGCATACTCAGCACTTGCCAAATGACTATGCATTGGTAATGCGAAGCAAAATTATTCTCGTGTATAGTGATCTGAACTTCTAATTTTATCTGTGGTTTTGGGCGGTTAACAGCTGTAGCTTTGCGAAGCAAAATTATTGTCGTGTAAAATAATCTTAACCCTAATTTTATCTGTGGAGGTTTACAGCTGTAGCTTGATACTCTGTGGTCCCCAGCTGACAAATGACAGCTGTCGAAATTGGAGATTGAGATTTCATTTATTCTTCATTGTTACCTCCAGAAAATAAAAAACATCGGGGCTAAATGCAATCAATTTAATACAAGCCTAATCATACATTTTCGTTATATACATTAAATTCTTAGTTTTTAAGTTCACAAAATTTTAGTGCCTTTCCTACGTTAATCAGTAGTTTGAGTTGACAAGGCCAAGCTTTACCGTACATGGCAAAATATACTTGAACACGATGGATAACTTACGGAGATCATGGAAACTGCGTATGTTTGTTCTTCTAAGATATAGTATCACTTATAAACTTACACTATTTGTGTCCTTGTATTGTTTCACTTTTATTTTGCAGAGGAATTTGTCGCCCACAAAGTAAATGTCAACTGTTTGGCAATGGGACACAAGTCCCACCAAGTTCTTGCGACTGGAGGTGATGACAAAAAGGTTAACTTGTGGGCTATTGGAAGACAAAGCTGTTTGATGGTATGTAATGGAACAAACTGTATTTATGTTAATTACAAAACCTATACTTTAATGCAACTAACTTTGCAGAGCTTAAGTGGACACACAACCCCTGTAGAATGCGTATGTTTTGGACATTCTGAAGATTTAGTCTGTGCGGGCTCACAGACTGGCGCCTTAAAGATTTGGGACTTGGAAGCAGCCAAGCTGCTGAAAACATTTACAGGACATAAAGGGGCTATAAAATGTATGGACTTCCATCCATATGGTGACTATTTGACAACAGGATCATGTGACAGTACAGTGAAGCTATGGGACACGAGGAAGAAAGGATGTATTGTCACATATTCTAGCCACAGACTGGCTGTAAACAGTCTACAGTTCAGTCCCGATGGACAATGGATTGCATCTGCTTGTGATGATGGTAAGAATGGAAATTTAGTCTGATCAGTTTAGTCTGATGTGTTTCACACAATATAAAACAAAATCTTTATCAGCAGGTTGATGTCACCTGCTGATAAAGATTTTGTTTTATATTTCTATAAAATTTAATTTCTTGAAATAACAAGTTCAAATTTTCAGTCCGTTTTTGAGTGTTGCCTAGTTAGTACAACCATTTGGTCCCTTGAGAAGCATTACATCCAGAATTTTAACTCAGTTTGTAATAACACAAAGAAAAAAATCACTTTAAATTAGTCTTATTATTTATTAGGTGGCTATTTTTGGCAAATGTCCAATGGTGTAGGTTCATTTATATTTACATAATTAGTAAATTCTGGCTTAAAATTAAAATATTTCCACTCCACACTTTTTGTCTTCAGTCTTTGTTTATCAGTGGAGGCAAGTATGTTTTAAGAACTTTAATTTATACTAAGTAAATTTGTGTTATCACAAACACAAAGAATTATCAAACTTTTTTAGCATAATCAGGCACCTTATTCAATTTCCTTGTTTGTGTCTTGTCTTATTCAGCATTATTTATTTAGTGTAATATTTTATTCAGGTATAGTGAAAGTGTGGGATGTCAGAGTGGGTAAAGTCCTACAAGAGTTCATAGAACACACGGCGCCAGTGACATGTGTCAAATTCCACCCACATGAGTTCTTGTTGGCGAGCTGCGCCAGCGACAAAACTGTCAACTTCTGGGATATGGAGAAATTCCAACTGGTCTCCAAGTTTGAGAAGGAAAACACTTCAATAAGGTAATAATAAAAACTTGGCACATTAACATGATATTTGTGTAATATACTGTTTAATGTTGTTTTAAGCTAGCTATATAAGACTAAATGTATTAATAATGTTTTCGTCATCCCCGGCGAAGAAACGGATAATCGCCATTATCTTTTGCTTGGTTTTATTTCATATTTGAATTATATAGGTCCAAATACACCTACTCAATTTGAAAAATCAATTTTTTATTCCAGTAAAGTTGAGTTTTTGCAGTTATGCATTAATTAGCCGGGGAGGGCGCTTAACTTGCGCGCTTACCTTGTCAAAATCCTTACAAATGAAGTGGTGTAATATGTCATGCAGACACATGGTGTTCAGCGAAGACGGCGCGACGTTGGTGGGATGCGCCAACGACGGGCTGCACGTGGTGGGGTGGGAGCCGGCGCGCGTGCTCGACACTGTGCCCGGACACTGGGGCAACATACACGACATCACCGTCGCGCAGACGCAACTTGTGAGTCACACACGTAACATAAACATTAAACAACGACGGGCTGCACGTGGTGGGGTGGGAGCCGGCGCGCGTGCTCGACACTGTGCCCGGACACTGGGGCAACATACACGACATCACCGTCGCGCAGACGCAACTTGTGAGTCACACACGTAACATAAACATTAAACAACGACGGGCTGCACGTGGTGGGGTGGGAGCCGGCGCGCGTGCTCGACACTGTGCCCGGACACTGGGGCAACATACACGACATCACCGTCGCGCAGACGCAACTTGTGAGTCACACACGTAACATAAACATTAAACAACGACGGGCTGCACGTGGTGGGGTGGGAGCCGGCGCGCGTGCTCGACACTGTGCCCGGACACTGGGGCAACATACACGACATCACCGTCGCGCAGACGCAACTTGTGAGTCACACACGTAACATAAACATTAAACAACGACGGGCTGCACGTGGTGGGGTGGGAGCCGGCGCGCGTGCTCGACACTGTGCCCGGACACTGGGGCAACATACACGACATCACCGTCGCGCAGACGCAACTTGTGAGTCACACACGTAACATAAACATTAAACAACGACGGGCTGCACGTGGTGGGGTGGGAGCCGGCGCGCGTGCTCGACACTGTGCCCGGACACTGGGGCAACATACACGACATCACCGTCGCGCAGACGCAACTTGTGAGTCACACACGTAACATAAACATTAAACAACGACGGGCTGCACGTGGTGGGGTGGGAGCCGGCGCGCGTGCTCGACACTGTGCCCGGACACTGGGGCAACATACACGACATCACCGTCGCGCAGACGCAACTTGTGAGTGCACCCTGCAGCCCTGAGGCCTGTTCAAACTCAAGCTATATTCGCTACCGCCGGCGCGGCGGTTTGAATCGCTTTGGTTCGAATAGGCCTTCACTTCACATCTTGGAAATCTTTGGTTAAGCATATATTCATCATAGCATAGATTAACATTGTCTAATGATAATAAAGAAAGGCGTGACTGACTGATTTACTTACATATGTACAAACTACAATATTATGTTTCTGAAATATTGTTTGGAAGCCTCAAAGTTGTCCATTCTATTGTCAATATTACATACATTTCGAATTGACAACCCCTCTTTTTAAGGCGGTTAGCACATCACATAAGAGAACAGTTTACAGTCAAATAACACAAGATTGGTCAATGTTAGAAATGTATTATCACCATTATGTACCCACAGATAGCGGGATCCTTCCACTCGACGTACGTGACGCTGTCGGTGGTGGACCTGAACAAGGTGCATCCGTTCGGAGGGCCGCCGCCGCTCTCCGTGCCCGCTGTTACAGAGCTCTCGCCCTTCCAGAAGGGACACTCCGTCAGAAAGAGCTTCTCTAAGGAGAAACCACCCAAGGAAGGTGAGCTTTAGTTGTTCAAAGGCTGTTGTAAAACTAATCTTCTAATAAAAATCTCAGTCACAAAGAAAACGGCTTGGCCGATTTTGTGGTCCAATTTCCAGTCCAGGTCAGAATGTACGGTATAAATTTGAAGTTAGTGGTGTTATCAAATCTCCGTGTGCAGCAAAACTTTCGCCTGGTCACTACCAAGTTTGAAAAGATACGTGAAACTAAGTCCCGACTGTCTCCTAAGATATTATATAGAAGGCAGTAGTTAGGCCACATAGGAGGCCTTGTCCAGTCATATTGGTGACTTGGAACTCAACTGTAACATACAGATTAGCCTCATAACCTGATGATTTGGCTCTAACAGTAAAAAGAGGACCTGTTATATTGGAATGTTTTCAGGCCAAACAAGTGTTTGACCGCAATCTCACCTGTTGATAAGTGACAATGTAGTCGAAGTTGTAGCACGCTTGTTCAGTAAGAACCTATTCACTCTTGATTTGAACAAACCCACGTTGTAGCATTCGAGAAACACAGAGTATGGTAGCGAGTTCCATAGCTTCGCCGTTCTCATAATGAAAGACGGAGCAAATCGCTTCGTCCGAGCTGTTGGTATATCCACCAACTATTGGTGGCGCAGTGCCGTTTGCCTAGACGTTCGGTAGTAAGCCCCAATTGTATTATTTGAGTAATATTGTTCCAGTAT
Organism: Hemithea aestivaria; assembly: GCA_947507615.1. Taxonomy (NCBI): domain Eukaryota; kingdom Metazoa; phylum Arthropoda; class Insecta; order Lepidoptera; family Geometridae; genus Hemithea; species Hemithea aestivaria. The sequence continues at coordinate 9,797,217 of OX382327.1, read as the reverse complement.
TGCACCGCCCAACGTTGCTGGACGAGAAGACGGCGGAAGAGTCGACGTCGGGTACGGAAGCTGATGAGGATGCAGGTGCCGTTATATCCAATTTTAATGACTACTCTGAAATATTCCGTCCATCTAGAGCATGTAAGTAGATTACGTTTAGTTAGTCTGTGCTGAAAGGGCAAATTCCTGGTGTTGTGGAATTAATTAACTTTTATTTATAATAAAATAACTCAATAAATTGAAAACCGAATCTAAACTTCATAGGTCCATTATCATGGTTTCTTTCTTGCACATTAGTGCACCTTACCATAGACAAAACCATTTACAACATTACGTTTCTTCTTATTCGATGTTTTATCCTAATTAAAGCAGCATCATAATAAATAAAATAATGAATATTTATAAATAAATAATAAAACTTCCTAAATATATCTGTTGCGTTTTCTCAGTCATTAATATTATTAAATATAAATACGTACAAATACATATTAATGTTAAAATGACAAAATCTTACTTGGCCTCCAACTTTGTAGCCAATGACTTTTCTCTTTTTGTGCAGACTGTAGCTATAGCTTGCTAGAACTAGATCCGGTTGTGGTATTGCTTATATTTGATGCTATCGCTCCTTACCATTGGAACTGAATTACCTGTCTCCGAGGCTGTAATTTGATTGTTTTCAATTTAACAGTAAATCGCACACCGCCACCTGCAAATAGCTCGTCTTCTGAAGAATATTCACTGTCAGGCAAGTATTCTATTTCTTTATCCTTTCTCTATGGGTCACGTTTTTACATTTCTGCAGCTGATCTTTATTTCGAACTTTTTACATATAGGTAAAGTTTGCACTTTAGAAATAGTTTAATTTTATTCAACTGACTATTTGTTTGCCGTATGCTGTATGGTATTTGTTTCTACATATAAAGTAAAAATTACTGGTTATCAGCCGTACGGGCCCTAGCTTTGATCAGGAACCCGGGGTAATAATTAAAAGCAGACTTAGGTACACGCGGCAGTTCTCCAATGCGGTGGTTCAATAATGACGTTTCGTAAAATTCAGAACAAGAATGACATAACGCGTCCCTATCCAAAAACTTATAAGCATTATATTTCAGCCAGTTTGCATTTTACTCAGAAACCATAAAAAACATCTAATATTTTTTACATTTTAAATAGCAAACTAACGGACTTAGGACATTTTTTTACTTTACCCACATCCTCATTATTACAAACATTGGACAAAAAGAACGCTAGTTACAGTCAGTTTATACATGAGGACAGTGACGATAGATATAAAGAAGATACAACTATATTAAAGAGGTAGATGTCTCCACAGCGCAAGATGAGAAGCCGTGCCCGCTACAATCGAGCGCGTCCCTCCGCGACCTGGTGACGGAGCCGGCGCCGCGCCGCGACTCGCGCCTGCCCACGCCCACGCACAAGGAACACTACGCACGACAGAACCCGCCCGACCCACTCACACGTATGTATATATATACAATACAATCGAGCGCGTCCCTCCGCGACCTGGTGACGGAGCCGGCGCCGCGCCGCGACTCGCGCCTGCCCACGCCCACGCACAAGGAACACTACGCACGACAGAACCCGCCCGACCCACTCACACGTATGTATATATATACAATACAATCGAGCGCGTCCCTCCGCGACCTGGTGACGGAGCCGGCGCCGCGCCGCGACTCGCGCCTGCCCACGCCCACGCACAAGGAACACTACGCACGACAGAACCCGCCCGACCCACTCACACGTATGTATATATATACAATACAATCGAGCGCGTCCCTCCGCGACCTGGTGACGGAGCCGGCGCCGCGCCGCGACTCGCGCCTGCCCACGCCCACGCACAAGGAACACTACGCACGACAGAACCCGCCCGACCCACTCACACGTATGTATATATATACAATACAATCGAGCGCGTCCCTCCGCGACCTGGTGACGGAGCCGGCGCCGCGCCGCGACTCGCGCCTGCCCACGCCCACGCACAAGGAACACTACGCACGACAGAACCCGCCCGACCCACTCACACGTATGTATATATATACAATACAATCGAGCGCGTCCCTCCGCGACCTGGTGACGGAGCCGGCGCCGCGCCGCGACTCGCGCCTGCCCACGCCCACGCACAAGGAACACTACGCACGACAGAACCCGCCCGACCCACTCACACGTATGTATATATATACAATACAATCGAGCGCGTCCCTCCGCGACCTGGTGACGGAGCCGGCGCCGCGCCGCGACTCGCGCCTGCCCACGCCCACGCACAAGGAACACTACGCACGACAGAACCCGCCCGACCCACTCACACGTATGTGTATACTAGCTGCGCCCAGCGGTTTTACCCGCTGTACTGTAGCCTATGTGTTATTACAGGGTCTAAGCTATCTCTATACCAAATTTCAGCTCAATCGGTCCACCCGTTTAGGCGTGAAAGAGTAACAAACATACATCCAGACATCCATAAATTCTTACAAACTTTCACGTTTATAATAATTAGTAAGGTGTAAGATTATAATCGTACACACAATGAAAATCCTACTAAATAGTTACTGCTAACCATAGGCGGATCCAGGATTTGGTTCTGGGGGGGGCCAAGGTGCAGAAAGGCAAGAATATTATCATTATTACTAAGAAAAAGTGTGTTTAGGTCGCTCGGAACAGTTAGAAAGATCAAATATCCTTCATAATATCTATCTATCTATCTTTAACGGGGGCTGGCAAATAACCAGCAACACGTCGACCCATTGGGATCTATTGTGTTTACCCCTACCTTATCGTTCCTTACTCATGGAAGAAGTGGGTTATTAAGGCGGTGGTCCCACTTAGAGGAAGAAACCTATACTCCTCTGGTTTGGGAAATGCATTCCCAAAGAGCCTCATGCGTTTCGTAGCCAATACGTCGCATTCACATAGAATGTGCTCCATTGTCTCCTTGACCTCGCCACAGGCTCTACAATCGTTTATTGTAGTCAGCCTCATTTTGAAAAGCATGTCATTGGTTTCATAATGCCCGGTTAAGGCACCAATGATAGCTCGTCCTTTGCTTCTTCCATTATTTAGGATATATTTGGAAGCTTTTCTGTAGCTGTTACCTAGGAATTTCTTCGAATGTATCAGCCCTTCGCTGTTTTCCCAAACTTGCCGGTGTTTTAGATCAGCATATTCCTTTATGGCCGTATTGATTGTGCATGCTGGCAGACCCATACATGGTTCTGGTCCATGCATAGCATTTGCTGATCCGCTTCTGGCAAGCTCATCAGCCTTCTCATTCCCTAATATTCCAACGTGGCCCGGCACCCAAACTAATCGTACTCTGTTGCTGTGGCCTAATTTATTTAGGGCCTTAACAGCATCTAAGACCAATCTTGAGCTGATCCGGCAGGAATTTAAGGCCTTTAGTGATGCTTGACTGTCACTGAGAATGTAGATAGTCTTATCTTTTACATTCCTATTTATATTCTCATGAGCGCATGCTATGATAGCATACATTTCTGCCTGAAAGACGGTTGTGTATTGACCCAAACTGTTCCAAAGTTGGAAAGTATTTGAGTATATACCTGCTTCTGTACCAGATCCAGTTTTTGAACCATCTGTGTACCATATGCTGCAGTCTGCGTCTGGTGGTCGTAGCTGCTGCTTCCAGTCCTCCCTTGAGGGGACATGTATTTTAAAATTCCTTTTGAAGATTTTAATCTGCGGCATTACGTCGCTAATCATGTTCATCTTCCTCTGTAGCTCTTCACTGAGCTTCATTTTTGTGTGCCTTGTAGGCCGATTGAAGTCATGAACTCCTACCGCTTGGAGTCTGTATAAGGCTTTCATTGCCTCCTGTTGTATGAATATATCAAGAGGTTTTAAGTCTAAAATTATGTCAAGCGCCATACTTGGCGTGGACTTAAACGCTCCTGTTATGGCCATAGTGGCCATCCTTTGAAGTTTGCTTAATGTTCTTTTGCACACTGCGAGTTCGGTTCTAGGCCACCATATCACGCTACCGTAGGAAAGTATTGGGCGCACCATTGAAGTGTAGATAAACTTTAGTATCTTGGGTTTAAGTCCCCATGTTTTACCATAAGCTGATCTACACATATTAAAAGCCCTCATGGCTTTATCTGTCACCTTCTTGGCGTGCAGATTCCATGTAAGCTCCTTGTCTAGGGTCATACCGAGATATTTCACTTCGGTAGACCATTCCAACTCTGTGCCGAATAGTAGTAACTTCTTCAGACTACCCAGTTTCTTCTTCCTTGTAAATGGAAGAACCGTAGTTTTGCTTGGATTGATGGTAAGGTGGTTTTCAACACACCATTCTTCCACAATATATAAAGCCTGTTGCAAAAGTCCCGATGTAGTTTCTGGAAATTTGCCATTGATCATTACTACTATGTCATCTGCGTATCCCACAGCATAGCATGCTCCACTGTTCAATTTTGTAAGGAGGGAGTTAACCACCAAACACCATAGTGTAGGTGACAATACCCCTCCTTGAGGGCAGCCTTTTGTTGTTGTTGCATGAATTTCATCTCCTAATAAATTTAGGGGGGGGGGCAGGGGGCCGAGGCCCCCCCAGAAGCATTGTAGAGTTACGAATTTTGCACATATTTCATAGTCAAGACTATAATTTTTTTCTCGGCGCTCGCAGCAAGCTGCTCGCACACTTATTATTAAGGATATTTGAACTTTCTAACTGTTCAGAGCGACCTAAACACACTTTTTTCTTAGTAAAAAACCGGTCAAGTACGAGTAGGACTCGAGCACCGAGGGTTCCGTACAAACCTACGGGTTTCTACGGAACCCTATGGAAAAGTGGGTATAATTTTATATTATATACTGTAGGTTTTGATTCCCTTGCGAGTACTTGCGAGTTTAAAAATATGCGGCTAAAATTGCTGTTTCTTTTGATTGCGTTGACATAGATGTTTGTTTTTTTTACAAGCTTTTAATTACTTTCACCTGTCTGTTGTCTGTCTGTCTGTCTGTCTGTCTGTCTGTCTGTCTGTAATCAAATCTTGCAAGTTTAATTTAACCCACTTCCCGGTTTCCAATTGAGCTGAAAATTTGCATGCGTGTGTAAATCGGATGACAATGCAATATTTTTATGACATCGAGTTGATCTGATGATGGAGCTGGAAGGTGGCCATAGGAACGCCGTCATAAAACAACGCAACCTCATCGAGTTTGGGCTCATTTGATTCGTCTTGACGAGTACTTTATGATGCAAGATGATAACAATAATTAAAGCTTGTTTTTAAAAAGTATTTTTTAAATTTCACTTGTTTACAGCTTAAAGTTATTATAAAGCGGAGTATTTGGTATGAATTTCAATTTAATACCTGTACGCGTTCTTGAGAAAAGGGATAGAAAATACAAAATTATTAAAAATATTTTTTTATATGATGTAACTAAAAATTTACAGTTTTCGCAATTTTGCCTGTGCTTGTGATTTAAGACGTTGCTGCGTACCAAATTTCAAGATTCTGAGTTAGCGGCAAGTACCCTGTAGGTTTTGATTTCCTTGAGAGTAGTCGCGAGTTAAAACATACGGCTAAAATTGCTGTTTCTTTTGAATGCTTTGAAATAGAGGTTTGATTTTTTTACAGTTTAAAGGTATTATAGACCTTAGTAATTGATATGAATTTCAGTTTAATACCTGCTCGCGTTCATGAGAAAAAGGTAGTACGTATGAAATTATTAAAAATATTTTTTTATATGATGTAACTAAAAATGTACAATTTTCGCAATTTTTCCTTTATCTGTGCTCTAAGGAGTTGCTTCGTGCCAAATTTCAAGATTCTAAGATCACGGGAAGTACCCTGTAGGTTTTGATTTTTTGAGAGTAGTTGCGAGTTTAAAATTGCGACTAAAATTGCTGTTTCTTTTGAATGCGTGGATATAGAGGTTTGATTTTATTACAGTTTAAAGGTATTATAGATTTGAGTATTTGATATGAATTTCAATTTAATACGTTTACGCGTTCATGAGAAAAGGGGTAGTAGGTATAAATATATTCAAAATATTTTTTTCATATGATGCAAATAAAAATTTATAGTTTTCGCAATTTTTCCTTTATCTGTCCTCTAAGGAGTTGCTTCTTGCCAAATTTCAAGATTCTGGGTTCACGGGAAGTGCCCCGTAGGTTTTGATTTATTTGGTAATGTCGAAAATTTGCTGAAATTTGCGACATATTCGACTATATCTTTTGATTGCGTTGGCCTAGAAGTTTGAAATTTTCACAGCTCTAAGAGGCAATGGACCTTAGTATTTCCTATAAATTTCAGCTTGTTACCTCCACGCGTTCCTGAGAAAAAGGGTCTTGACAGACAGACAGACAGACAGACGGACGGACAACAAAGTGATCCTATAAGGGTTCCGTTTTTTCCTTATGAGGTACGGAACCCTAAAAATGATAATATTCTTGCCTTTCTGCACCTTGGGCCCCCCCAGAACCAAATCCTGGATCCGCCTATGTAGGCAACGCAACTTTTAATAGGGTATACCTACGGGTCATATAATGTGATAAGTGATAACCAACTCATTTAACTAATAATTAACAGGGGTGGCGGACCACAGTAACAAGGAGAATAATGCATTTAGTACACGAGAGTACGCTGACTCTCCGCTCATCTCACATCCGCTGAACCGACACAACTCTTACAAGGAGAGCAAATCTAGTACCGACATACGTGAGTATTTTATCAGCATTTATTATGTCGCCCATTGTGGGGTGGACCTTATAAGTGTGGTTTGGGGCTCAGAGTTTGAGGAGCTCAGAAGATATTATGACAGAGTTTAACATCACTGACAGGCGCGGTTCTCGCTTAATATTTTTAAAAGGCTAATTTGTTTTTAACATAAACTTAGAAAAGTTATGTGGTCCTAGCCGATTTTTTAAAAAGTATCTGAATAAAGGGAATTAGATTTTTAATACCTACATTTATTGATGTATTAAAATATGTCATTATTTTTCACTAATTGATTGTAATATTTCAGCAACGAACAATCTGAGGCCCAGTAACAGCGACATGTCGTTGGGGCCGCCCTCACTCGGACCGAGATCTGTATCATTCACACGGACGCCTGAAACTGCCAGGTATGGAATACAACTAATTCATACACTTTTCTAATATTTTTTTATTGCTTAATTAATTTTGAATTCCAAACTCTCAAAGGCTCCCAACTCTCAACCTTTAAAATTAACTGTCGCCGGCACTTACTCAATTAATTAGAGGAACCCCAATTACTTTATAGCCAGTCACTTGTGGCTATCACTAAAAAGATGTAAAATGGAATGTTATATGAATGACACATAATATTTTAAGCGTTAAACGTTACCAAGCATTTATGTGGTATGCATTATGTGGTGCATGATAATAAGCATCATGTTTTGCCCATATACACAGTGATATATCCATAATATAATCAAGAGAGGCCAACAAGACTTGTTCTGAACAAGTATAATAAAAACAATTGTTAGTATTACTACCAATTGATTGTTATTTTTATGTTAATAGAAGAAGAGTGGAGAGCACTCGGGAGAGTGTGACGGTGTCGCGTAGTGTGGAGGCGGCGGATCCCGAGCCTGAGTTCGTGCCCTGCCTCACGGATCGGCCCGTCGGACTCGACCTGGATGAGTTCTTGCCGGTGACTTCTTTTATTACTACAAGGGTGGATTTACTCAAGGGTTTCTGATCCCCCAGATGAACTGAGTTTCTTCTGGTATATAAAAGTTAAAATTACTTAAACAAATAGTGGTGTCATTAGACCTAAAGCAAAAAGCCCATTTCCAAGCACCAATTTTTGTGAAATTTACTGGAATATACGCCACTAAAAAGTCCTATAAATTTTGCCGATATCGACTTCCTGATTAGGCATCATATTATGAAATCTGAGAAACAATCTTTACCTTCTAAATATTTAATCTTACTAATATTATAAACGTGAAAGTTTGTAAGAATGGATTCTGGATGAATGTTTGTTACTCTTTCACGCCTAAACACAATTGAGCTGAAATTTGGTACCTATAGAGATAGCTTAGACCCTGGAATAAAAACCGGTAAAACCACTGGGGACAGAGTGCGTAATAATAGTAATATATACTTTATACTTGTATTGCAGCGTGGTGGTCCGAGCGCGGGTATGAGGCGTGGCGCGCGTGGAGTGGGCGCGGAGCCGAGCGAGCAGGAGGTGCTGGGCGTCATGATGCGGGGACACGACTCCATGATGACCGTGCTCGCCGCACGACAGCGTGTGCTCAACGTAACCAACACTTTGTATCTCATTATCTACTTCTATAGTCACATTAAAATATGCACTCTTGGTGCGCGCTTCTTAATCGCTTCCTCTTTAGATTGCCGCTTGTCAAAGCCTGAAAAAATCCCATGCTGTTGTAAGCAGTGTAATTGTGTAAACAAGCAATCTTTTCCTGAATAACTGATACTGTTCAGTTTAAGTCTGGTGATTTTAAAATTAAGCTATTTGTGGTAGCAAATAATATTATCATTCAATAAGGTTTGTTGCCTGTGGTTCTATCAGTAGTACCACGGGCATTGCAACCTCAAATTATAAAAAATATTTTTTCTTTGCAGATATTCCACTCTGTTAGAATAAATAAAAACCTGAAAACTGCCTTAGAATCTGTGATTGAATTGGAGGATAATTCTGTTGTTTTAGATCTTCTCAATGTCATGGCTCATAAACCGTAAGTACTGTAGTGATTTGACATAATAATAACACAACATAATGTTCAAAACACTAGTAAAAATAACTTTTATTTTCAGATCATTGTGGAATTTGGACATTTGTCTGTTGATGCTGCCTAAAATATATGACTTGTTGCAAAGCAAATATGAATCGTAAGTATAATTTTTAATACACATGTTTACACCTCAATTCTAGTTATTAATATGCTATGACAAATATATATGTATTTTAAGGACTGGATATAAAATAAATTATAATAATAAACACAAGAATATAATCATGTCTAAAATTTATTGTATCTAAAAAATAACAAACTGTATATCATTTTGTTATAGGTACATGCAATGTGGCTGCAATGCTTTAAGACTGATAGTACGAAACTTTTCCTCGGTGGTACGAGCTAATGTGAGTGCTCCAGTACGCACTCTTGGTGTAGACATCCCTCGGGAAGAGAGATATGCTAAATGTGTACAAATCCATCGGCTACTCCTTGATGTTCGTGCTTTCCTTCTCAAAAGACAAACCCTACAAGGCCGTCTGGGTGCTGCCTTCCGTGATCTCCATAACCTAATGCAACAAGGACTTGACTGATAACACTAATAAATTAAACCAAGCAATGCAAGACCTTGGACTATGTACTTAATTAATGTATGTAATGTTAAAATTATTTTAAGAAATTATAGCAAAGAGAACTGATAAATTATTTAACATGTTATTAATATTCTACACTAATGTTTCAATTTATATAATACTTTAGTATCTCACATATTGTAAAAATACATAAAGCTAATGTAACTAAAGTATCAAACTGTTTTATTCAAGTATATCCTTTCTCACTGGATCAACATGTTATATTTCTTTAAGTAAACTAGGGATTTCTAATTTGATTTTTAATTTTTTTTCTTCCTCTTCATAACATAATTACTTGGACTACTGTATGGACGTTTCTTTTTGTTAAATGCTTCTATAGCAGTGGCTAATACTTCATCTGAGACGTCTTTATCCATTTCACCATCTGGCTCTTGTTTTACAGTTTCAAGTTCCATCAATCGTTCAATCTCTGGATTCATCCCCCTGAAGGAGAGCCTTCCTTCCATCAGTTCCTCACAGAAAATGTAACTTGATTCACAAATGTAATTCCCTGTAGCGCTGCGCATTTCATTCGTTATTTCATCGGAGTATAAACTGCCGTGGTCTTGACTGTTTGCATTTTCTTTTTGCATACGTTCTTTAGTTTTCTTCATAAATTTCATATCCAGTACGGATTTCGGTAATTGCGGTTTCTTCTTATTTGCAGCCATGGTTACTGTTTACTATCCTAGCTCTAAGTAAATATAATAATTATTCAAACACTTGCGTGTTTCCATATATAATTATAATTTCGTATAAATCAAAACAAAATTATAACCTAAAAGTTGGAAAAATTATTGCTGTCAATATAATATGACAGCCACAGACTGCTTTAAACTTCTATTTTTTACTATGGCAAAGTTTTTCTTACTTCGGACTTCGCAATATCTGGCAAATACTACCTATGCAATGTCAGGAAATTTTGATTTTTTTTTCATAATTTGACATAGATTAATCTATCAATGTCATTATTTTACTGTCAGTGACAGTCTGTCACAAAGTCACTCAATTTCTCGGAATCAAAATATAAGCGTTTGTAAGATAAATATTTATGAAATGGGACTTAATTTATTGTGTAAATCGTACTAAATAATTAAAATGCAAGTGTCGGAAATAGATAACGTAAAAATCTACAACCTAAGTGTTGGAAAATCGTTACCAGAGGTGAGTTGAGCATACTTCATAACCTAAAAATACAATAATAATATATCTAATTTTTATTCTTCTCTTCTAATTGTGTTACTTTTTTCGTGTTATAGTGGCTTACAGAAAGAAAGAAAAGATCGTTACTCAAAAAAAATGTTGACCTGAGAAGAAGAATAGAATTAATCCAAGAGTTTGATATGCCCGGGGTTAGCACAAGTCTGCGAGTATCAAAGGATGGCCAATATATCATGGCTGCTGGTATTTACAAGCCGAGAGTAAAATGTTACGATGTGAATAATTTGTCTTTAAAGTTTGAACGGTGTTTAGATTCTGAGGTAGTGACATTTGAAATATTGAGTGAGGACTACACAAAGATAGTGTTTCTACAATGTGACCGATATGTGGAGTTTCATGTGGGACACGGGAGACACTACCGCCTGAGAGTGCCTCGGTTTGGCAGAGACATTTCATATCACAAACCATCCTGTGACCTGTTCGTGGTTGGAGCATCATCTGTAAGTATAATATCTGGTTTTATTATCGCACTAATTTTTATCACTGTCTGGATGGATGTTGGTTACTTATTCACATCAAAATTACTGGATTGATATAGATTAATCTTGGTATTTTAGTAGCTTAGGTCCATGAATAAGAACAAAGTTTATTTACTGAGTGTAACAACACTGGGCACAGTTAGCTCATGTAAATAATTGCAATACTTTTATGCTGAAGAGGGTCTAATGGTCTGGCCTTTTATTTCAGGAAGTATACAGATTGAATTTGGAGTTGGGTCAGTTCCTGGCTCCTTATGTCACCAAAGCTCATGAAATAAACTGTTGTGATGTGAATGAGGAGCATGGTTTGTTGATACTTGGCACTGAATCAGGCCATGTTGAAGCATGGGACCCTCGGACTAAGGCCAGGCAGGGAATATTGGACTGTGCATTACACTGTACTAATTCTGAATACAAGTAAGCTATGTTATAAACTCTTTATTTTATATGAGATACCCAAAGATTTTACTGAATTAGAATAGATTTTAATCGTCCTAATATAAATATTATAATGTTTTATAATATGGATGTTGTTCTTTCACACTAAAAAGGCCAAACCAATTGAGCTGATATTTAGTAAGTAGGTAGATTAGACCCTAGAACAACACACAGGCAAATTTTTATCCTAATTTTTTCAAGATATCGGGACTTATGTGGATGTAACAGTGGGTTACAACTAGTTAAATTATGTGGTTGTTTTTATTTAAACATTAAAGTATATGAGGCCATATAAATATAATAACCCATTATTAATAATAATAATAAATGTTTATTTCAGAATAATATACAATTACTGTATTGTTTCACACTCATTTTATAAATACTTACACTTATTATTCTAGAGTTAAACTTATAATTTCTTCCATTAAAAAAGTGGTTGTTTACAGAAACGACGGACTACCAGCAATTACCTGCCTCAAGTTTGACGGAGCCCTTAGAATGGGTGTAGGCACCTCTACAGGACATGTTCTAATATATGACATCAGATCCAGTAAACCTTTGCTAGTCAAAGATCACATGAACGAGATACCAATTAAATGTCTGGACTTCCATAAACAAATGAACTATGTTTACTCTATGGACTCAAGTGTGGTTAAAATTTGGGATAAGAATACAGTTAGTATGAAACTTTATCAACTTCACTATAGTCGGGCCGGCCTAAAAGGCCACATTTGACAGATGTCAGTCATAGCTAACTAGTGTTGGGACATTGTTTGTTTATTTCGATTACAGGATATGAATCGATACGATCTTCAAACACGTTGGAATCGAATACAGTTTTATGAAAACATTCATAAAGTCTAATTAATTTTAATAGGTTTTGGTTGTAAACATGTAATGGCGTCATGGGCTAGTTTTGCCAGAAACATCTCACGAGTTATAAAAAAAAACCTGTAATAAAAAATATGTTTATTCTCTATACATTACACAATTTTATTTTAATTACATTATATTTTACTATAATATAATCACAATATTAACAATGTATTTTATTTTAATCGCAATATAGTTATTTATTTCAGATCAAATATTCAATCCAAGTTATAATTGCATTCGATTCTACATTTCAAATTTCGATTTCGCGATTTTATTGGGTAGCATCCTTATTGTTTTAAAAACAAAAACTGATTGACGTGACCTTGTATAGGATGTCCTATTTATTCATCTAAAGTTTTTAACCCCCAACGCAAAAACGGTGGGGTGTTATAAGTTTGACGTGTTTTTTTGTCTGTCTGTTTGTGTATTGGTTCATATTAACTGCTACAAACCGTTCCCGCGTAATGTTGTTTTTGCAACTCAGTCTTTGCGCTTGCAGCGAGGACTTTGTGCATATGTATAATATTCAATTATTTTTGGCACAATTTTTAAAAGGCAAAATTTTCTCGGTGCTCGCATCGAGTTACTCGCGCTTTTATTAATAAGGGTATTTAATTTCTTTGCCACTTGGAGCAAGCTAAACGCAGATTTTTTGGAACTGAAAAATTATGTTTTTTTCCCCGCTCGCAGCGAGCTGAAATGAGAATATTTAGTTTCCTTGCCACTCGGAGCTAGCTAAGCACACATCATTCGTGCTGAAAAATTCAAAATTTTTTTGACGCTCGCACCGAGGTGCTTGCGCTTTTATAAATAATGTTTAGTTTCCTAGCCAATCGGAGCAAACTAACGCAGATTCATGGTACTGAAAAATTCAATGTTTTCTCGGCGCTCGCAGCCAGCTGCTCGCGCTTTATAAGTAAGAATATTTTTTCCTTGCCCCTCGTAGCTAGCTATAGCTAGTATGCAAGTGAATAACAAGGGAATCCTTGTATGGACGTAAAGTGTTTTAGGTTAAAGTTCGTCTTTAATGATTTTAAGAGTTAAATTAAGTCTTAAAATTATTTCCTAAATTCATTACAACACTAATTTATTTAAAAAAATAAAAGCAATTTTCGAAAAATAGTAAATTTTTTAGAACATCCTGTAAGGGAATTTTCATGAAATGTCAAATGTGGCCTTTTAGGCCGGCCCGACTATATTGATATTTTTGATTATTTAAAGTGAAAAATATCAACAGTGTTATCCCAAGATCTTATAATAGTTATTCTTCCTTAGTAACTGAGATGCAGAGCTCCCTAGTAAGCAAACAAATCAACTTAATTTCATTAATAAATATCAATATAATATACATTTTTACTAGTTGTGGCTGCTCGCAGGCAGCTCAGTAGGTAGCTTTATGTAATTAATAGTATTAATTATTCATTGCAACTAAATATTTGTTTCAGGGCAAACAATACACAAGTATAGAGTCATCTGCAGATTTTAATGACCTGTGTGTGATACCCAACACTGGATTAAATATGATGGCAGTGGAAGATCAGAAAATGCAAATCTACTACATTCCATCTTTAGGTATGGTAATCAGTGCCTTGTTCAACCTTCATCTCATTTCAAACTTTTGTCATTTAGAGGTGTAGTCTTTTGTAAGGCAAAACAAACTGTCAAATTACGTTTTATTTAAATATTTGCTGTAAGATGTTAAGAAGTTCACCAGGAGCACTTATACACAACAAGCTGCGGCCAGCGCAACACAATATTATAATATTTTTTATTGAAAAGATTGTAATGTCGTACATTTTCCTTTTTGTTCTCTAGGACCAGCGCCAAGATGGTGTGCTTTCCTAGACAATCTTACAGAAGAGCTGGAAAGCTCAGCATCACAAACTGTGTATGATGATTATAAGTTCATCACCAAACAAGAGCTGGAGTCTCTGGGACTAGACCATCTTCTTGGAACTAATCTACTGAGGGCATACATGCATGGGTAAGACTTTTATCGGCTTAAAAATGGGTGGAAGGATTCACAATTCAGCCGAATGTTATTAATGTACAGAATATGTTGGTGTACTGATTACTTAAATGATTACTCAATTATTATGTTTTGTTTCAAAGGGTATACTTCCCAGGTTGCTTTTTATATCAAAATCAGTAAAACATTTTTTTTTTAAATAAATCAAATGTGTGTCTCACCCTTGCAAAGCGAGATTAAAGTTTCTTTCATATATTTTTTAAAGTTTTGTATTTTTCTTGTCTATATGCAGATATGGATAGGCAACGGTAATGACCACTCTCCATCAGCTGGTCCGTCTATTTGTATGTCATAAAAAAACTTTTCTTTTTAGATATTTCGTAGATGTAAGATTATATAAGAGAGCTAAGTCAATAGCAGATCCATTTGCATTTGAACAATACAAGAAGCGCAAGATTAGAGAAAAGATTGAACTTGAACGGCCATCGAGAATTAAGGTTGAGGATAATTTACCGAAGGTCAACAGAGACTTGGCTGCTAAACTAATGGATAATGAAGGCAGAAAGAAAAAGAAACAGAATAGTGAACTACTCAAGGATGATCGATTTAAGGTTCTTATTTTACTAATATTATGAACGTGCAAGTTTGTAAGAATGTATGTATGTCTGGATGTATGTTTACTCTTTCACGCCCAAACGGGTGGACCGATTGAGCTGAAATTTGGTATAGAGATTTGGATAGCTTAGACCCTGGAATAACACATAGTACAGCAGGTAAAACCGCTGGGCGCAGCTAGTTATTAACATTACTAGTACCTACAAGTTTTATCACCACTACTACCAGTACCTACTATTGCCACTTTTATAATTACGAAATAATTTTTTAAATTCATTATCGGTTAGTCTTTAACCACGATCTCGCGTGATGTTAAATGACAATGCATGCAATTCAGACTGAACCTAGAAGGCGGGATAAATCCTTCCTGGCTTCACTGAACATTATGCCGGAACACGGTCATAATGAGCGCTTGGCGGCTTTAACCAGTGGATGGTAACTAGCTTTATGTCGTAAACATTCGCAAAAAAAAAATATAACAAGGGTGAAGCCGCGAGCATAAGCCAATCATCAAATCACACTTATATTATAAATGCGCAATTTTGTGTGTGAGCTGAAATTCTTTAGCTTAGACCCTGGAATAGCACATAGGCTTATAAAACAGCGGATAAAACCGCTGGGCGCACCTAGTTCAATATAAGGCAATAACAATTTGATTCATATTTTAGGCCCTTACGTATTCTACACGGCTGCACACACGTAATTATTTTCTTGTGCAGCCGTGTTGTATTTGTAATGAATAACACTCACGGTAGTTTCCAAAATCGTATTTTAGGCCCTGTTTGAAAACCCAGACTTTGAAGTGGACAAGGAAGCGGCAGAGTATCGCCTGCTCAATCCAGTATTATCACGAATGGATAAGAGAGAAACTAAGAAACCAGAACCCACCACAATGGAGGTAAGTGTTCATGCAAATTATATGATATGGAAATTTACCAATACATATTTTTTCCAAAATATTTACACAAACCTATTGCTCAGTCCAGGTACTCAATTTCAATATATTACAGGTTGAAGAACAAGAGGAAAGAGATTCTGACGCCGAACTCTATGCATCCAGTGAAGAAAGCTCAGACGACGAAAGAACGTGGGCGAAAGAACTTAAAAAACAACATAAAATCATTAGAAATAAGAAACGCGACGAAGATATCGAAGAAAATGGTGGTCAAGAACAAGTTTACGAGTTGGACAAAGCTCCTAGAAATCCGAATATCATTAAGAGTTTATCTCGAGTCAGTAAAGCTAGTTTGGGTGATCGACTGGTCAAAGAAGGGCTAACTACCATGGTCACAGGTACGGGCGGTAACAGAGAAATGAAGTTTTCAATGAGAGGAAAGAAATCTGAATCGGACAACTTCAAGAGAATGAAGAAACACCATCAGGAAAGGCAGAAAATAGCACGAAAAACTGGGTTCTTAGCAAAAAAGAAATTACCTAAAAGGTTATGATACTTTTAGTATTAATAAATCATGTTATACCTGATATCTGTGATTTTATTTAAAATTTGATTAATATTATTATAGGCTCGCGCAGGCTATACTTTTGACTAAGTTTCCGTTTCTCGTAATGTCACCCCTTATAATTTTAATATAGCAAGCGAAAGACTTAACGAGGGCTCAAGGGAACACGCTCTGACATCATAGTTCGTTGACTCCGTCCCCTGTCCTCTAATATTAATTTGTTATTGTTTATTTGAAAGTCAGTTTTATTCTGCTGTTATCTATACTTTCTCAGTTTATCAAAGTCATTATGAGCGCTTACATTAAAACGCGTCTGGTAATGCAATTTCAATATTCTTTCGACCATAATATTATTTTTTAAGGAAACGAAATGAACAACGCGTATATATTTCGGTAATTGCCAAATATGTCGCATTAACAAGAACTTCGACCACACGGGCGAGACAAATCATAATCGATGTCACAGAAGCTGTTTATCAGTCAGTGGTTGACTTACTGCATGTATAAATAAAACCTATAGCCATGTCACAGACCGTCGATGTACCTATGTACCAGTGCACTCTTATCTTCTGTTGACGGTACATGCTTTTTACCGAGCTAATTTTTGTGTTTCGACCAATATCGTTAAACAAAAATGAAATAAGTGACAAGTGCATTCACAAACTAGGACTCGGTAACAAGAACATTACATTGTAAGAATGCAGAACGACAATGGATCTTACGGCAGCGGTAAGTGATAATAAAACGTATTTTTTTCAATTACCTACCCTCATTATTTAGTTGTTGGCTCCAGCAATGTGCTATTTATTATGTTATCTTACAATAATGTCAATTAAAGTGTAGATATGGGCAATAAACTGGATAATGTGAGCTTTTACAATGACTTTGTAGCCAGTGATCTGTTGGACAGCCATGTACTGGGTAACGACAAGCTGTGCGAGCCCGCGATGGAGAGATCTAACCGGTCGAGCCTCGATGCCAATAGTGTGGATGTAAGTTACTTCCTTCAATTAATCATTATTATTAGATTTACCTATTGTTTACAAATAAGATGATACATTGTCCTTGTCTATAAAGTATCCAGGTGTAACTTTGTTTAATTATAAGATATATTTTCTTCGCCTACGTTTACTTAGATATTATGCGACTTTTTCAATTGTTTTAGATAGGAGAAATAACAGAATCTCCAGACACAGAGTACATGAGCACCTCTGCAATTTTACATTATTGTAAATCAAAGGTAAGAATATAAACACACTTTGCGATTTGCGGTATTAAATTAGAATTCGCATCAAAATCGATGGTAGAATGTAGGTAAGCGTACCGTAAAACCTAGGCTTAGTTTAGACCTAGAAACTCAGTCTTAGTTTTATATACATATTTTCCAAATTTTACTTACACTGCTATTCAACTGAAAACTGAAGTAGATACATAATGTATGTAGGTATAGGTAAAGAATGAGAATAAAGAAACAAGGGGGCTAAAGAATGTAAATTTCTGTGCTTTCCCTTTGAGGGTTGGGGTGTAGCGTTCGGGGCACTATGGAGAAAAGACTTAGAAAAATTTTGATCAAAAAATTTGAATTTCAAATTTGTATTTTTTTTTTTATCATATAAGACATCCAAAAATAAGACAAAAATTATCCGGGTCATTTTTTCCTCCGCCCAGCCGGATTTCGAGGAAACGTTGCCAAAGATCAATCGTTGTGAAGGGAATCAGGACTTTGAATATTTTACATGTGTTTTCGTATTCCGGCAACAGTATTTTTTTATCACGGGATTGTGTTAAGAACATCACCAGGACTGACGTTTGTATGGGTCATATTGACCTTGACTCAAAGGTCACTGACCTTGAACCAAAATAAGAGAAATTAGCCCAAATACAAAGGTCAATGACCTTTGGGTCAAATTCAGTGACATTATAATATAGGTACGACGACGAGCGAAGCGAGGAGGAGTGTTAGGTTTTACTTATGAGCAACGCGCGAGCCGAGCGAGCGAAGCGAGCGTGCCGCGGCAGCGGCCGGCGAAGCGCCAGAAAAAGAGTAAACGAGGTTACTGATTGGTCTACATAGGTATATGTCATGTAATTATAATATAGGTACGACAATTTCTTTTTTTTTGGATCAAGGTCAATGACCTATGGGTCAGTGACGCTTGGGTCAAGATCACTAATAATTGGGCTAATTTCAGTTATTTTGGATCAAGGTCAATGACCTTTGGGTCAAGGTCAATGACCTCTGGGTCGAGTTCAGTGACGCTTGGGTCAAGATCACTAATAATTGGGCTAATTTCACTTATTTTGGGTCAAGGTCAATGACCTTTGGGTCAAGGTCAGTGGTGATTGGGTCAAGATCATTAATAATTGGGCCAATTTCACTTATTTTGGGTCAAGGTCAATGACCTCTGGGTCAAGGTCAATGACCTTTGGTTGCTCGCGGAGGGTTCCCCACCCTTATACTCCCACATCCCACCGGATCCCGAAGGTTACATAAAGCGTAGTATTTTTGATCAAAATTTTTCTTAAGTCTTTTTTTCA
The DNA here is from genome assembly GCA_947507615.1 of Hemithea aestivaria. Classification (NCBI taxonomy): domain Eukaryota; kingdom Metazoa; phylum Arthropoda; class Insecta; order Lepidoptera; family Geometridae; genus Hemithea; species Hemithea aestivaria. The sequence continues at coordinate 9,778,279 of OX382327.1, read as the reverse complement.
TAGCGCCCCGAAGGCTACACACCGACCCCTTTGAGTCTCAAAGTAGCCTAAAAAGTGTGTCTTAGGACTTAGGGACTCAGAGGTTCGATTCATTCCCAGGATGCATCATACAGTATTCTTGAAGTGAAGATCCAAAATTATGTCAACTTCTATTAAATAATTATATACACCTTTACTTTTATAAAGTTTAAAGTCTCATGAATGTTGTTACGCTTCCAGATTTTACTGCCATATCTAAAATTGTTAACAATTATGGGATTGCGCCCCGTAGTGGACGTAACAAATTCGTCGAAATGTGCTATTTTCTGTTCACACTTTCATTCGGCACAAGTGGCTGTGATGATGTTATTGGGATATGTTCTTCAGTATATGGCTTGTTTCAGGTTAGTCCACCTAGTATAAGCTCTATAAACTAGTAAGTAGTTTGTTGAGAAGTAAACCCCTGTCATTGTTTGATATTCTAATATCCTATTCGAATCCGTCTTATGACGGCGTAGGCGTTTGTCTATGTCTACGCCGTCCGTCATTCGGATTCGGTCCGTGGGTAGTGCATAATGCAATATCCGAATTCTGACTCCGATCGGATTTCAACTAGAGGTAGTGCAAAAAGCAACATTCGAATTCTGACTCGGATCGGATTTGAGCCGGACGTAGTGCGGAAGTGCATCGATTTTTCTTTACCTATACTTACTACTTACCTCCAATGTTTTTTTTTTCAGACGCGACCGTGGTTTCTGTTACAAGCTGGTTCCGCTTGCTTTAACATCATCCCTCGAGTATGATACTTACAAGCAAGTGTGCTACGGGAATGTATCCTTCACATACATTGGCCCGAGCATTTTGCATTTTGTTGGCTTTTTATATGCCCTGTATTTGTTCCGGATATCTGACAATGAACAATTACAAAATTTAATGGAGAGGGTAAGTTAATCAGACTTGATCTACATATTAAAAGACACTATCAGCGTGATTGAGAATTCTGACAAAAAAGGATTTATTTATTTATTTATTTATTTATTCATAACAACAATGTAGGTATTATCTAGGTCTTAGTGTAACTTATTGTACATCTACATACCCTGTGAGGGCGCTGTTGACAGTGCGAACATGCATTTATAAACAAAGAAAAAATTAATTAAAATAAGTTGATAAAAAAATATTGATTACATTGGTTAAAAAATAAAATTTTAAATGTCAGCTAAATAATAATGAAACTATACGATGTTATATACATAAAACAAGTCATAAATACCAATTATATTAAATTAAATATAATGTCATACTGAGATAAGTTAGTCAAAATTATTACACATGTCAATTCCAAAAATAGTCAAAATTATAGGATTTACACAAAAAGATACTAATTATAAAAATTAATATTTACATAGTTGCGTCACACTAGAATATAGCTCTTTATTACAATTATGTCATATTATTTTAACTATTTGTTTGACTGCGAGATTGAATCATTCCTATCCATAAGATATTGCTCCACAGAATAATAGCATTTTTTTATAAGGTAAGTCTTGAGGTTATTTTTAAATTTGATATCTTCAGCTTCGTCTTTTATTGATTTTGGCAGTTTATTATATATACTTATGCACCTGCACTGAGGGCTTCTGTCCATTATATGTAGCTTTTTATTTGGGATTTACATACCCTGCAAGAACGCGGCCCCTGCGTTACTTCAAGTTCTAAGCTATAGCAACCAAGATACCTAGGTGACTAGGTACTAACTACCTAGGTGACTAGGTACTTGATACTTAACTCATATATTAAATGTAGATCTAACTTATGCATTATTAATTCTGTCTTTATTTAATAACCACAAATGTATTTTTTACCTTTCTGGAGGGGGGCGTTGGCCCCTGCGACACAGTTGTTTAAAACTAAAGCAGGTGCCATCGTTTTTCCAATGCTTTCAGAGATTGTATATTTGGTTGATAAATAAAGTTTTTATTTATTTATTTATTTATTAAATGTATTATTTGAAGGTATTCCTATTATCATCATACGCGCCGCAAGGTACTCCCACAAACAAACCCAAACGTTTGTTGCGCAGGCTATGGTTTTTCATAATATTGAGCATCATTTGGATGACACTATCATTGTGTTCCGTCAATCTCATGATGGCGAAGGGAACTGTTATGTTTCGATGGATGGAGAACAGGTAACTGCCAAAACCTTTACGTTTCTATAATTTAATCAAAATAGACTAACTGAACCCTAGCCTTTATAATTTACAATTACGCCCCTAATAAATAAGTATCTAACGATATCACAGTAGCTGCACTACGTCTTGTATATTGAACGTCTAGAAGAATAAGTAATATTGTTTCTTATCATACACATTTAATAAATTACACGCTCTCTTTTCCTTCGCTATTTTTATGATGTGCTTCCGAATTAAACATACTGCCCTCGTTGGTTGTTGTTGATCGAAGATGTGGACATGTACCTGTCTGACCTAGCAAGCTGAAGTAGTAATGGACTGATCACATTTTCTAGGGAAAATCTTATCTAATAGTTATATCCATAGAACCCATAACCCTTAGGTTAGACGAGTTTTAGAGTGGAGACCACGTCTCGGCAAACATAGGACGCCCGTGGACGAGATGGGGTGACGATATCCGGAAGATTATTGGGAGTGCTTGGAGGATGAGGACAGAGGATCGAGTTGAGTGGCGTGCCATGGGGAGGCTTATATTTAGCAGTGGATGAACGTGGGCTAATGATTGAGTACCTGCTTATAACATCTTACATAATAATATGTGCCTAACATGATTATTATTATCTGTTGTTTTTCAGTTCATACGAAGTGAACGTAACGCTAAAGATCCTGCTAATAATAAGCACCCTCATACACGACATGGTGCAGGCGACCATCATCACTAGTTACTGTCTACAAGCGCAGTTGCTGCAAGCCCATCTCATGTTCCTGAAGGAGCGCCTTCTTAATCGAACTATTAACCCTTTGAATTGGATGAGGGTAAGCTTCTTACTTCCTAATATTTTAAAATCGAAAGAAAAATATTAAAGTGTGGACTTGTGTGTGTTCGTTACCTCTTCACGCCTTAATCGGCTAATAGTCGCTGAACCTCTGTCTCGCTCGCACAATATAACAAATTGTCAAATAACAATAGATAAAATTTACTTTTTGGAAATGTGTTAAATTGAAAATTTAGCTCATATTTTCATACAATTTTTTAAAGTATAACCAGTTTGATACATTATAAAATGGTTGAGGCATGTTTAAAGTTAGATATTTTTCATATAATTGAGAATGCCATTGTTGTTATTTAAGGTAGCAAACTGGGAATACTTATAAAAATAGTATAAAAATATGAGCAAAATTTTCAATTTAACAATTTCCAAAAAGTAAATTTTATCAATTGTTATTTGACAAGTTGTTATATCGTGCGAGCGAGACAGAGGCTCAGCGACTATTAACCCCTTGACGGCTGATCCGATAGCTTTGAAACTTTGGTATATACCTATTATATACCAAAGTTTCAACTATATAGCTAGCTTAGACCCTTTAATAGTACATAGACCTATATTATTAGCGGGTTAAACCGCTAGTATTTCAACTATGTTGCTTTTTATAGAGGTTTTGCTATAGGTAGAGGACAGATGCAAGTAAAACAATAAACTTTAATACCGAAAGCTATAACCGCGCACATTTTTTTGCCTAAGATACGTGTAAGATTTGAACACAACAGTTTGATAATAAAAAACTTGAGAGGTGTCAAGGGACACCCGGATGGAACGAAGTTCGATTAATGAAAATATCTGGCTTGCTTTCTATAAGAGAGAGAGAGAGACAGACAGAGAAACATGCGCACGCCGCACAGCTTACAATAGCTTACTATAGCAAAAAGTGTCGTGACAACTTTTCGTAAGAATTTTTTCCGTCTAGCCCCCTTTCACAACGCGCGATAAGGGACTTCGTTCCAATTAATTAATAAATAGGTATCTATAATCTACAGATACATTCAATACTGTTTGAGTTCATTGAATGATCACTGATGTCATATCTTTACAGGAAATCGCAGAATTTCACAAACTATTAAAATATTTGAACGACGATCTAGCCCCGGCCGTGTGCCTGTTCACGATAGTAAACATATCCTGGGCTGTGTCCGGTATTCTGTGGCTACTGAACCTGGACAATATTGATAAGGAGACGGAGCCTATACTGGGGATCAGCGTGCTCAATGAGCTCATCTGGATATCTGCCGTCTTAGTACCTTTTGTACAGGTATGAATCTCTTATTAACTAGCAAGTTACCTCGATTGATCGATATCGAGATATTTTAAGTGTATGTAGGTTAGATTTAATATTACTTGGGATACTATTCAGCGGGTAAAACCGCCGGGCATAGTTTGTTTTAATAATATTTGTGTAAGAAACGGGCACTTATTTGTCGATAAAATTTTTGTTTATAATAATTATTGGATCTCTTAATGCGCTTAGAATATTGTGACGCTTTTTCTCGCTTACTAATTTTCATTACATTTTAATGCATTACAAACCACTCAAATATTTCTGTCAAAAACCAAATATCATTTCAGTCTTTGTTGTAAAGAACCAACTGAATCTCCAAAAAGCAACAATAGGTATATTGTTACATTTCAGGCGGCTCGTCTATCCCGGGAATGTCGCAAAACGCAGTCAGTGGGTCACGAGCTGTGCGTGCGACCGTTCCTCCACCAGGACACATCCCAAGAGGACATCAACACAATCCTCATGTACGCTTCCACACTCAACCTCAACGCCAAGCTCTTCCAGTACCCCGTCGTTGGCAGGTATCTCTGTATACTAGTCACATTAGCCGTCATCGTCTTATTCTCCTTAGGAATGTGCCATTATTTACAATAGCTGTAATTATTTATGTCAATAATACAAAGAATTGATTTTGTAAATTATTTTATTTCAACATTCAATACACCTTTGGCACTACCTTGGGTATTTAACACAAAGTCACACTTAAAACAGTACTATAAATTGTGTAAACGTACAATAATACATAGAATTAATATGGCACCTTACAGGTCATCGTCAAAAGTATAGGCCATTTCTAAGTAGCTAACTTTATCTACTCTCATTGTAAAATTAGAATTACAAACGTCAAAACGAACTCATGATAATATCTTAATTTATAAAACACAATATCGCGTAATCAAACATAGTCGAAGAAACTGTTGCAAAATTAAATAAAACACAAATGTTGTATACAAGTGAAATTTTAAAAACAAGTTTTTATTATTATTATCTACCATCTAGCACCAAAGTACTCTTCAAGACCAATCAAATGTGCCCAAACTTGATGGTATTGTTTTATTTATTTACGGAGTTCCTATGGCCACCTTCCAGATCCATCATCAGATCAGCTACATGTCATAATAATATTGCATTGTCATCCGATTTAGACATCTATGCAAAATATGAGCTCAATCGAAAACTGGGAAGTGGATCAAATTAAACTTGCAAGATTTGATTACATACAGACAGATAGACAACAGACAGGTGAAAGTAAATAAAAGCTTGTAAAAAAGAAGTGAAGGAATGCTAGTGTACACAATATAAGTATGTAGTAAAACAGAACGCAGCATAATGAAAATAACTTAAATAATGTACAAATGGATCCCTAGCTCTGCAAATGTTGGAATAGTGTACACGACATACATATAGTATGGTAAAGGTACAGTTCAGTATAAATCGAGTTTGTCGTCCGCGTCCCACCATACGGCCGCGCGTTACATGAAAATTTATAAATGATGTAATCCTAGCTCTGCAAATGTTGGAATGCTAGTACACATACACAATTAAGATATAGGAGTAGTATACTAGCGGGTAGTAGTAGTATAGTAGTAGAGTTCAGTGCGGGTCTTGTATGTGGTGCGCGGCGAGGTGTGCGTCCCACCAGGAGCGCACGTGGTGCAGCGCGGCCTGCTCGCGGGCGCCGTTACGCTTCGACGCCGCTGCACAACGCACGTACAGTACACGGTTTATTAGCTCTTGCCCCTCAAGGGGTTAATAGTCGCTGGGCCTCTGTCTCGCTCGCACGATATAACTTATTGTCAAATAACAATTGATAAAATTAACTTTTTGGAAATGTGTTAAATTGAAAATTTAGCTCATATTTTTATACTATTTTTATAAGTATTCCCAGTTTGCTACCTTAAATAACAACAGTGGCATTCTCAATTATATGAAAAATATCTATCTTTAAACGTGCCTCAACCATTTTATAAAGTATCAAACTGGTTATACTTTAAAAAATTGTATAAAAATATGAGCTAAATTTTCAATTTAACACATTTCCAAAAAGTAAAATTTATCAATTGTTATTTGACAATTTGTTATATCGTGCGAGCGAGACAGAGGTTCAGCGTTAAGCCGCGTCGCCAACGCCCGTTTTGGTTCAAACATAAACATGAAAACATTAAAAAAATCTCGGCGATTTTGATGAATATTTATATTATGTTTTGTTGTACGTGCTGTCCACCGGGTATGGAAAGCAAAAACATTTTTGAAGCAAACTGCATGTAGTTTGAAAATTTTTGGTGAAAAATGTTGTGATGCTTTTGTTGAATGTTTGAATCAAAACACGCGCTGGAGACGCGGCTTTAGAAATACATTCAAATTACTTATTATTTGTTCTAGAAGCAAGCAAACAATGAGCACAGTGCTGACTTTAAATCACGACTGCTGCACATTGTCCATACGATACACGCTTTATAAGCTCTTGTCACTTCAAATTATTTGTTATGGTGCAATCGCACTAAGCGGCAACTGCACTTTTCTTTTCTTTGTATGAAAATGTATGGGACGTACCGCACTACACGGCAGCAATGCGGCGCTGCGCGGCGAGTAATTTTCATACAAATTTTTTGGCCGCGCCGCGCCACTGCAGTGCAGTTGCCGCTTAGTGCGATTTCACCTTTATTTATTGTTCAAGAAGCAAGAAAACAATGAGCACAGTGCTGACTTAAATCACTTATTGGCGAAGTCTAAGCCTATTATAACTTAAAGATTTAAAGTGTTGTGATTTTTTAACAAATTTTGCACGTCTTGGACAAAATGTTGAAGAACCTTATATTAAAACGAATTGCACTAAATTCTAGTAAGTAACGTTTAATTTCATTTTAAGAATAACATGATATGTTTACTCCACTTCAACACGAAAAAGGCGCTTTTGGTGTCTACGCACAAGTGAAAAGTTTTACTCGTATATAAAACTACGCTCGTCATTAGGTACTTACTTCGCTAGCTAGTGATTTAAAGTCAAAGCACAGCAAAAAGGCTGCTCAATTTTTTAAGACATACCTAGCTAAAATTTGCGTTTGTAACGTAGAATTACTCCTAGGTACTCCAACTTGCACTCAATTATGTAATACGATTACTATTTAAAATACTCACATGCAGACTTATTTAGAGCAGGATGAGGGTCACTTAAGGTCGGCTGTAAATATAATTTCTTTACTGGACTTTCAGGCCTGAAAAATAAAATATAATATAGGTACAGTCAACTACAAAGAGATCCATGATCCATGTTGGTCTTACAAAATGAAGGATCTTTTAGTATGCAAAAATTATTTACCCTTACTTCGTGACATTTTCAGTATCCACCAAATCTTATACTATATTCGATTCATTTTAAATGCTATTATTATGTATCACCTAAGGAAAAGTAGTGGGATATATCATTGTTGCATATTAAACGAGTCGATGATAATATAAAGTTTGATTGCTACTAGAAATGTCACGAACCAAGGGTAGTTCATTGTGGCAAATGAAAAATTACATCATTTTGTAAGCCTAACATGGATACCTACATCTCTTTGTAGTTGACTGTACATAGACGTAAATAAAACAACAAATTATTGTCTATAGTTAATTTAGGAGAGTATTATTTACCTTGGTGTGGTTACGGACGGCAAACCAGATTTTTTTAATTGACTTTTAGTTGAGGATCTCTTGGTACCGGAATCGAATGGAGACGTAATATCTGAAGAAAAAAAACAAATTACGTTCAATATTTTCTAAAAAATCTTAAATATTCTTTATGAGCATTGAGTATTTTTTTTTATGAGATATTAGTCGTATCTTACCGGTTGGTTGTGTAGCTGATTCTGGTATCTCCGCTCGTCCAAGATTAGCAATACTTTGCTGAAAGGAAAAGATAAAAATCTCAAAATATTGAAGAATTTTGACAGTTTTTTGGTTGGAATATGAGAAAATTGTTTATTCATACCTGGATCTCTGAGTCCAGTTTGTCTTTCTCTGTTTTTTCAGGGCCCATGTCGAGGGGCTGTTCGTTAGTTTTTCTCAAACCTGCTATTAGACTGGTTTGCTGTTTCTGTAACAATAACATTATTTATTTATTTTATTATTCAGCACAACGCTAGGACTAACTTAATGCTAAAGTAGCATTTTCTACCAGTTGACCTGTTCCTGGAGAAAATTTACATGGATAATGGAGGAGTGCAGACAATATCAAGGACAGTTATTTACACTGCAGTACACGCGTGGCCTACTATAGTAGACCAGGGTAACATTTTTGATGATAACTTTAACATTCTCAGAAGATCCTTTTTTACTGTCTTACTTTTAAATGCATATAAAATTTTGTTTTTATAAATATATTTATAACTATAAACTATATGAATACTTAGGTATTAAAATAGAGATGACATGGATGGGAAAAAATAGTTCCGTCAATTATAGAGGTAATAAACAAGTGAATTAAATTAAAAATTTAAAAAACCCCCAACGCAATATGTGTTTTGCCATTTCGTGGTGGCGGCCATCTTGGATTTTAAATTTATCATAGTGCGTTGTATTCTACTAGTCAAGCCCTTTCATTTGATATCCATATTGAGGGGGTCGTGGAGAAAAAAAGTAATCCGCCATTTTGTAGCGGCGGCCATCTTGGACCGATTTCCACCAAACATGGCTAAGAACACTCTCGACTAACTCTACTTTCAAACAAAAAAAACTAAATCAAAATCCGTTCATCCGTTCGGGAGCTACGATGCCACAGACAGATACGTCAAGCTTATAACACCCCGCCGTTTTTGCGTCGGGGGTTAAAGTCAACAAAAAAATTGAAGATTTTTAGTTTGTAATATTAGTTGTTGGATAGAGACGTTGCTACGTCACGACTTGCTAGAAAAGTAATACTGCACTTCATAACATAATGTGTGTAAAAAAAATCCAAATCTTTTCAAGCCTTTTCAAGTAGGTAATCAGTAAATATACAAAGTCTTCAACTAAGAAGAAAGATAGCAAAACATTGTAAAGCTCCTTTTTAAGAATTCGCTTAAATTTGTGCTATTTCAACTCACTACACAGAAATTTTAAGATTATAAAAATTCATAAAAAGATTTATATCTATGCAGCAAGTAATATTATAAATGTGAAAGTTTGTAAGAATGGATGTCTGGATGTTAGGATGTCTGGATGTGTGTTTGTTACTCTTTCACGCCTAAACGGGTGGACCGATTGAGCTGAAATTTTGTATACAGATAGCTTAGACCATAGAACACATAGGCTATAAAAAAGCGTGTAAAACCGCTGGGGGCAGCTAGTATAACTATACTTACACTGCTGTTAGCCCTTATTTTCTTGAGACACCCTTCGAGCCAGGTGCGTATGGTTTGCTTGGCCACCTCCTCCTCGATGAGGAACTCGAACTCCTCCCGCGCGAGCAACTCCTCCATTTGGAGAGACTTGCGGATGTCTACTGTACGGTAGGATAGCATACTGAAAATAAAACAAAAATAACGAATATATTTTTCATCATCATCATTGCTAAGAGCGTATGTATATCGAGTGACGCTGTCTCGCTCGCACAATTTGACGAATTTTGATATATACATAAATTCATGGAATTAATTTATTAAAAATTCCTCTATACCAGCCCTCCATAATATTATTGCACACATTTTAAAAGTGTTTTCAGTTATATATATTAAAATATGGCATAATGCGATTTTAAAAAAAATATTTTTTTCAATATTGCTCCCCATCCCATTGCCCACTGCTGGGCAAAAGGATTGCGAATATATTTAACGTGGAAATATATATTGACAAGACTACTTGACTCGAAGCTCCTGCAAAAAGGTATGATGCACGTCTAGTACGCTCAATTTGCGTGCACAGTGCTTCGGTAGGAGGACACTGTAGCTAGTGAAATTACTGGGCTGAAGAGTCTTCATCTTATGACTCTCAAGTAAGAAGCGTTGGCGCAGTGCACTGGGTAGCACCGTACTAATTATGGGCAGCGTTATCTCATACCATGAGGATAGCGTCTTGCTCGTCTTCTTACTTCGTTGTATAAAAAAAACAGTGCACACTAGCTATAGTACCTACCTATAGTGAGCCCAATATTGTCTTAATCAATAATTTTAAAATAAAGAAAAATTCAATGTGTTTAATATCTAAAATTGTAATCATAACTCCTAATGTTCGCACTCGAGGCGTCCTTTAGAAGGCGGAGGATGAATAACAAATGATATATTTACTTGATAACATCATGAAAGGTGACATCTTCTCCGTTGTGAAGTCTCTCCAACTCGTAGCACATGTACTTGAACAGCAACCGCTCCTTGTGAGTGTCGCATTCAAGGCGTCCTTTTAGAAGGCGGAGGATGAATTTCACCTGTTAAAAGAAAATATAACTTTAATAACTCTTTAAAAAATATATTTTAGAAAGTATTTAGCAGACTACAAACAAATGAGAAGGTTCAAAAGTCTTTTAAACTACACCCGTACATACATACTACAGTTTCGTTATTTACAAAACGATCTTTTTCTATTCAAGTCGAAAGGTTAAAATGCCCTATTTACAAAGTATGATAATATGTAATAATTATTACTTTTCCTAAAAATGTAGTTCTTACTTTTCTCACTGGAATGACTCCTTTCTGATGTACATCAACGATGTTCCAAGTGTTCTGGAAGTTTCTGATGTCCGCGTACGATAACAACGCGTCCTCTTCGTTGGAGTAGAATAACGAGAAGTTCTCCATTATAATAGCTGCAATGAAGGAAAATGATAAATGTTGGTACATAATTTAACAAATTCCGGTTGTCACTGGTAACTCTATGATAAAGAAAACAAAGAAGAAAATATATCGGGCACAGATTAATCGGGGAAGACCGACAGTGACGGGCAACGATTTATATGAGGATATTTTGTGGATTTATAAAGGACATAGTAATTAGTAATTTCTTAAGATGACGTAGAAGGTGCAGCAGTTGTCGACGGAGGACTGGATGCAAGGCTCTGCCGATTCCCAGGCCTCCGTCCCAAAGACGATGCGGGAGTGCCGCCGGGTTGTTTTAGTGGGTATACCCGTGCAGCTGCCCTGCACGGGGAGTCCCACATAACCCTCCCATACCCCCGATGGAAGGGTATGCGTAACGCATTTTTTCCCGGCGTTAACAAAAAAAAAAAAAAAAAGGTGCAGCAGTAAGCCAGCGAGGCGGTGAAGTTCCCGCAGTCAGTCTCCCAGTAGTTATCTGCAGGTGTACAGTAAGGGGCGCCATACATTGTAGCCTACACTATATAACCGACCCACGAGCAAGTTGAGCACGATGTAAGTGATGATGACGTAGAAGGTGCAGAAGTAAGCCAGCGAGGCGGTGAAGTTCCCGCAGTCAGTCTCCCAGTAGTTATCTGCAGGTGTACAGTAAGGGGCGCCATACATTGTAGCCTACACTATATAACTGACCCACGAGCAAATTGAGCACGATGTAAGTGATGATGACGTAGAAGGTGCAGAAGTAAGCCAGCGAGGCGGTGAAGTTCCCGCAGTCAGTCTCCCAGTAGTTATCTGCAGGTGTACAGTAAGGGGCGCCATACATTGTAGCCTACACTATATAACTGACCCACGAGCAAGTTGAGCACGATGTAAGTGATGATGACGTAGAAGGTGCACAAGTAAGCCAGCGAGGCGGTGAAGTTCCCGCAGTCAGTCTCCCAGTAGTTATCTGCAGGTGTACAGTAAGGGGCGCCATACATTGTAGCCTACACTATATAACTGACCCACGAGCAAGTTGAGCACGATGTAAGTGATGATGACGTAGAAGGTGCAGAAGTAAGCCAGCGAGGCGGTGAAGTTCCCGCAGTCAGTCTCCCAGTAGTTATCTGCAGGTGTACAGTAAGGGGCGCCATACATTGTAGCCTACACTATATAACTGACCCACGAGCAAGTTGAGCACGATGTAAGTGATGATGACGTAGAAGGTGCAGAAGTAAGCCAGCGAGGCGGTGAAGTTCCCGCAGTCAGTCTCCCAGTAGTTATCCGCCGGGGTGCAGTAAGGAGGCGCCACCATACAGTCGTGCATTATCTTGTTCCAGTCCTCGCCTGTTACTATGCGAAACAACATCGCTACACTGTGGATCGGCGAGTTGAAGTTTGCTCGTCTGGAATGAACACACAAGTTGTGAGCATTATATGACAGAAAAAGCTTTATCTGTGAAAATGTGATTTTAAACAAAACAGCAACAGCAGCTCAACAGCAAAACAGGGGCCAAAAGATATACCTTTCTTAGAAAATCTTGTGTTGGCATATCTCGGAGTGAACTTCTGTCAATAAATCATAGGGAGCCAATTACGAATGTACAGATTACGAGATTGGTGCGCCAGATTACCAGGTCGCTAAATAATGTATGTTGTGTGTTAAATCAACTCTACACAGAACATATCCGGTTGGTAATGAAGCTTCAACTATGAGACTATGTAAGCATGCGGATCTTCGATCAAAAATTTCCGATTTAATAGGTCGCTGATGCGGATGGTCAAAAGCTGAAATAAGACAAGCTCACCTCCCAATTCCCTCTCCATACTTGACGTTACCAAACACGATAGTCCCAGCGAGCGCATAGAAAAACACCAGTAGAAACATGCCGAAGATGATGAAGAAACTCTTGCAGACGCTCACACCCACTGTTAGCATCAACATCTTGAGCGTGGTGTGCTTGCCCGTTATTGTGAAGAAACGGAGGATTACCACCATGAAACCCACGAAGTATGACAGATCGTTCTGTGGGGAAAAGATACCATTGTATTTATAGAAGAGACTATCAAGTGTGCCTTCAACTTGAAGTATTGGAGATAAAGAAATGCCGATGCCCACAGTCTGCTTCAATTACTTGAGCGTGGTATATACTCGTTTAGCTCACAAATAGACAAAATATCCTAAATCAATGGTATATCTACTAGCTCGATATTTAGTATCATAGATCGTCCAGATCGTTCTGAAGTAAAAAATACCGTTGCAAAGATAAACTTATTCAGAAAACGTTTAAATCTGTGAGTATTCAATGTTATTACTACTGGGGATATAGAAATTAATGGAGTAGGTATTATGTGGAATTTAAGTTCTGTCGCCCATTTGGACGCTAGACATCTCGAAGGCGTCAATGCGGGAACGGTCAGCTGCTCTCAATGTCCACGTCTCTACTCCGTAGAGGAAAATCGAAAACACTAATGTGCGGACAAGTTTCATTTTTGTGTTCAAAGAAATTTTCCGATTTTTCCAAATACGGTCGAGTTGTGACATGGCATTCTTCGCCATACCTATGCGTCTACGCACGTCCATCTCACATGAGCCGTTGTTGCTGATGTTGGAACCCAGCTAGTTTGCAGTAAATATACTCAAATAGAAAGAAAATTGAATTATAGTTCAGTGTCGATGAAAAAGGGTAAAAGCTCAGTTTATATTGAGAACAAGAATCCTAAATGCGGATTTTAGCTTGTTATATTTCTGAACGTGTAAATTGTATCTAGTAACGTTTAGTTATGATATATACATTCATAATATATCCTCACCTTGAGAGTAAAGTGCATGAATATCCATATAGTAGCGGCGACAGTGACGAGCAGATCGTATCTGTTCCGTCGACTCTGCCAGTAGCCGCGCGGCGTGAAGGCTATGGTCTTCAGAACAACTTCCACTATGAACACTAGCGTCAGGAGCGCCGATGTTAGCGCTAGTTGTTCCGTGTGAGGAGAGTATTTCGACCACTGATAAAGAATTAGGTTTGATTAGAAACTTGGCTTAATGGGTCATGGGTATTTATGGTTTAGTCTTGGAGCTTCCAAAATATAAGTTCGAGTTCGGGAACGTGAAACAATTTCTGAGATTCTGAGATTGTTACCATTATTAATTATTACTATATAGACCATATAGGTTTAGCGTGTCTAGCATTGTTCAATGCTATTTTCATCAAGAAATACCCCTTGTTGGTAAAATTTTCAGTAAATTATGGAGGGTTTTATTCTTTTTAGTTTTAAATAAATAAAAAATGCATTAATAAATAAGATTAGGTATATTACTTGAGAAAAAATATATATGCGTATAGATTTGTAAACTTCTTTTTAATCGTCGGTTAAAAATAAACCTGTAAATGTCACATAGTAGAAATATGAAACGCATGATAAGAAGAGAAATTCATTCATAACTTTCAGTCCTATATCGAAGGACTAAGTTCTAAAGGGACCTACTTATATAGGATCGTAAATGAAAGTAAACCTCAACATAGTATAATACTTACAGTAACAGCCAAAAGTCCGCTATTAAGTAACACAACTATAGCAATAACTCGCTTGAACGTTAGGTTCTGTGTCACGTCGTATGCAAATGCACGCACTTTTCTTTTATTGGGTCTTGGAGGGAGGTGTAGAGGTTGAGCTATTTTCAATCTCTTCTTTAGATCACACCTAGAAATATTATTTCAGAAATGATCCAAATTTTACGCTCAGTGAATGTCTTGTCCTTTCTTCACGTGGACAGTTCAATGGGAACACACGCAACATTTTTTTTTATTCCAAATAGGCCTATGTTTGACGTTAGCATAATATGCAATAATTATAAGTCTTAAGTATTGATATCTACATTGATCTACGCTTCTACTCGCCAAATTAAATAACTGGTCATTTTTATGTTTAGTATGGGTAGATAACAAGTGATTAGTTTACTTCATAAATTAATTATAATTAAATCAATGGTCAATGTGCTCTTACCAACGCCTCTGGTCGACAGTCAAAAGGGCAGTTCCTTTATTCTCTGAATAGTTAGCGATGACCACACCAACGAACAAAGTCAGTCCAATCATACAACCCAAGAATATGTATACGTGAATGTATATTGCGTGCATCTAAAAAACAAAGTAAGACTAGAAAAGGTTGCTGCTAAAATATGCCTTTATTTTAAAAAGATAGAGAAGTAAGGAGTATATTCAGATATTGAGATATAGAAAATACTAATGGCCAAAAGATCATTGATATAATAATATAATTGGGGTTTATATTCCAACAGAACAGGTTACACTGCTTACACTGTCAAAGTCAAATCACAATTGGGCTATAGGTTGAGTGGCCAACCTACTCAATGTTGCAGTTTCAGGTCATATAGTGGTAAGTGGTGATATAAGAAAAGGACGCCCTAAAAAATCTTGTATAAACTATGTAGATAAATCTAGTGGAAAGGAAAATAAAGGACAGAAAGATGATTAGATAGAGGAAGATGAAATTAGAGAAAACATACTTACAGGTCCCAATGCTTTGATCAAAACGTCTCTAACATCCAACCAGCCTTTGAAGGAAAGCACTTCAAACAGTGTAAGGAGAGCGTCTCCAATGTTGTCAAAATTAAATCGTTTGGGATTTGCCCTGAAAATAAAAAAATAATAAGTTGGTAACATAATTTGTAAACTAATGCTATTTGAAGTCACTTACCAAACTCTAGGAACCAACATCGAAGGAAAAGTTTCATTAACCCCAGGTCTTAGTTTCATCTTGGTCACAAACACCCTTCTCATGAAAACTCCTACGCAATCCTCACGCTTTGTAATCGTGGGGTCATTACATCTTGCTAGTCTGAAATACCGAAAATTTGTGTTAAACTGAAGAATATCAAGGAGTTTGATTATTGAAGTATTGAAGTCGTTTCATTGAAATGAGTAAGGTCCACTAACCTTCCACCATAAAGTTGTACACCGTAGCTCGCGAACACAAACATCAGTAGAATCAGTAATGTCGATACCTAGGAATGAAGTTATTCATGAGTATTAAAACTTTACAGTCTACGAGTACCTTCTGTGCCCAAATTTTGGATCCGGTTAAATTAACAACCTAAATTAAAAGTGACTTTAAAATCATAAATCAATGGCCCTGTAAAATCCCTAATGATAGAGTTTGATGGGTGACGGTAACCACTTAAAAACGTATGAATCATGTGTTCATTATAGTACCTTTGCTAATGAAGCAGGGTAATTTCAAGGCCGTCAATAGACCTGCCTGAACCTGGCAAGTGTTGTTTCTAATAAGTCATTGTTGAGTGTTGATCCCCTATTGTTTGTTGATTAACCAGAGAGCGGCAGAGAAGAGAGATTTTTATAACATTATTTTAAACAATTTAAAAAAAATAAAATATATAAACTTACCAGCAGTATCTCCTTAAACCCGCGACACAGTTCGTAGACCACCTTCCTCATGTGTGGCACCAGTGTGAATATCCGTAATGGTCTCACACAGCGTAAGATCATCAACATTTGTGCACATGAGCCGGGCGGGACTCGCACCGGCATCCAACATAGAAATGTTAACGACACCTGGCAAATATATTAAAGGTTTAGGCACATTCTGTTTACAAAACCGAGAAAATTGCAGTCAGCAAAGAAACGCAGCGTTAAGAACTTCGAAAACAGGTTGATGGAATGTAGCATAAGATAACGACTGCTTCATTCTTATAGGAAACAGCCATGACTATAATTTAGTGAATATCAGGAGATTGGCGGAAAATGGATATGGACTGTTTGTTTTTGTTTTCCTATTTGAAAAGTTACTTACGATATAAATAAACACATCCAGTACGGCAGCAGCGTCTTTGAGATAAGCTTTAGGCGTAAAGAAAAGTCCATCTGCTAATATCTTCAAAGCCAGTTCTAAGCTCATAAATATTACGAATCCATATTCTGCGATCTGTAAAACAATTTAACATAATTTCCGTAACTCCAAACCCTTTCCAACTTTATATTATGTACTAAAAAATATACCAAAAAATGTACTAGGTAATTAAATTACCTGAAGTACGAAATTCTCCATTACTCTGTATGTGGGTGTCTCAAACATCATAGAAAGGCAAGATAGCGTCGTGACCATTATCATGACCCAATCCATGTACGTCACTAGACCCAGGAAATTGCTGCAAAAGGTAGATAATATATTAGCACCAAATCAGAGTAACACCAATTTTATGAAGACGGAAGTTTGAGTGTATGTTATTTATTTTTGTGTGGGATGTAAAGATTGAACTGGAATTTGTAAGTAGCAGGAAGCAGCTTTGTCTCTAAAATAACACATTGACTACTTTTCAGTGGTTGTCTGAAATGCCAAGGACAGTTAGTCCAACATAAAAATCTGGCAAAATCGTAGATTTTGAGTTAAAACCGACGAAAATAATTAAGATTCCCTTTTAAAACCCACAACAACCCTTAAATAATATCGAGGGGTCTGAGGCGAATTGACTCAAACGCCATTTCAGGTGATATTGAGTTATATATATCGTTGTAATCAGCGATTTTTTCTCCGTACAACGATATACATATATAATTCAATATCGCCTGAAATGGCGCTTGAGTCAATTCGCCTCAGACCCCTCGATATAATAACTTACTGAAAGCTCTTATAATGCACCTTCCTCTCGTTCCCAGTGACTGGATCTCTCAGTCTCGCATCGTATCTCGCGTCGACGATGGCGCGACATATTTTACGGAAACGAGACTCCCGTGGGACTATCAGAAGTGGAGTGTCGAACAACGGGTGGTTCTCGCGGAGATCTTCCTCGCGTTGGTTCCTGAATAGATGTTGCTTTTGTATTTCTATATGTTTTTTAGAAGAAGTTGTTTGTAATAGACAGTTTCTGCATGCTACAGAAGAAACTGCAGAACGACAAGCAAGTCTACTCCTACCTTTCTCTAAGTAAGGCGTACCCAATGTGACAACGAAGCAACTTAGTCTATCGCTGGTAGTAGTTGATTGTGCATGCCTTGCTCTTGTCGATAATAGGGAATTAATATTATGTACTTAGTATTTTGTATGATTTTGTAAGGTCTTCCCACAATAACACACATAATATCTCATAATTAGTGTTTTCTCGATGCACGTTTGTGTGTTGATGTTACTTCGTGTGTGATTTATTTTGGTCGTACTACCATCAATATTTCAATTTTTATAATTTCAAAATCAAATTCGTACAAAAGTTTTCATTAATATAATTGCTTTTTTAAAGACTTTTCATGTTAATGTACTTACCTCCTCATTTCAGCCTGTTGTCGTTTAGCCTGCAGCAGTCGTATATCTAGATAAGGCGGCCTTGCTCTGGCGGTCGGCACTCTAGAAGCAGCTCCTAGGTCACCGTTCTCTAACAAATGTTCATACGTTTGCTTCAACTTTATTGACCCGCTGCGTACGGATCGACGTATTGATCGGGAACCGAACCTGAAAATATTACGTCTATAATTTTATACAACGAAGTAAGAAGACGAGCAAGACGCTCTCCTGATGAAAAGAGATAACGCTGCCCATAATTAGTGCAGTGCTACCCACGATTTTAAAAAGGTAAAATTCTGGATGCACTGCGCCAACGCTTCTTACTCAAGAGTCATAAGATGTTAAGACTCTTTAGCTCAGTAATTTCACTAGCTACAGTGCCCTCCTACCGAAGCACAGCAATGTTTGCACATCACTGCTCAGGCGGTAGAATGACTGGCACTGTTAGGGTACCCACCTAGTCGACCTCCTGCAAAGGAAGTCTACCCCCGGTGCAACGGTACGTCTATAATATGGAACTTAAAATTCTTACTTCACATTACACATAATATAAGTTTTACATCCACGTTAAAAGACATTACAATGTTGAAGATTCCTATAGAGTGCACAAGTATGTCAGTCGCGGCAATTAATGTTAGATACTTAAATGTAAATAATAATTGTAAGTTCAATTTTATCTATGGGCCTTACTTCTTTTGATCCACTCGCAGTTGTTTAGCGCTTGAGATGGTTCCTTGCGGTTTCAATCCTTTTCCACCCGTCGCCAACATTGCGGAGTCGCCTAGTAATGGACGATGGTTGTTTGAATCTCTGTAATGAAGAACACAAATACAATCCATTAAAATATTTGGCTGAGACTGTGACTAAAAATCCAAAATTAGTAATACAACGAGTTATGTCAACCAAGTTTGCGATGGTGGACGTTATTCTTGGATGAGATGTACCTACTCTTTTTTTCATAATTTCGATAAACGCACAATCTAACAGCTCGCCTGATGGTGAGTGGTTGCCGTCGGCAATTATATTATAATCCATACACATTATATTAATAAAACAAAATATAATAATAATAGATTGGTATGCCGATCTGTGAATTGTTTCTTGTCCCGTTTTCTCAATAAAAGCATTCGCTACAACAAAATAATGTCTAATATAAAACAGCATTACAAGAACTCACTCAATAATAGTGCTAACGACGTGTCTCCTCAAGGCTGAGCTGGGTCGCTGGGATGGCGGCGCCACCATGAGAGTCTTGACGAGGCATCGCTTGCGGTAGGGGAACGTGATCTTAGGCTGCTGGATGTACTCCGTGGCTCGCCGGGACACTTCCCCCGCTGGTCTTGCCACCCCGCCTTCCTCCTCGCATTCCACCTCGCAGACGAACTGGCGCATGAAGGATTCGCGGACCTGAACGGGACAATAAGTTATCAAGTCCTTTAAGAACGTGAATTTTAACTTTTCAAATTGCACACATAATTAGACAAAAACAGTTTTTTAATCTTGCACGACGCTAAGTTGTTTAAGTTTAGGGTGCATACTGCATACATTTGAATACCTACTTTGATACCTCTTATGCTTTACCATTTCATGTTAAGACCTTAAATAGTCAGGTATCCAACACAAAACTTTGTTATTTTATTTCGAATGCATTACATTGTCATTTCTATTTCGTTAGAGGTCAACAAAGAGCAGACCTTTCTCTGATCATGCGATATCATTATGCAAAGTCTTCCAATATTGGCAGGTTCTCAGCAATTTGAGCAGTTTGTTTAGAATCAAAGCCAAGCAACATTATCCAAAATTGTTTCAGCGTTATTACATACCTTTGGTAAATTAAAATCTCCCGGAACTTTATGCAGTCTAGTCATTTGTGGGCTGTCGGGGAACTTCTCGAATATTCTCAGCCTGAACGGCAGACTCTCCTTGATCTCTGCGCTTTGTTGCCGGTACCTCAGTTGCTTTAACTTCTTTATGTCTTCGTCTAACTCCAAGTTGTCGAGGATTACTGCTACGAAAAGTGAGAGCACGATCTGGAAAGTAGCTAAAGACTTAGGATTTTTGACAAGTGTTCTTAAAAGATCAACCGTAGTAGTAAACCAGTTTCAGAATTACATGAAAATTACTCGAGGTTAAAGCTATAGGATCAGAACTCTAAGGTTTCAAACATAAGGTCCGATGTCGATTGCTGAAGGAAACAGACATCCAACCTCTAATGGCGAGTGTATTGGATGAACATGGATGCAAGCTTTTCAGGGCTGGTTTCTACCATAACTGGGTAATAGACGAAATGTCACAACTAAGTAACCAACACAATTAGGTAGGTATGCTATCTGAGTGGCGACGTTTATTCTTCTCATTTGTCTTAAAGGTTGGTTGTGGATGGTTGCTTCTTTTCTTCTCTGCACGTCTTTATTTCGATGATTTTTAAAATGCTAGCAAAGTAAACCATTCAAAACGTAAAGTTTACACTTACCAAAGTCACAAACAAGTGATAAGTAATAAAGTAAATAGCAACAAACGGCGTCAACGGCTGCCTAGTCCTGACCATAGTCTCATCCATGACTTCCACCCACGCTTCCTGAGTCAATATTTGAAACATAGACATGAAGGCTTCATCGAATGTCTCAAACTTGGTGAATTCACAGAGGAAGCAGAACATTTGCATGGATATAGAGGAGCTGATGATGAGTAAACACATGGTGAATATTATGAGACTGCCGAGTTTCTTGCCCGGACCGAAGATCTTGTAGACGAACCCTTCGAGCAGTGGGGAGGCTTTTATTAGGCGGACTATGCGGAGTACCTGGAAATTAAATATTGGTAGTAATTTTACAAGCTTTATATTACTTTCACCTGTCTGTTGTCTGTCTGTCTGTCTGTCTGTCTGTAATCAAATCTTGCAAGTTTAATTTGACCCACTTCCCGGTTTCCAATTGAGCTGAAAATTTGCATGCGTGTGTAAATCGGATGACAATGCAATATTTTTATGACATCGAGCTGATCTGATGATGGAGCTGGAAGGTGGCCAAAGGAACTCTATCATAAAACAACGCAACCCCATCGAGTTTGGGCTCATTTGATTCGTCTTGACGAGTACTTTATGATGCAAGATGATAACAATAATTAAAGCTTGTTTTTCAAAAGTATTTTTTAAATTGCACTTGTTTACTAATCACCTAAATTTTGGTGTGATTCGTGATGGGTTTAGGATATTTTTCCTGTTACTAGATATGGCGTAGAAATTCAGTATACCTAATATATTGCATTTGAAATAGGCACAGCTTTTTTTGGAATGTCTTACATCGACTTTTTCCGAAATCCAAAGATAGATAACACTTTATTGAAACACAAACAAAATATACAAAAATAAACTTAAAACACAATGTAATCTAAGTGTTACAATTGGCGATCTTGAAAGTGTGCTTAGTGAAATAATAGGGGCTGACGAAAATAATATTAAAAACGTTGGTCCTAATCCTAATTACTTTCTCTTTTATGCTTATCTACATATTTATAAGAAACTTAAAACTCTTACCTGAAAATATGTAAAAGGAGACATATAAAACTGCGGTATAATGTGTATAGTGGTTCCAATAGCCAACAATAGTTCGAACTTGTGAACGGAGTGTTTGAAGTACCCCTTCAAACCCAGGCACCAGATCTTTATCAACGCTTCCAGGTCTAGGAATATTGTGAATGCAATCTGAAATTGTGTATCAATAATAATTTCTATCAACATGATCATCAAAAATAACTGCTATCAATATAGCCAAAATCATTAAAATGTTTATTCAAAGATAAATTGCAATCTGAAATTGTGTATCAATAAAAATTTCTATCAACATGATTCATAATTTTTGCTATCAATTTTACCAGGGTCATTAAAATGTTTATATTCTCTTCTTTTTATGCAATCTGGAACTGAGGATCAATATTATTATAATATAAATGCTATCAACATCATCATCAAGAATAATTGCTATCAATATTGCCAAAGTCGTTAAAATGTGTACCTACCTATTTTAACTTTTTTTTGTGTATATGTTATTAACATTACTATCATTTCTTATTTGTGCAGTTTTACAGTCTCTTACCTCAATATAATAATATTTCTGATAGAAAAACTGCCTCGGGTTCCCATCATGTTTGAAGTTCATAGTCGCAGTGATGACACCGTTCGCTAGAACCACTCCCATCACCAGTAATCGGAAGTACGCTGATCGTAACATCCTGTGGAATATCTCTGGGGCACTTCCTACAAAAATAATATAAACTTCATCATGCCTTTCTCCTACATTACTTAGGGTCGGCACAACACGTTTTCCTCTTCCATTCTACTCTTTCTCCATCATCCGTCGTATTTTCATTCGCTTCCTTAGCATTCATATCTATCCTCTTTCCCACAGTTCATCCAACCCTATTTCGGATGCCACCATTCTGAATTCTGAATTCCCACCTATCATCAAATTCATGGACTAAAATAATAAGAACTTGTTGAAAAAAATGAGATTAAGGGAGGAAAACATTTGGCTAAAGACTATGAATGTGGTGGTATATTAATGCGAGAAGAGTGCCCTCAGTATGAAACAGTGTTTTATAAGGAAGGGAATGCAAAGACGACAGATGATTTGACTGCAATGGAAAAAATGCACCTACTTAATAAAGATACCCGTCACCCCGCGGCGCGGCGGTAGAGGAGTGCGAAGGCATTTTCCCCTCCACAAAAAAAGGATGTAATGTAATGACTACCTACAAAACGTTTTCTGTAGATTCTTGGTGCTGCACAATTAGTTTAAAATTATATTATCTTCACTAAAAATTCGGAAGGTCATAGTCATAAGAACATCTGTTCTTTAATACATAAACGAGAACTAGAAGAAATGTTACCAGAATGTTTGTTCTCATCAATGGTGACCAGTTTCCAGCCATTGTCGTCCCCAGTAAAGAACTGCGTGGTGGACCCTTTAGTGATGGGGTTCCTGACACCCCACATCTGTTGGAACTGGACGCGGATCTCGTTGAATGTTTCTGTTATTACCGCTATGAACACGTTCTTCACTAGCCAAGCTAGGAAGAATATCATTGTACTGGAAAATAATAGATAGATAATGCAGATATTACTATCATAAGAAAAGTGATTAAACATACTTATAGGACGTGAGTCTGCTAGACAAAAATTAGCGCTTTTGTACAAAAAAAAACAGTTTGAAATAAGAAAATCGACTTTCAATATTACCTACTCATTTCTGGTTTATTCTCAGAAATTTATTTTTTCAAATTAGGAGGGTACTTTGAAGTAAAGAATGATAAGACAAAAAAAAAGTAGTTAAGTACGCAAAAAAGTTCACAAGACTTGTAAAATTCCAAAAAAATAGGACTTACCTGAAGTAAAGCGCAGATCTCCAAGTTGGTAAAGAGTCAATAGCTCGGTACATAATAAACACCCATCCTTCTTGAGAAGATGCTTGGTATACAGTGAAGATACTGAAAGCTAGAAAAAATATGTTAAACGATAACATTATACGAGTATTGTGGAAGGATTTAGGGGAGGTTTTTGCCCAGAAGTGTCACAGTACAAACTAGAAAAGAAAAAAGTATTGTTTGCACTCATCTAGAGTAGGTACCATGAGACTTCATACAATGTCCTCTTTATTGATTTTGGTTCTTAAGTTAAAGGGTTAGGTCGGCGGTCGGTGTGTAGCCTTCGGGGCGCTATGAAAAAAAGACTTAGAAAAATTTACATTTGATCAAAAATACTACGCTTTATGTAACCTTCGGGACCTGGTGGGATGTGGGAGTATAAGGGTGGGGAACGCTCCGCGAGCAAACAAAGGTCATTGACCTTGACCCAGAGGTCATTGACCTTGACCCAAAAAAAATTAAAATTGACCAAATATTAGTGATCTTGACCCAATCGTTAAGTTAATTCTTACCAAACTCTTCAAAGCCGTTAAATCCCATGATGTACTTGGATAGGTTTAGTTTCATGCACTTCATTCCCGGCGGACATTGATATCCTGACCCTGGGTCGGGGGAACAGAACGTGTCCGGGATAGCTAACGAATTTATTGTTATTTCCCTGAAAATTTAAATTATTGTGAAATATTAACAACATTAATATACATTATATTATATTAATAACTAGCTTATGCACGCGGCTTTGTCCGCATGATAAAATCCTTTCTTAGCGGAGGTCCACGTCATAAAACCTATCTATGTTCTAAATTTCAACCCCATCTGTCCAGCGGTTTATGCTGTGCGTTGATAGATCAGTCAGTCACTCTTTCCTTTTATATATTTAAGAAGAAGACAAAAACAATATAGTGATCCACATATTATAAAATTAAATTATACAAATACAAAAATTAAAACTAAAGGTATATTGGCGGTCGATATTGAAAAGATATAGGCGGAGATAAATTATTATATTTTATTTGTTATCGCGTGAATATTTACGCGACTGTATCAGTGAAGGGCTATATTTTACAACACATAAAACAGTAATAAAAGATAGATACTTACCTTGGGTTAGTAGTGTTACGCACACAATGATGCGTCAATTCACCAAAAAATTGCACACCAAGTAAACTGTATAATGACATAAAAAATAGGAAGAATAATGTTACGTTGTATATTTGTTGGCTCGAACGTCTGTAAACAAGGTATATTAATATAAGTAAGTCAATTTAAAGTTTTTACTACTAAATTTAGTATTACCAATTATTTGAGGGCAATAACGATGTTGTTAAAACGATGATTTATAGAATAGCCACACGTTGGGCGCCAGTATTTGTGAACATTATAATATTGATTCCTTGGCATGGGACATTAGGTATAAAATTCTTAAGACCCTTAAAATGGCTCGTAGTATTCACTATACATCATTATGCGTAATCTATTAAATTAATCAATCTTGTTTAACTTATAAAAAGCGACATGACGGTATATGGCCCCACGTTGGGCGCCAATACTTACTTGAAAATTTGGTTGATCCTTGACTTTGGCATGGAGAATTTTAGGAAGACTCTTAGAAACCTTATCATGATCAAAGGTCTGGGGGCTCTCAGTATACTCAAGTAGCTGTATCTTGGCACAATTCCTGTCAGTTCAAACATTTGTAGCAGCACGGACACCCAAAGGAAGAAAACCATGGAGGCGTCGAACTGGCACCAGTGGTCTTTTAGGTATGCTACATCCCCCTGCGTTATTGTTAGAGAAAGATAAATTAATATGGCAACTGTTTTAACAAATAAATAAACATGATAATATATTGGTTAGTTTCTTTGTAATTATTTAGTACGCAATAAAGTATTATTCTATTCTATGATATACAAGCTGTTTCCTATAGGTACATAGTGTGAGTTTACTTGTACGTTAATATACTTATTATTATGTTTACTCTGTGCTCTCCAGGCCACTGCTGAAGTGGCTGGGATGAAACTTGTGTCAGTAGTACAGTAGGTAGCTACCTATATTATTAGATCCTAAATTAAGTTATGGTTCGAATCAAATTTCAAGACGGATTTCGTCCTTGGGGACTGCTAAGACTGAACAGGCAATGTTTTTGTTTAACGGCAAATTAAAGGGGTGCTATTGTTGTAAATACCAACCTTTAGTATCCCCCGGATGTGCATCTTGGCAATCATTTCAGCAGTAAATAGAAGGGTAACGCAACAGTCAACAACGAACGTAACTGTTTGAAGGTATGGATACTTCTCGAAAGATTTCGGGGTGTTCAACGAAACTGATAGTAAACTTAAAAGGGCGCAAAGCCTTAATATTCTTCTAACCCATAGCTGAAAAAAAAAATTAATATAATGTATGGATTATGTAACTACCCTAAAAAGTTTTATAGGAATATGTAGAACAGTAAAGTCAAAGGGGACATTATCGTATCTACCTGCTACCTTCTAAATTGGTATAAAAAAAGCTAAGTCGGTCTGACTGAGCTAAAGTAGCGTGAGAAAATAGAGAAGATCTGTGCCCAGCAGTGTGATGGTTCAGACTTTAGACTAAATAAACAAAAATATTTTTACCTTGTTCACCCACTCTATGTCAGCACTTTCATTTAACGATTCTTCGGGGCCATAATCTGCTAATACCTGTTCCCCCTTCAGGCTTTGCTTTCGCCCCAACATTCTAATCC
This sequence comes from Hemithea aestivaria, assembly GCA_947507615.1. Classification (NCBI taxonomy): domain Eukaryota; kingdom Metazoa; phylum Arthropoda; class Insecta; order Lepidoptera; family Geometridae; genus Hemithea; species Hemithea aestivaria. The sequence goes on along the minus strand of OX382327.1, from coordinate 9,751,782 downwards.
GTTTAAAAAGAATTTTTGAAACGAATTTGTCCAGATTTGTAGAAATATTATATCAGCTGACGCTGATGTCCAGGGGCGTTTTCCAGACATATGAAAATTAATAGAACGTTCTAATTTGTATTTACTTTTGCTACATTACAAGATAATACTAAGTAAACATCTAATCTTATGTTTTGTGCTTACGGACTATAGAAAAGTAGGACGAGATTTGTAATATTGATTTTTCATTCCCTGCTTTCAGCGCAGCCTCCAATCTTCGGCGATTCTCGTTTCCCGCCAGCAGCAACGGAAGTTACCGCCCACATCCACAGATAATAAAGCTTTTAATCATAAGACTAAGAAAAGAGACTTCTTTTTAGCCCTTACGAAATCGGATCGTCAGTAGACATCCTAAAATAAGTGTTCATTCATTTGCTCTTATTTATAATCTGAGGATTTTTGACAATTCTGACAGTTGACATTACTGTGACATTACCAGTCAGCTTGTGTTTTGTTTTGCGGTAATTTGAAGATATTTTTAAAAATTTATGAATCAAGTATTTAAATTATATTTTAAGTGAAATTAGGTTAAATGCATAAAAATAAGATCAAAGTGAATATATTATAACCTTGCGTCTGTAATAAGTTTTAGATTTAAAAGTAAATGAAATGAAATCCTTTTCAAGCTGCACTTATTGTTAAGCTTTAATGAAAGAAAAACTAACACAATGTTTATTTATATGAGTAAGAAGGTACGTATCTAACGCTGAATAATTCGTTACGAAATATAAGTCTTATTCTCTAATAATTATTGTTGATAGAAAATGGTTTCTATGGCAATGAAGAAAAGTTTTGTAAAAGTTTTACTTTTATATTAGTAACTACCTGACCGAAACAACTCTGTTTGCGTCTGTTGAAAAACACTTTACGACCTTATTTTTATTTATTTCATGCCATAAGTAATGATTTTATGTTTTATGTAGCTATAAAAGTAACTTTTAAGAAATTCCACAGATAGCCATTCCGAAACAGTCGAGCGTAACATGTTTAGCATGGAACCACTCTTCAGGATACATTGCAGTCGGAGGAGAAGATGGCATGTTGAAAGTTTTAAAATTAGAGTCGGGTAAACAAACTTTTTATTATATCACCTAACTTTATAAATAAACAGAAGAGTTTAAATATTTTTTTGGTAACATATTCTGAAGTATGTATAATCTTTAAAACTAGTACAACCTATGTAGTATTCTAGTCTAAACTTACATGCCAAATTTCAGCTTCATTGGTTTTGTAGAAGGTGAAGTGGTAATAAACAGAAATCAATACTTTCACATTTATAACATTAAACACATTTTTCACACATTTTTTTAGTTAAACATACTTTGGAAACAATAAAGTATGTAACCAAGATAAACATTGTAAACACATACCTATTTAAAAAAAGATGATTGCTATCAGTTTCTTGCTCATTATTCTCATAGAGGTGCTTTTCGAATGAGCAGTAGAGTCTTAAAATAGAACTAAATCTACATCTCTAATTGACTTGCAAAAGTGATCTATTGTAGCCTACTTGAATATATTATGGATTTTGAGTTTGCATGTCTCAACTATCAAAGTGATTAAAATTCCAGGTGGTGGCGGCAATCTGTCCATGAACCTCAGTTTAGAAGGGCACACCGGTCAGATATGTGTAGCCGTGTGGAATGAGGTGTTCCAGAAGTTGACCACCAGTGATGAACATGGTGTCATCATTGTCTGGATGCTTTATAAGGTGAGAAAATATTAAAACTCAAGAAATGTTAATAAAACACATTTAACAGAGACATAATATTATTTGATAGAAAAAAATGAGGACAAGATCTATACTCATCCTTTTAAAATTTTAAGAGGAAAGTGTTTGTATGTACCTGAACTGATTAAGCTGACATAATTTGGTAGATATTAAGATTCTAGAAAACACAGGCTACTTTTCATTTTTCAACAAATAAAACTTCTGCGCAGTGCGCATATTTCAATAAAAAAGATAAAAACAATGCATTATCAATCTAAGGGATGCCTTTGTGTCTGCTAGTTCCTCAGATTCACATAAATAACACCATCCTGTTATTTTCAGGGTTCCTGGTACGAAGAGATGATAAACAACAGAAACAAGTCTACAGTGACAGGCATGGCTTGGGGATCTGATGGACAGAAAATATGTATTGCCTATGAAGATGGTAATCATTTATCTATTTGTCTTATTTTATTAAATTTTAAAATATAACACAACTAGCTGCGCCCAGCGGTTTTACCCGCGGAACTGTAGCCGTTATTCCAAGGTCTAAGCTATCTATCGGCCACTCTCCGAGCAGTAAATTTTATGTGTCCTGGCTCAATAAATCCATAATAATAACAAATGTAATCATGCACATATTTTTATACGGTAGTAAACACCCATATCTATCTGTAAACAAAACATTTGACTTCTGCTGTAATTAGTTAACGCGTAATTAATTAATCTTTGTTCAAAAAGCACCTGTTTTCTAATTTCCATGACGTGTCCTGACACCAACTACATGTGAAAATTTGCCTATATTTTTTATCGCGTACAGTATTAATAATATGGTTTATTATTTTTTTTAAATAGTTCAATGTTAGGTGTATTGCCTAGCAAAATATCTACGCAATAGAACCAGTCTGTAAATAATTATAAAAAAGTAAACGTTTGTCCGAGCCAAAGTTGTAATTTCCGTGATATTTTGTGTTCTTGGGCGTACATCCCTAAATAACAGTATTTCGTATATCAGCACCGCATGCCTAGCGAGCCCTGAGTGTGTACCGCGGCCCATCAGCTGTTGCAGGTCATTAACCTTAGTGTACTACCAATAAAGCACATCTGAATCTAATTTCCGTACCCGTGGTTTCGAAATTTTATAATTACCATTTTTTTACTGGTTTTGTCACCTAATTATTCATGTTAGAATCTAGGTTGTTTTTTGAATAGATCCAGTTCTTTAGTCTCTCTACGTTATAATAAGCCAGTATTTGCTTATTGTGAAAGTTTTTAAAATTTTGAAGAAAACCTGTTATATTCTAATTACCGTATACTCATTTCCATACTTTTATAAGTACCGTTGTATGAAAATTTCCTAGTAAAATGACCCTATTTGGTACCGTGAAGGTCCGAGTAGAGAGTTTTCCCATGGTTTATATGGTCTGATATACTCACAATACTTTCTTCTTCCTTTCACTCTACAACCCTTTGCGGGTCTTGGCTTCTTACACAATATTTTCTCAGTCGTAGCGGACTCTGGCAACTTTTTGCAGTGCAGTGGTACTTCGCAAACTTTCTTTCGACATACTTTTTGTGTGCCATGCCCATTTTATTCACTGAAACTTATAGGACTTGAAGATGAGCTCTTGTTTGATGCGTGATTCTTCTTCGTCAGCTAGTGCTTATGCACTTATGAACGAGTAGATATGGCTTCCAGACCACTTCCAGTGACCTTCCGGATACCGTCACCTTCTACACTCTACGTTCGCACGTTCTCTACGTTCTCTCGTCGTCTACGTTTGCCGAGACGCTGACTCCACTCTAGAACACAATTACCCCGTTGGTTATCGGTTCAGTGGCAAATATGACCAGGCTTTGCCACTTCAGCTTTCTAATCTTTTCGGCTATGTGGGTAACTTTGGTTCTCTACCGAATCACCTCATTTCTGATGCAATCCTTTAGAGTAACGCCGACGATATCCTGCTCCATAACTCGTTGAGCTACTTTGAACTTGTGGATCAGTCTTACCTTAAGTATCCACACTCCACATCCTGGCTTTGTGCGTCAGAACAGGTAAGATGCACTAGTCTTCACTCAAAGTAGCTTTTCCATAAATGTAGGCCATCCCAGCTGAAACCTCCGATTGGCCTCTCTCTCGAAGTTGGCTCTTGAATTATCATTTTCGTCATCATCACGTATATAATATGAAGATTGAAGATTCATGTTATTCTGGTTTTCGGCTGAGTTGCCTGCGCAGAGTTGGCTGAGTTAGGGTGAGCTGTATGCCTCGCAGGCTGCGAGGCATACAGCTGGCTATAAAAATCTTCCAACTCTGCAAGAATCTCAGACTGAAAGGTGACAAAGTTAACACTCGATGTAGTCAACTTCGTCAGCAGGCTCCTTCCCAAATTATTCACAAAGATCTGGTTCCTAAATGGTGCATGTGTTGGAACTTGGAACTCCGGAGGTCTCATCTTACCATTGATATAAGAAAATAGGAAGATGCGTTATAGCGCTATTGTTGCTATAGCCAAACTCGAGCCTGCTGCACTACATAGATATTTCTCACACACACATTTACAATACGTTCTTACGTAGAACGTACTTCCGGAGAGCGAGATAGGGTTAAAAGTTCAGTTCAAGCGAGACAGAGTCAGCGTGATTTGGAAAGTGACAGATACCGCACCGTTTGACACCCGACTTATTTTTTGATTGGATTTAGGCGCCGCACGGCACGTCTGCGCATTTGCCAATTTCATAATTTATTTAATTCATAATTCATTTATTCCAGCAAATGTAGGTTGTTATATAGGTACAGATCTTTTTTTATATTTAAATAAACTACATTTTTTAACCTTTCAGATTCTAGGGCACTGTGGTTAAGTGCAAAAAATCAAGAATATGGCTCAAACCATGAATTTTCTAGGAAAACTATAGCGGTCTTTATTACTATTATTTAAAGTTGACGAAAGTTAAGGACGTTATTATTCCAGTACTACGGACGCCTAAATTAAAACTTGTAATAAAAGCTTCTGATAAAACAATGAATAAATGTTTTATTCCATATCAAGAATATTTATAAAAACGTTTTTATATATTTTTTTGTTTCTGTCGCTATTTAATTTTACTTCCTCATATTTTATGATTTTTATTATGATAATTATACATTACATTTATACACTTATCCTTTTTTTGACAAAAGCGCGAATTTAAAACAAATCTATAAAAATTGGCAAATGCACTGACGTGTCGCGCCAAACTAGAATTAGAAGTTATCATCAAAAAAAAATATGAATCAATAAAATCAATTTTAATTTTGAAAAAAATATAGTGTTTTAGTGTACTTCTGAATGAAAAGTGTTTTTTTTCGTTTTTGAACTGTTCATTCAAGTTTAAAAACACAAGAAGGCATTATATTATCTTAAATTACCGGAATTTACAAAAAATGTGTACCGTGTGTTATTATGTTAGCCTAGAGCCTAACTGGAAGTAACTGAAGTGCGGTTGTGTCGTATGGACCTGATTGGAACTACTTATTTCCGGTATGTCAATACCCCGTCTTCTAATTTTATTTAAGTCTATGCATCTTACCTTCTTGGATATTGTTTTGTTCGGTGCTTGTTTCGTGTGTTTCTTCTCGCTATATTAGGCGTCTTCTTGCCGTAAGACTTCCATCACTCTATTGAGATCCTGGTCTCGTCAACGACAATAGTGGTCCATTTAGAATCAAAAATAAATAAATTATTTGCAGCTGCAAAATTCTCATTTCCGTTGCAGTAATTATTTTAACTTTTCTCATTTCCATATCCATGTAATTTTTAAATTTCAATAACTTTAAAACCACTATGACGAGACTAAAACCAAATAAATTATTAAATTTGTACATTTAATGTCTTTCATATTTTAATGTATTTGAGTCAATCCAATTAAAAATCAAAACAGGCACGGGAATTAGGCAAAGAATGCTTAATTGGAGAAAGGCCGCTCTATACCAAAATTCACCTCAATCGGTCTACCCATTTAGGCACCATTTAGTAACTTGCTTATTATAATATGTTATGGATTTTAGTCATTTATGTCACAAATAAATAAATAAACCTATGTATATTACTAAAAATAACATTGGTGGGTGAATGATGTAGACTTTCGTAAATTATGTAAAAACAATAACTTTCACCTGTACTTATACATTTCCAGTTTCCAGATAGAATTAAATATTTATATTTTGTCTTGTATCAGGGGCAGTGATAGTAGGTTCAGTAGATGGATCCAGGGTGTGGGGCAAGGACATCAAGGGTCCAGGTCTGGCAGCCGTGCAGTGGTCTCCTGACAACTCTATGCTGCTGTTTGCACTTACTAATGGAGAGCTCCACCTTTATGATGACCAGGGGAACTTTACGGTAAACATTATCTTGTGGCAAACTTAAATTAAGAATTTGAATGACTATATAAACTGCAATTTAATTTTTATCAAGCTTAAGAATTCCAAAAAGAATATGCCCAGTGTATTTGGACCATGATGTTGTTTCTGAATAATTTAGAACAGGGTTCCTCAAAGTAGGGTTCTCCAACCTCCAGTGGATTGGATTACGTCCAATGACAATGACGAGCTTTGAGATAACATTTACGTAATGGCAGCTGGCTGTCTGGACTTAATGCTGAGTCAAAATAAGATAAGAAACTCATTATTGATCCACACATTAAGGCTACATTTTAGTTCCAAATGATTCTAAAAACTGACTGCGGCTTTTTCTGTTTGGGGATTGGGGTAATTTAATGGGGATATGTGGATTCAAAAGTTTGAAAAACCGTGACCTAGAAGAAGCTTAACTGAACTGAAGAAGTAAGAATTAAAATTGTATTTTTACAGTTGCCAGTAACAGTGCAAGGAGTATCAAACTCAATGGAAGTGATATCGATGGACTGGTACGCAGGCAGCGCGCCGCCGACGCGGCCCGTGCTCGCGATCTGTTACCGGAGCGGCATCATTATACTCATGAAGAACTGCATTGAGGAAGGTGAGGCTTCATTATATTTAATTCTTTTAAAAACGAGACGCAAATTATGGTGAGAAGCATCTTCTTCCTGCCCTTATCCCACACTAGGTAGTAGGTAGGGTCGGCACAACACGTTTTTCTCCTCCATTCTGCTCTATCATCCGTCATATCTGCATCCACTCCCCTAGCACGCATGTCCTTTCACACAGTTCATCCAAACATTTTTCGGGCTAACTTTTCATAAAGTAACTTTTCGTGTTCAGGCTTACATAAAGTTCCATCAATTTTTTCACAGGGGTTCAGGTGGTCCTATTTTATTTATTTACGCTAATAAAAAAAAAGATCAAGTATTAAGTTTTAACACCCATGCTTATTGATCAAGCCTGAAGTCGCTTTAAATTTTTTTCAAGTTACCTATGGACATTAAGTCTGCACTCAATGTCTCTCGCGTAGGGTAAATATCTCGATTTTTAACAACTTTAATGGCTGTAATGGTGTTAAATTGTCATTGAAAAAGTGTTTCCATTTTGATTCGTTTGAAAATTTGAGACTGCACGTCGCAGATTATATTGCAAGTGGAACATGCCCAAAGCGTATCTAATGGTGAACGCGCATATACCGCATCGACCGCGCCAAACGAATAGAATTCTTTATATGAAATCTCATGAAACCTCTCACACTTGCCGGAGTCGAATCGTCCGAATCGAAAGAAGATTAACTATACAAAATTCTTTCGGCGTGGTCGATACGGTGCGGATAGATGTGCGACCACCGTTATGCTGTATTTATGTAATTCCCAGACAGTGTAGTAGTGGAAACCAACATGCGAGCGATAGACTGCCACTGGAACCACACGGGCTCAGTGCTTGCGGCCGCCGGCTCAACCAATGATAACACCAACGTCGTGCAGTTCTTTACCGCTTATGGAGAGGTATCTATGTTCAATAATATCTTTTAACTAGTTGACCAGACATTGTCTTTTTGACCCTAGAAAAATATACCTTGATAATTGTCAAGTCAAATAAAAAAACACGAGCAAAATCGGCCTAGCCATTAATTTTTTATGTGTTGTATTTTTACTGATTACTCGAAGACGCCTGAACCGATTTCAAATGGTATTGAAATGGGTCAAGCGGTTTTTAAGTTGTGAATTAAAACTACTCGCTCTCGCATAAAGAAAGCGAGTTTGAAATAGTTTTTTTTTTTATTTGGTTATTCTGTATCAGTATATGACCATATAAGAAAAACACTAGAATGTAAAGAATACTGCTCTTCAGCATTTTTGGACATACAACAAGCATTCGATAAAGTCTGGCATGCTGGGATACTGTGCAAACTAAAGACATATTTGCCACACAACTACTACCTTCTGATGAAATCTTACTTGTCGGATAGACTATTTCAAGTAAAAGAACTGCAGGAAACATCAGAGTTCTTCAATATTAAAGCTGGTGTCCCGCAGGGATCAACTGGGCCCTGTGTTGTATACCATCTACACAGCTGACCTACCACAAGTAGTACACACGGTTACGGCCACATTCGCTGATGACACAGCAATCCTAGCCAGCAACCCAAACCCGATTGAAGCCTCCATACTGCTGCAAAAAGGCTTGAATGAAATCACCAAATGGCTTAATAAGTGGAGAATAAAAGCAAGTGCCACAAAATCCGTTCAAGTGACGTTTACTCTAAAAAAGGAAAACTGTCCACCAGTCCAACTTGAACACACCACTCTTCCACACCAAGATAAAGTAAAATACCTAGGACTTCACCTAGACCGCCGTTTGACATGGAAAGATCACATAAAAGCTAAAAGAGATGAGGGTACAAAGGCCTATACTGGCTACTGGGACGAAACAACAAATTGTCAATTGACAACAAGTTACTCATTTACAACAGTATACTCAAACCTGTCTGGATGTATGGAATCCAGCTATGGAGTACAGCTAGTAACTCAAATATATCAATGCTGCAAAGAATGCAAAATATGATATTAAGAACAATAAGCAATGTGCCATGGTATATCAAAAACTGTGAAGTGCATTCTAACCTTGGAGCGAGGACAGTCAATGAGGAGATTGTAGCAACACGTGCAACATATGAGCAGTGGCTGAGAAATCACCCTAATACCCTGTCCACCCAGCTTACCAGAATGAGCTATACACCTAGGCTGAGACGCAAACATGTACTACCCCAAGATTAGGGAATGCTGAAATAGATGAGAAGATGTTCCCAATGGGGGACTCACTCTAACTGAGAACCATTCACACAACACATCTACTAAAAGTTGTACTGATTGTAGATAAAAGATAACAAAAAAAGAAATAAAAAAAAATTTGGTTATTCTCCGTACAACTGAAATTAATCGCAGTCAAATTCGGTAGCTTTTACCACATAATATGTTGCTAAAATCGGCTAATAATAATATTGGTTTCAGCACATCAGAACACTCCGAGTCCCCAGTGGTAGAATGCAAGCGTTGACGTGGGAGCGCCGCTCTCTACGGCTCGCTATAGCCATCGACTCGTTCATATACTTCGCCAACGTCAAGCCCGACCATAAGTACGCATTCTACGGCAACACGCTCGCTTTTGTCTCGGGCAATGAGACCGTCACGTTCTGGGATACTGTCACTCATCAGGTAATTATAAAATTATTTTTAGGATATCCTAATAATATTAATAATGTCGTAAAAAACGTTTTCGGTTACGGCGAAACTTTTGCACGTATCTCTATTACTACCTGGTATTGGTACTATCTGGGCTTACCCCGACTTGGCTCACTTTATTTTTTAATTCTGTCGCATGAAACAGAATTTTGAATGAATGTTACCATACACTTCCACAACTAAACAGCTGTAACTATTGGGCTCAATTTGGTATGCAACTTGGTCTAAGTTTTTATGACCCAGGAAAAATTCATTACGCATCGTACCCTGCGTCGGGGGTCGCTGGGCGGTATATGGGACTCCCCAGCCTAAGATGAACGCGGCGGGAATACTTGCCTACTAAAAACCTGGGGTGTTCCTGCGGGAAGCCATAATTATAAATCATAAAACGTCGGGGCAGCGGATACGCCGTAGCACTCGCAGCCTAGAATAACACATAGGCTACTTTTCTTAACACCCCCTAGGTACAGTGAAGTCTATATAAAATTATACTATTGTATATTTCCAGTCGTGGATAAACCACATTCCCGATGTGATCGACATGAGCGGAGTGGAGGAGTACTGCGTCATTGCAACTCTATCACAACTTATTATATCCAACCAGCAAGGGATACAGTGCGATGGTAATTCATCTCCCTTTAATAAATCTCTAGGGTGGACCGTGGACCTATACGATCCATTGAAAATATTGATTTTACCCGATTTGAAAAAAGAAGGTTATCACTTCAATATGTATGTCTGTAATATTATACAAATTGAGGCTTCTGAACCAATAATATTCTAAGTTTAGAAAACAATAAAATATTTATTGTATGTTTGTCTGACCTCGCATTTCTTCATCGTATTTTTGGGCGAAATTTTTACGATTCTTTTTTGGTTGGCTTACATTTAGTTGAACAGGGCCTTTGCTTTTGATCAAAATCGGTTCAATAAGCTTTTAAGATAATCAAATCTCGTCTTCGCGCATTTTACTATGTTCAACCGCGCGAGCTCAAGTGCGCTTCCTTCTTCTAAAGACGTGCCCCCCGCCGGTAAGACGTGTCTCTTTAAGATAGCTTGAAATCAGTTTTTCAATATCACTTGTTATTTTTAACCCCCGACGCAAAAACGACGGGGTGTTATTTAATAAGACTTGTTTGAATTTCAGCTAAAACCTTCAGTATACCAGTAGTGTATGTGGGCATTAACAGCAAAGCTATTGTGGTAGCTGCTTCTAAGGAAGCGTTTTTGATCTGGAAGTTCTCTACCCCTTCTAGACCTCGTAAGTGTACCTTTAGTATTAATTATAATATTAATGTACAATAACTTTGTAAAACTTACCATATCGAACGAAAATGAAAACTGTTGGTTTTGGAAAGGCTTTAGATGAGCAAATCAGGTGCCCAATGGTAAGCATCATAATTGCCCATATTAGAGCCACCCAGTCTTTTGATATACAAAATTCTGCGCGGCACTGCATTGCGCCTGTTACTCTAAAATATTAGTAGTAATCTCGTCATGCCCCGGCCTCTGCAATAGAGACCTACCACTACAAAACGTCCTTTTCTGTACTTCTTATACTGGTATAGGTTTAATGATCTTTATATTCATTTATTCCATTTCTTTAAAGGTTCAACAGAGCTGCTATACCACGCGGACGGGTCAGCAATGTCGTCAGGTGACGGCGGCTTCAACGATGATACCATCTGCTGCATATCCTGCTCTGATACCCATCTACTCGTGGGCAGAGACTCGGGCACTATATTGCTCTTTTCCATGGTTAATTTTAAGAAAATTACGTCGATTAATATGAGCTCCAAGCCGTATAAGATGGGGCTGAATTCTAATTCAAGGTGTGTGTAATCTTTAAAAATATTGTTTCTGTCTGTAAAAATTTGTCTTTAATTACGACTTACGATTATACCACGACTTAACCATGTCAATTGATCTTGATATGGGTTTTTTGTAGTACTATCAATCGTAAGGCCTCGTTTTGTAATAACGCTGTGTTTGTAAGTAATTAATTTAAACTTTAAGTACTGGCGTATTTTAAGTCATAATTAATGATGACGTAAATAGTTCGAAATAGTTTATATTTGTTAACTCGCCGTCTGTGAGACACCCGCATCAGTTTTTAAAGGTTAAATATTACTAATATTATAAACGTGAAAGTTTGTAAGAATGGATGTCTGGATGGATGTTTGTTACTCTTTCAGGCCTAAACGGGTGGACCGATTTAGCTGAATATAGGTATAGCTTAGAGCCTGGAATAACACAGCACAGCTAGTAAATAATAATCCATCGTTTTCCCTAGTAAGTTCTACGTGATCGATCAATCAGGCTCCCTGTACACGCTAGCCACAGCCATGTCTGACAACGTGAGCGTTGGCGCGGGCGTGCGTCGCGACGTATGGAGCGCGCTGTGGGCCGCCGACAACCCGCACCTGCTCGCGCTCGCTGAGAAGGCACGACTTTATGTACTGAGAGACAATGAACCCGAGGAGCCGTTGACTATGAATGGGTACCTGTGCCGGTTCAAGGTGAGCTAGTTGTAGTGACTACATGTCCTCTCTAGGAAGGTGCGTCTCTACGTGCTGCGTGACAATGAACCCGAGGAGCCGTTGAGTATGAATGGGTACCTGTGCCGGTTCAAGGTGAGCTAGTTGTAGTGACTACATGTCCTCTCTAGGAAGGTGCGTCTCTACGTGCTGCGTGACAATGAACCCGAGGAGCCGTTGAGTATGAATGGGTACCTGTGCCGGTTCAAGGTGAGCTAGTTGTAGTGACTACATGTCCTCTCTAGGAAGGTGCGTCTCTACGTGCTGCGTGACAATGAACCCGAGGAGCCGTTGAGTATGAATGGGTACCTGTGCCGGTTCAAGGTGAGCTAGTTGTAGTGACTACATGTCCTCTCTAGGAAGGTGCGTCTCTACGTGCTGCGTGACAATGAACCCGAGGAGCCGTTGAGTATGAATGGGTACCTGTGCCGGTTCAAGGTGAGCTAGTTGTAGTGACTACATGTCCTCTCTAGGAAGGTTCGTCTCTACGTGCTGCGTGACAATGAACCCGAGGAGCCGTTGAGTATGAATGGGTACCTGTGCCGGTTCAAGGTATGTAGTAGTCATAGTGACTACCATGTTCAATGTTCAAAGTGCGCCTCTTCGGATGGAATGAAAAACGAACGATAACAACTGTTATTCCAGAAAGTACTGGAATGACAGTTGTTATCGTTAGCCACATGCACTTAGCTAGCGGTGCAGAGCCGTTAAATTCAGACGTAGGATCAGCGATCTGAGGCAGTGCTCACGAAACGGGTATGTTTATACTATAGTATGGATTTAATTCTTAAGTGCTCGAAAGCTTATCCTGGTCGTTCATAATTCATGTCCCGTTACCTTATTTAATCTGTGTTCACGATTCTCCAATTAAGGGTAGGATAAGTATAATATTCTGTTGTTGTAGGAGTTGGAAATAACAACAGCCTTACTAGACAGTATAACAGACAAGTGCACGGCGCAGCACATCGTGCGGGTGGAGGTGAAGTCCCTGCGCGACACCAGACAACTCATCGAGAAGGTCGGCTTGAAGGAGGCCGACAACTTCATCAAGGATAACCCTCATCCGCAGTTGTGGTAAATCCTGTTAAATAACCTTTTGTTGTTGTATACCTCTATTACAGACGCCGCCTGGGGAAGTACCACACATTTGCCAGTTATTCATCAGCTGAGCAGTAATTTAACCCTTAATTGGGCGCGCCTAAAAAGTTACGTAAACGGTCGCGTGGGGTGGTACCCCGTATCAATATATTTGATATAAAGATGAAATATATGCAAAATCCCATTCTTGTTAATATAATTATTTGAACAGACATAATAAATAGTCAACTTTTAAACTTATTTTAAATGTAATTATAATTGTTTATGATTGTTTTTCACACCGAAAAATACTTTTCTATAAGTATGTGTATACAATTCAAAACAATTTCAGCAGATTTCAATCATATGGTCTTTGCGCACAATATGTATACATTTAAAGCATCCAGTCTTTGGTTTTATATCCTTGTTTTTATGACATATATGAGACTAGTTGGATGACTGCGATTTTCCTGTTTAAAAAAAGATTCGTGGTCCTCAAAGTTCTGACACTTTTTTAGTAATTAGAAGGGTTGTTGTATATAGTTTTGAATTTTACTACTCACCTCACAAATATACAACATAACCTCGAAACTAACATTAAAGTTATAACATTTCATACTTTCGCAATTTGAACTCATTATATCTTTATTTATCGGAAATTGCCACTTATATGTGTTAATTATAGTTTTACAAATAAATATTATAAAAGTAACATTAAAATGCCTGCGCGATGGACCCTGATTAATGAAATAAATATTAAACGTCATTTTTCAATAAACAATAACTAAAAAAGCAAGTAATATAATTAATATACCCTGAATTTGGACTACGTAAACAGTCGCCTGGGGTGTTGAACACCCCAAACGCGCTCTCCCAATCCATCACATTCGAGCCCCGCTTGCAACTGAATCGTGTACTATACACTTATAGTAGGAAGCTATAAAAAAGATCAGCGTGCCAAGTTCAACATTAAAAATGTTATGAGCCTGGAAACTTGCTTTGGGGTGTATGACACCCCACGCGACCAATTAAGGGTTAAAGGCATTGTAGTGTTCCGGACTGAATGGCAATTTAGTGGCGAGATGCAACATCTAATATGATAATATCCCAGGGTGATAGTCGGATTGCAGTACCAAGCACCATTTTGTTTTTTGAAACACGAGCTGGCATTGTGACTTGAGCAATCATGATGCTTACCATCGGGAACTGATTTGCTCACGCTCTTGTCACTCATCAGAAAAATAAACTTTTTGTCTAGATTTATTCTATCAATAGGCCTAGAACTATAATATGATGTGCCTATTAGCGAGGTTTAGCATTGCTAAGCAAATTTTTGCGAAGTTAGAAAGCTAGATGTAAGCAAGGTGTAACCATCCCCAATCGAAAATCCAGTGTTGCCATCTGAAGATCTCATTATATTGAACTTTTTTAATGGCAAAAATCTTTATTGATAAAAAGTTACATTGAACTATATCAATTCCCAGGTTATTATTAGCGGAGGCAGCTCTGAAGAACTTGGAATCGGAGTCAGCTTTAGAGACGGCGGAGGCCGCGTTCGTGCGCCGCAACGACTACGCCGGGATACGGTTCGTGGCGCGACTCAACGCTCTGCACTCCAACGCACTCAAGAAGGCAGAGATACTGGCTTACTTCAAGGACTTCGACGGAGCCGAACAGATTTACCATAATGAAGATAGACGGTGACTTTCATATTACAAGCTGTCTTCATTTTACCCATTTATGTGTATGTGAAATATTCTAGTGGCTAATCCACCTTGGAAGATTAATTCTCGCTCCCATGGTACAAGAGAGCGATGAGAGACGAGCTATGGTTGAGAGCGAGGATTTGTGCCAGACCGCGGTTTCCTTCTGTGATAATGTAATTGGTCTCCAGTCTCGGATAAGTATGGGCCCCTTGAGTAGGTTGGGGCAAAACTCCCCCTTCAACCCACCTCTGAGTAGTCAGTGAAGACCAAAAACAGCCCCTGCATTATGACGTTTCTCTGGGTCACCTCCAGGTTTTTAATAGGTCAACACCCCATTCCTCTCCCTTGTCATTTTTGCGGACCGCCCGTGTGCAAAGACAGGAGATTCGACTAAGGTGATCCAGAATGGGAAATAACCTCTACGCAATCACCGCTTCAAAACACAACAAATTAAGTCATTTATTACAGAGACCTAGCGATCGCCCTCCGCAAACGACTCGGTCACTGGTTCCGTGTAGTGGAACTAATGAAGATGTCGGCCAACACCTCGGAGGCTCAGATCAAACAAGTCTACTCACACATCGGCGACTACTACATCGACCGACAGAACTGGTACATACGGCCACAGCACACGATGATACCTCTCGGGACTGGCCTACTCTTAGTAAATAGTAAATCATTTATGCTTCAACTTGACACGTTACCGCGTGTCTAGATTCCTCAAATTTAAGTTTTTACAGTTCACATTTCTAAACATAGTTCAGCTCAAATCTGCCTTTTCAGGCGTAGGACAATTAATTATATTACATTTGGATTGCTATTCATTAGAGTTATTCTATACATAATAATTATATTCATTTATTACTTATCTTACTTCAAGAGTAGTCTGACGTTTGCACAACGATATTGGAAATAGCTGTAAATTTGTATGCAATGACAGTGCGAGTAGCAAGAGTAGCCTCTTGCTATAGGTAGCGTCAGATTATTCTTGAAGTAAGATAGTAGGTTAGTCCCGACAGGTGTCGTCGTGTGCTGCGGCCATTACTCGTAAAAACACCCCCCGAAAAATCAGGATAAACAGTCACTATATTATGTTACTATCCTGAATCCTTTCATGGTAGTCAAACTACCGTTATACCACATTTCAGCTTGATAGACTTAGCGGAATTTTTCAAATCCCTTCTTATCGATCGCCGATATATATTTTTTTTTCACACAGCGCCACCTAACCTCATACTAAGCAACTTAATGCTTGTATTATGGTGGTTAGGGTAACGGATATAATACTTATATACTTTTTTTGTAAATAAATACTTATAATAGATATTGATATTACCTAAAGAACATACTGTCCAAATTTCAGTTCAATCGTTCCAGCGGGTTTGTCACTACGATGATGAGTCAGCCAGTTTTTCTCTTTATATCATAGTATAGATATAGATTTGAAGGTCTAAGTTATCCACAAACCAAATTTTAACTTAATCTGTTCAGAAATTCCTGCGTGAAAGAGCATTTTTGTAACATTAGTACCTTCATCATTTCAGGACCGGTGCCTTAGAATATTATACAATGTCGAACAACACGGAAGGCTTGAAGAAATGTTACATGGCATTAGAGGACAATGATGCTCTGTCCAAACTTTACACTGGAGTCTCACCTCGGCTTACTAAGGTGTGTTTTAACTGACTTTTAAAAGGTTCTTAATTTTGTCGTTAGTGAACTGAATTCAAAAATCTGATTTTTTGTTTGGGAGTCTCATATTCTTACGTTGGGATAATTTCTTCCAGGTAAATTTCTAATTTCTATATAATCTATTACTTTTTTTATTTTGAGCTGCTGGCTGCGAGATATGAATAGATTTAGGGGATTACCACTTTGGCTGTATAAGTTTAGTAAAGTATTGTTTGCTATTTTTACAAGCTTTTATTTACTTTCACCTGTCAGTTGTCTGTCTGTAATCAAATCTTGCAAATTAAATTTAACCCACTTCCCGGTTTCCGATATTGTGATGTATAAATCGGATGACAATGCAATATTATTATGACATGGAGCTGATCTGACGATGGAGCTGGAAGGTGGCCATAGGAACTCCGTAATTAATGACGCAACCCCATCGAGTTTGGGCTAATTTTATTCGTCTTGACGAGTACTTTGATGCTAGATGGTAATAATAATAAAAGCTGGTTTTTAAAAAGTTTTTTTAAAATTTCACTTTTAATTTTGTCTTATTTAGTGAACTGAATTCAAAAGTCTTATTTTTTTGTTTGGGAGTCCCATATACTTACGTTGAGATAATTTCTTCCAGGTTAATTTCCATATTATATATACCTACTTCATTTTTTTTTATTTTGAGCTGTCTGCTGCGAGATATGAATAAGATTTAGGCGATTACCACTTTGGCTGTATAAGTTTAGTCAAGTTTTGTCTGCAATTTTTTAAATATGACATTTGTTGTTTTGGTTCTGATTTGAAGCAATAATATTGTATGTTTTTTTATATACATATGTATACTGTATACTTTTATATAATGTTGCAGGAAAACCTAGCGAAACAGAACATGGATGATTTGAGCGACAGTATCCAAACTCCGTCCATACAAGGCATCATACAGTTGAAAGAGACGGGCAGAATGTTGCAAGCTGCCTCTATGGCTTTTCAGGTACTGTACCTACATGTATTACTGTATTTCTCAGAAATATGAGAGTAAAAAAATGTAAAAAAACTTGAGAGGTGTCAAGGGACACCCGGATTGAACGAAGTTCCTTTCGATTTATGAAAATATCTGGCTTGCTTTCTTTAAGAGAGAGAGACAGACAGAGAAACATGCGCACGCCGCACAGCTTACAATAGCTTACTATAGCAAATAGTGTCGTGACAACTTTTCGTAAGATTTTTTTTTCCGTCTAGCCCCCTTTCACAACGCGCGATAAGGAACTTCGTTCCAACAGGCACAGGAAAAAAATGTAAATTCGAAAGGCGTGTTAAAAAGCTATGTTATTAAAGAAAGATTTATTATAAAGTAAGCCAACACACAAAAGATAACAATACGTGGAAACTGAACGCTTAATAAACAAACTGGTGCCTCCTAAACAAGCAAATTTAACCAAATCAAATATTGTGACCACAATGTTCAATCCCTAAGAGTTTCTTGCCCATTCTTCTTATAGAGGTGCTCTCCGAAATAGAAGTCCCAAAATAGAAGTAATTACTAAAATTCCGTTTTATTTTTCAGTTGGGTAATATAGAAGCGTCTAAGAATGCTCCTCCTGGGAAAATAATGAAGCTGTACATATTAGCCGGACATCTCTACAGTCAGAACACTGCCGGTATGATTTAAATATTATGATTTTTGATATTTGGATAACTTTGATGATAAGTTTATTTTTTTTTTGCTCCACTTGTGCAAAAAGATTTTGGGGCTTTGGGTTTGGGTGCAGAGTGCTGAGTCCCCATTGCACATTTTTCCTTAGTCATAATTAAAAAATGTAATTTTTACATCTTTGGCAAGAGAAGTCCTCCAAAACAAATCTTCTGAAACTCTTTAAATCTTTCAATAATGCGTATTATGTGGTCATGTTGCCACACGCGGCTAATGTGTAATTAACTTAAATTGGTATTAAAGTATCTAATATTACTAATATCCTTCCATAGACTACTCTTAAGTAATAAATAGACATAAGAACCTTGAAGATTGGAAATAAATAAATTTTATTATTTATTTATTTTTATCTTACTAATATTATAAACGTGAATGTTTGTAAGAATGGATGTCTGGATGTGTGTTTGTTACTCTTTCACGCCTAAACGGGTGGACCGATTGAGCTGAAATTCGGTATACAGATAGCTTAGACCCTAGAATAACACATAGGCCATAGAAAAGCGGGTAAAATCGCTGGGCGCAGCTAGTAATGATAATTATATAATGCGATGTGGTCAGAGGGCGGTCGTGGGTCGGCAGCGCTGCGTTGCTGGCGCGCGGCGTGCGCGCAGCAGTGGCTGCACCGCGGCGGCGCTGCAGCGCTGCAGCCGGCGCGACCTGAGGCCTCCGTCCGCACGGCTGCGCGCCTGAGGGACCACGCGCACCTGCTGCACGCCGCGCAGCACACCGCTGCCTGGGCCACCGTCGCAGCGCTCGCCATACACGCCGCCGCGTACCAACTCTGCTCGCAGGCCTTCATACAACTCGAGACTTTGAGAGTAAGTGAGACAAAAACTAGGGGAATTACAAAACCTGCACCAGCTGTGAACGATTGAAAAGTAATGATGATTATACTACGATGACACTACTACTACTGTTATTATAATTCACTATGATGATTATGTCATAATCATCATAGTGAATTATAATATGTGTGTGGATGCCCAACGTCCATAAACATCCCAGTCAGAAATGGCAAGCCAAACTAGAATTTTCATTGTAACTGCCACTCTAAATATGTACCAGCAGCGAGACCTGTGAAGACGGAGTATAACTTGATTTTTTTCGGAAGATAGTGACAAAATTTTTGCTTGATTGCCAATATTTTATTTACATTTCTGTGTTATAATTCTATCATTTATTCACAGCCTGAAATATTCCAAAGCTTAGCCGTGGAAGTGTTCACAAGATACAAACCCAAAGATGTAAAAGGAAACAGAATCGAATGTCCTCAATGTGAAGTCAGCATGCCGGAGTGGTGAGTTTAAGTTTTTTTCACATACCAAACTTGTATCAAATTTACTTAAAATTTTATTTTACCTACTTATGCAGACGAGTATATTTTTTTTAACAATATTTTATTTACTTTCAACTGTCCGTTGTCTGTCTGTAATCAAATCTTGCAAGTTATAATTGACCCACTTCCCGATTGAGCAGAAATTTTGCATGCATGTATAAATCAGATGGCAATGCAATATCATCATGACATTGAGCTGATTTGATGATGGAGCTGGAAGGTGGACATAAGAACTCCGTAATAAAACAATGCAACCCGAGTTTGGGCATATTTGATTCGTCTTGACGAGTAGTATGGTGAAAGTAAATAAAAGCTTGTAAAAAGTGTATGGTATTGCAGGATGGTCCAGTGCCCTGGTTGCAGTGTTGAGTTCCCGTGGTGCGCGGTGTCGGGTCGCGCGCTGCCCGCGCCGCACGCCGTGTGGCGCTGCGCCGTCTGCGCCGCGCGCGCGCAGCACCACGAGCTCGTGCTGCGACACTCCTGCCCGCTGTGCCACGTGCAACTCTAGGCTTCTGTTCCTACTGTACTATTACACATGACAACTGTGGCTCTAGGCTGTTTTTTTTAAAGCAGCCAGTTTCCATGTGACGCTGCACCGTCTGCGCCTTGCCCCACGAGCTCAAGCTGCGACACTCCTGTCCGCTGTGCCACATGCAACTCTAGAACTTTATTGCCACACCCGTCTGCCTCACTACGTCCATTGTTCTAAGGCTATGTGGAACTGTCATTTTAAAATTGGATCAGACTAACGGGGCAAGCAAGGCGGGCTATTATGCCAAGTCTAAAACTGTCACCCCGTACATTCTACTTTTGAAAATGTATGATCTAGTCTCGACATTACTGCGGGGTCCTGATAATTCCCACCAAAAGTTTAGTGCTCTATGAGATTAATGCATGTCAAATGACACAACTATAGAATATAAATATAGCCTATTATTGTGATAATAAATATTCCGTCCATTATGTGTATGACTTTTATTTGTTAAATTGAAAACAATTTACTGCAATTTAAAACAAAATCTAGATATAGTACAGATCAAATGCTTGTACTTTAGTCCTCTGGTTTCAAATACAAAGGTGTACAAAATTACCACTACTTAGGAAGATTAATGGACATCAGTATAGGTACGCCAAACTAAAGCAATATATTAGATCACATAACATTTCGCATCAGCAAGAAAACAAACCAATAATATTAATGTCTAACTTTATTGTTGCAATTATTAAAGGGTTTCACAAAATTTACAATTATATTGAATGTTTCTGACTAGACCTAGATGCTAAATAGTTTAATGGTGAATAAGATAAATTAAACATTTGAGAATGGTGGACATTTGTAGATTGCAAGGAAACCGTTACAAATTTTCAAACTACACAATCACAATAACAGATATTTTAAATAACAAAGATAAATTCTGATATCATTTATGATAACAGTTGATGAGCAAATAAGTCTGTTTGACAAGTTTATAAGCTGAATCAGAACATGTAACTATCATTTCACTCAATGCTGGTGTAAGAAATTATTTGTAGTCACTATATGTCCGCCACCATCCCTTACTAGAGAAACTTAAATTACATTCTTTGATTCTTTGCATATCATTTTATGTTATTAGAATAACCGATTGACCACCAAACTGCCTTGAAAGTATGTACCATTAACTTTCAAACTTATAAATACCTACTTATAAACATAGAATTATAATGGTACTTTCTTTTTGAGCTTATTAGTCCTAATTGGATTATGATATACTCATCATAAACTATAAAATATGTTTTTAGTTTGAAATATGTGATTAGCACAAGAGGCAAATTTTACTGTGACAGTGATCAACAGGTATTCATAACAAAGATAAACAATCACTTAATCCTTGGAATAAATAATGAGTCAGGAATTTAACTGCAATTAAAAAATTACAACATTTTTTGTGTATAAAATAAGCAGCAATTAAAAATTAGTCACATTTGTGAGCTCTTTACTCACTACTCTGTTCTGTGTTTAAACACGGTAAAGAGATATACAGTAGTTTGACTCCATAGAAACGGGCGGAAAATGGAAGTGAATAGATGTCGGTAGATGTGGGTAGAAGTGGGTATATAATCCAGAAGCGGGTGCCACGCAGCGACGGGCGGACGTCGCGATAGTTTCTTGCAAGTATTTAGTGTTATTTACGTTATTTACTTTTGACGTATGTAAACATAATATTATAAATTATATAAAAATGGCAAAAAAATAGCATACTGTTTTTGGTAGCTTGAACTTATCATTGAACTTATCAGGAAATCCAGAAATAACATTATTAACCCCCGACGCAAAATCGACGGGGTGTTATAAGTTTGACGTGTCTGTCTGTCTGTCTATCTGTCTCTGTGTGTGTGTGTGTCTGTCTGTGGCACCGTAGCTCCCGAACGGAAGAACGGATTTTGATTTAGTTTTTTTTGTTTGAAAGTAAGGTTAGTCGAGAGTGTTCTCAGACATGTTTGGTGGAAATCGGTCCAAGATGGCCGCCGCTACAAAATGGCGGATTACTTTTTTCTTCCGCGACCCCCTCAATATGGGTATCAAATGAAAGGGCTTAACTAGTAGAATACAACCCATTATATAAAATCAAAAATCCAAGATGGCCGCCACCACAAAATGAAGAATTGCGTATTGCGTTGGGGATTTTTAAATTTTTAATTTAATTCACTTGTTTATCAAGCAACATGGAAAGGTAATAAAATTAAAAAGGGGGAAGGGGAGGGGGGGAGGAGGGGGGAAGGAGGGGAGGGGGGAAGGGGAGGAGGGGAAAGGGAAGGAGGGGAGGAGGAGGAAGGGGAGAAGGAGGAAGGGTAAGGGGGAAGGGGAGGAGGGGGAAGGGGAGGAGGGGGAGGGGAAGGGGTGGAGGGGGAAGGGGTGGAGGGGAGAAGGAGGAAGGGGAGGAGGAGGAAGGGGAGGAGGGGGAAGGGTAGGGGGGAAGGGGAGGAGGGGGAAGGGTAGGGGGAAGGGGAGGAGGGGGAGGGGAGGAGGTGAAGGTGAGGGGGGAGGGGAGGAGGGGAAGGGGAGGAGGTTGTCTTGTCTTGTCTTATCTCTTGTCTTGTCTCTTGTCTTGTCTCTTTTCTTGTCTCTTTTCTTGTCTCTTGTCTTGTCTCTTGTCTTGTCTTTTGTCTTGTCTTGGGTTTTAATATACGCCGCCACGATATTATAGGTAAGTAGGTAGTAGGTAGGTAGCTCAAGTAAGTAGATGATATGAAACAGGTAGGTACCTACTGTATGCGGGCAGCGGCTGCCCGGCAGCCCTATGACTTGCGCATGTACCGCGCGACTGTAGGTATTTATGTTCAAAAATCACGCTCAGTCAAACTACTGTATATCTCTTTACCGTGGTTTAAACCAATCACTATAAAATCTACTAATTAACCTGTTAATTGATTTGTTTTTTTAACACTTCACGTAATTATGTTGTTTTGGTTGCATGTAGACCCAATTTTTCTGCAGAATTAATCTTAGTCAAAACTTCCTGACTTATTATTTATTTCTGGATTTAATCTCAATGACCTATCAGATAAAAAAATTAACAAATAGATTAAATGTTTTTGAAAACAATATTTCGTATCTCTACATTGTTTATATGGAGAACAGAAGTCAATTAAGAATTTCTTGTGATAATACATGAGTATTCAATTTTTGTAATATTGAAATAGAAAATTAAATGCTCCTTCTGGATAAATCTCCAGCATAAATGTACATTTGTATTATGCAATGTGTTTTACCCTATTCACACCATTCATTCTACCACATACGGTCATACCCCTTACACTCCTTTAAATATTATTATAATGACTTATTGGGCGAAGTTATTGTTTGGCAAGTCCATCTTGGAGAACTGCAAAGTATTGTCAATGATTTGGAACAGTTCTGGTGGCTGAGGAATTCTGCCGGTGTCGAGTTTGGACCAAAGTGGGATGTTGTTGAGAGATATTTCGAATGCACCGGAGGAGACGAGTTGTCCTTCAATCATGTTGGCGAGGAAGAACATCATCATGCAAGCGTACAGTTTGTTCTCCAAACACCAGCTCCACCACGAGGGTTGTGGTTTGTTCAGCCATGCAAATATGTTCACACCACTCAGTATGCACATGATCACTATCATTTTTCCAAAGCCCTGTAAGCAATAGTCATTAGACAATCATGAAATAGGTTAACACATTGACTGTGGAAAACACAACAGCTTTGTATTTGAGGTCAGAATGAGAGTGCTGAAAATCACAAACATTGTGTTTTGTCAAAGGACAGTAGCTTCCAAAATGTAAGATGATATTACAGTTTCATTTGTATATAAGTTTCTAGAATTTACTTATTTTCAAGGTCTTTAGGTACATGAGTCAAAGCTTACGTTTTCATGGCAATTATAGGGTATAATAGGTAAATTGAAATACACTGTTAAAATTTTCCTCTAGGTATATGGATAGATGAAGCCCAAAATATTGTATTTTATCTATAAAATGAATGATACATGTCACATTATGGTAAAATAGGTGTGGCATTTAATCATGTCTATGATTACTGGCTTTGCCAATAATGTCAGTTTTAAATTAAAAAACAAAAACATTTAAATAGTGGCTGTGCTAACATACAATAACATCATCATCAAAGGCCTTTGCGTCTATTAGACAATTTAAGCAGTTTCTGTTGGATTTACTCAGCACTTCCATTAGTGAGTAATAAAACTACTTCTGCCAACATACAATACTTACAATAAGCCTGGAGAGATACATGTTGAAGCCGGGTGGATCATAATTAGCTCCAAGGACAGATATCTCTGGATATTTTTGCTGTATGATACCAGCATAATCTTCAAATACTTTTCTATATCCACAAGAGTAACTGCAAGAGTTAATATTTAACACTAAAATGACACCATAGGTTATGAAAGATTTTGTAAATACAAAATAATTACTGTAAATTATAAGTAAAAAAGCCAATTAACATTCAAGGTTAAACAAATCATGTTTGTTGTTCAAAGTAGGTACCTATTAGATATTGGATGTTATTTTTCCCTATTTTCATAGTACCTCATAGCTGGAAATAAATCTATGCCAAAATAGATAACAAATTTGTTATGCATTTAGTGCTAGTTCTTTATTTACCTACTTATTAGTTAAGATTAACCGGAGTTAAGTGGACTTACCAATAGTATATGTTCATAACATGACCCACGCCTTGGCCGATTTTAGTTATACTTTCGGCTTCATTTTCGTTAGCTTTCGCATAATTATCAGCAGATAATATAAAACATGTTAAAATAACAGCAATAAATCCTATTGCCGTGTAGTTACTGGACAAAGACATGTTTGGTATTTTTTTATTACGCTGAATATTAAGTTTTGTCTATCACTGAAAAATACTTGAGCAGAGAAATATTCGGGATTGTTAACGCCTAAATAGGTGGGTAATTATTACGATTCGAGGACGAATTTTAATTAGATAGGTATCACTTTTATTAGAATCACAAAATCACGCAGCCCAAAGCACAATAAAATGTCAAGAAATGAAAATTAGAAATGTCATCAAATCAAATGTCAATTTTTCATACGTCAGTGCGGCGACCAATGAAAGAAGGCGACAGACTTCAGAATTCGTATTATGTTACGTCCACACATATAAGATCCCGTCCTGGCTCGTCCTCATATAGCGGCCAATGATTCGGCGAGTCGTTAGCCGAACGTTCGCCCGAGCGAACAGATTATATATATGCACTTGGGGCACAGATTATATAAATCAAAAAATAAGGAAAATTTAACTAGTTTCAAGTAATTATTCACACAAAATGGCTTCAAATGATCCATGATTGACTAATATTCAAAATATTATTAAAGTCGTTAGCTATGGAGCCCAAAATGTATACCAGAAATTTACCGGAAAAAAAACCGTAAATGTCCGAAGACATTCGTCTACATTCATCTAGAGACAAAAATTGTTCGTCCATAGACAAAACACACACTCGGCGAATCATTGGCCGGCATATGTGGACGAGCACGTGGAAAGGCGTTTCGCCCCGTCCAACTCCGGCGAATGTGGGATATTGGCAAATGCACTCAAGTGCGGCGCTAAACTCTGTCAAGAAAGAAAAAAAAAAGTTTTTCTATTGTCAATGTCAAATGTCAATACAAATTGTTCTTGTTCATTACATATAGTCCGTTCACGGTTATTTTACCTCTGACAGATATGAGAATTATTTTCTTTATGTTGGTACTACTGTCAAGTCCCTGTTCGGACCTCCTGGAGTTTTTTTAAAGTTTTCTGGATAATTATCTGATAACGTGCCGAAAAGGATTTAAAGCAGTAGAAGAAATATTGTTTTATCAGTGCGTGCTTTTTGTTAAAGAGAAAAGGACAACAATGCGCCGTAAATTCCATTTACAAATGTTCGTCAACCAACCAGGTATGTGAATTAGGGATACCATACAGTGAAACATAATTTACCTAAATTCCTAGTTATTATGCATAATATTATGACAAAAGTGCTAAGTCTAGTGTAGGCTTCTTATTTGAATAAATGTGTTTTGATTATCTCCTTGTTTTAATAATTATTATTATAATCCCAAGCTTTACCAATGTCCATAAACTCAATTTCCTATGAAGAAAATGAATTTATTTATAATATTTTTTTTTACCGGGGGTAGACTTCCTTTGCAGGAGGTCGTCTAGGTGGGTACCCCAACAGTACCAGTTATTCTACCGCCTGAGCAGTGATGTGCAAACATTACTGTGCTCCGGTAGGAGAGCGCTATAGCTAGTGAAATTACTGGGCTGAAGAGTCTTAACATCTTATGACTCTTGAGTAAGAAGCGTTGGTGCAGTGCTCCTAGAATTTGAAATCCTAAGTAGCACTGTACTAATTATGGGCAGCGTTATCTTTTAACACCAGGAGAGCGTCTTGCTCGTCTTCTACTTCATTGTATAAAAAAAAAATTATAACAATATCGGATGGCAAACACATGAACAAGTGGTAACTGCGAACTATCAATATGATATAAAATATTAGGTAGGTTGGAAACAGGAAATTCATGTACCTACCTACAGCAAAATAATACTAAAGCAAAATAATACAAAGTAAAATAATACTGAAAATGGGGAAGTCAATACTCACGTGACATGGCAACATAGTTCTAAGGCTAGCCAATGTATAGGCTAGAGGTAAAATAACTGTGAACTGTGAACGGACTATACACTTTGATCTTGTTCTTTGATTTGTGTCTTGTGTTGATTTATTTATATTTTTCTTACTTTTGGAAGTCCTTTTCGGTGTGATATCATTATAATTTAGGTTTTACTGAATTATGCAAGACTCATGCAATTTTATACCTGTTATTTTAGCCAGTTAGCCTGCTGTTTTGGGTACCGGCCAACTGCAAAGCGATCAGCTGGATAACCTACAATTGGAGCAGTGGTAGTAAACAATAAATAAGAACGACTCACGAAGACCAAGGAAAGAATACTTTATTCAGTCATCTTTAAATAGTGAATCTATAGCGAGTGTGTTGGTATTTATTTGCTATTAAATCACAATTAAAATGCCGAATCATCATTGTCATGGTAGTCACCAAAACTGCGATCACAGCTCTAGCAGTGAGGAAATAGGCTTGCAGTACAATTTATATGAGCAAATAGATATAGACAATGTTCAATGTTTGAATGAGACCCTAGAAGGATCAGGAAAAACTGTCTTCAAGCCTTGGGAAATGAGAATGGACACTACAAAAGTGAGTACAATAAGTTTAAATTCTATTGTTATGGTTTAAAGTAATCGTTTATTTTATGTGTGTTGTGTTGGCTGATTACTCATAAGTGTCCAAATTAATTTGAAAAAATAGCTATTCCATTGAAATTTAATCAAAATCAGTCTAGCGTTTATCTAGCCACACTAACACATGAATTGAGATGCTTAGCCTGAGGTTAGATGTCTCTGTGTGATATCATGTTATATATTTCTATTATCTTACTAATATTATAAATGTGAAAGTTTGTAAGAATGAATAGATGTCTGGATGTAGGTATGTTTGTTACCCTTTCACGCCTAAACAGGTAGACTGATTGAGCTGAAATTTGGTACAGGTAGACTGATAGAGCTGAAATTAGACCCTGGAATAGACGTGTGCGCCGCGCCGCCGCGCCGCCGCCGCCGGTCATTTTGGCCACGCCGCCGCCGCCGATCATTTTATCGGCGTGAAATCGGCGTGAATTTATTTTTATTTTATTAACGTTTTTTACTTATTTTAATCATCATTATTAACCAAATAAAATAATTGAAGCCACAAGAAATGTTCCACATAAATTTAAACGTCTTGGAAGGCATAGAAAGAATAGAAAAGAATGAAACTAGTCGGCGGGTCGGCACGCAACTGCCACTACAAGTTGCTATTGCTACCCGTGTGGTAAATTACTAACATTTTGTGAAATTAAAAGCAAGATATTTGTATAGAGGTATGATTTCCACTTTCCACCATTTTGTTCTACACCAATCACCAAACAAGCGAATGCCAACGTTGGGGTTCGTTGGCAACCATTGGCGCTGTGTGGACTTAGCAAAGGCCAACATGACGCCGGGGTCACATTATAACATCATGGTCGAGCCCTCGATGAAATATCTTGAACTCGTCCTCCCCGGGCGGTGCAATTTCCGGGAGCACTTTGCCCGGTTGTCTCCCCGCCAAGCACGGGTCCTTAACCTTCCGGCTCGTGCAGGTGTTTTCCGGGTACGGACGCTTCGGAAAGTACTTGCATGCACCACGTAGCCGGTACAGAACCGATCTCCGCTTGCCACCTCTGTGGTTGCGGAGTGGATACGCGTGCCCAGCATGAGTCAGTGAGCACCGTACCCTTATCGCAGTTATGGGGGAGGAACTCTCACTATAAACCATGAAAATAGCCAATGGTTTCAAGTGAAGAATCGTGGCAGGCGGCGGTCTCATTTTGCGAGAGGACACTATCGCAAAAGGGGATCGGGAAACGCAAACGGGAGTTCATTACCAACATCCCTATGCGTGCCCGGAGAAGGAGGCGCATCTTCCATGCCCTTTTCCATCCCCTTACCTGGGTCTAGATGGAGTACGAGGCTCCTCGTCGCTGACAAACCGACCCACGAGGTAGTGCACTTTGGAGGGTGGGATAAAACTCTTCTTCACTCCACTGAGGTGGGGTCCTCCTGTCAATTATGCCCAAACGCCGTTGGGGCCGTGAATGAGTGCTTTGGTGTTCCCTGACGCCATAGTGCTGGGGTAGCCCCAGCACTATGGCGTCGTTTTTAGTGGGTATCCCCGCCGCGCCCAATATTAACGAGGTAGACCCACAAAACCCAAAAAAAAAAGAAAAAAGTCCAACATAACGCCAACCCCTGAACAGTCCGGATCGAACCCTATTTTTTTTATCCCAGGAAAAATGCTTTACGCATCATCACCCCACGCCGGGGGGCGCGGGGCGGTATGTGGGACTCCCCCGCCATGGGAGCGGCGGGGACACCCACTAAAAAACCTGGGGGTGTTCCTGCGGGACGCCATAGTGCCGGGGCAGCGGGTACGCCGAAGCACTCATCCGCGGCCCCGACGGCGTTTGGTCCTTACTGATAGGAGGACCCCTCCGCGATGGGGTGAAGAGGAGTTTCACCCCACCCTCTCAAGGGGCGCGCGGAAACACCGCGCGCGCCACCTCGTGGGTCTGTTCTTGCGACGACGAATACCCCCGTACTCGCCGCCTAGACCCAAGTTATGGGAGCTGGAGAAGGGCGTGGAAGATACGCCTCCGACGCCCCCTTCTCTCCCTATCGCAGAACGAAACCGTGGCCTGCCACGACTCCTCGCTTGCAACCATGGCTCTTACCATGGTTGCCAACGAGAGTTCGTCCCCCATAACAGCGACGAGGGTACCGCGCTAACTAACCCAAGCTGGGCACTCCTCCAGTGTGTGCTGCGCCGTATCCACGTCGCTACCACAGTAGTGGCAAGCAGGAGTCGGTTCCCTCCCGCTAAGTGGCGCAAGTACTTTCCGAAGCATCTGTGCCCGGAAAGCATCTGCACGAGCCGGAAGGTCAAGGACCCGTGCTCTCTGTCCTTCCACTGCTGGAGTAGTGGACGGACTGCCACCACTGTCCAGCTGCCTGCTCGAGGGTGAGCCAGACGCGTACTCTACCTCTCGAGCAGTGCCTCCTTGGCTTCCTCCTTCCACCTACCTCTCTACCTCCCTGGGAGACGCGGTGAGCCCGCGGAGGCGTAGCGCGCCGCATACAGCTCCGCCTCCAGGTCCCAGGGGGGAGATCCTCACAAGAGGCACGCCGCCTCGTAGGAGACCGTGCGGTAACCCCGTATTACCCCGACGGCCATCACCCTCTGAGGACGTCTCAGATGGGCGATGGTTTGCTCCGTCAGGGCATCCACCCATACGGGGGCTCCATACAGAGGCTCCATACAGGCCCATGGACCGCACGACTCCCACGTACAGGCGACGGCAGCTGGTCCGAGGTCCACCTAGGTTCGGCAGCAGCCGCTTGAGAGCGGGCGCCGCACCCATCAGGCGGGGAGCCAACAGGACAAAGTGCTCCCGGAAGTTCCACCGCCCGTCGAGGACGAGTCCAAGATATTTCATCGAGGGCTCGACCCCGATGCAGACCTCCCCGATATAGTGGAACCCCTACTCGGGTCCCTCCGAGGCCCACCCGGAGTCCCAATCTCCCTATCCGTGCTACCACCTCCCCCACCGCCACGGTGGCAGCCTCCTGGAATGTGCATGGAATGAGAACCCTCGTTGTATACTATTTTTATCGTAGCAGTATTCATCAGCGTCGTCGTTGTAGGTCCGTGTAGGAGTCTAGTCTAAGTTTCAACAAACCCTCAAGACGAAAATCTTCAATCAATGTGAGTTACCATGTTGATTTACGGCACTGAAACGTAATCCATCACTATTGACCTCATCTTAAAGCTCAAAGTCAGTGAGCTATGGAGAGGGCTATTACCGGGGTTTCTCTACGAGAATGAGGAGATCCGTAGACGAACTAAAGACACTTACATAGCCCAGCGGATAAGCAAAGTGAAGTGGCAATGGGCAGGCCACATAGCACGTAAAGTTATCAGTTGATTGTCTGTGTTGTTTATTTTCTATTATGTAATTTTCCTTTTTACTGATAATAAATACTTTTTTATCTTTATCTTATCTTAAAGCGGATGGCTCGAGTGGAGACCACGGACTAGCAAACTCAGCGTAGGACGTCCAACCACACGACGACCTTGAAAAGGTCGCCGAAAAATGCTAGATGCAGGTCGCTTCCAACCGGTATAAATGGCAGTCCAAAGGGGAGGCCTATTCAGCAGTGAGTGTCCTATGGCTGAGATGATGACTTAACTAACAAACAATTACGAGTAGTTATTAACCCTTAATGCAGGCATATGCGAAAGGTGCATTCGATGGTGAAATTAATGCTTTCTATTTCCTAGGGTATCGTTTAAATTCCTCACCACCTCGTTAGCGTCAAATTGGAGCGAAATTAACATATTGATATTTAATTAATAATTTTCATAGATTTAACGTAAAATAACGCCTAATTTCATTAAATATAACGTCATTTAGCACGTTTTATTTTGATTTTTGTTGTATTTTACCCCCACGCCGATTTCACGCCGATTACGCCGCCGCCGCCGGTCATTTTTCGACCAGACGCCGCCGCCGGTCGTTTTATAATCGGCGCACATGTCTACCCTGGAATAACACATAGGCTACTAAACAGTGTAAAAGAGCTGAGGGCCTATTGGCTATTGCCAAACGATATGTAAAACACTAGAATCCATAGACAATTTTGCGTACATTACTTGCTTAAACCTCCGCATTAATATGAGTATATTAACAAACGCAGCAATGTACATCGAAGTTGTCATCAATCGTAGTGGGTGAGAATTAGCCAATAGGCCCTCCGGGTGCAGCTAGTATATTAAAATAATATAATTATTTTACAGTTTGTTGAAAGTGATGCAGATGAAGAACTCCTCTTTAATATACCATTCACAGGGAATGTCAAACTCAAGGGTATCAAGATTTTATCAAATGATTCCGATGCTCATCCTTCTAAGCTAAGATTGTAAGTACTTAATGTAATCCCACATCTTATTTAGTGACTTTTTAAACTTTTCTACTGAAAATATCCCAATTACTTCCCTTGCATACACTTCCACTTTCATATTAATTATATAGGTACCTAAAAAAAATAATTAAATAGCTGCACATGGTTACCACAGTTACACTTTAGTAGGCTATTTTTTATTTAATTCTAAGGGAACTAGCTCTTCAATAGTTTTGAAGCGGGGGTGGATTGAATTAGTTTCTAGCATCCTTAAAGCTTAAATGGGGTGGTTGCGGCCCGATCAAGCCGCTTTGGAGTTTAAGGGTTAAGAGTATAAGTTACCCAAATGGTATTGCTAACCTAAAAGGCAAGGCTGAAACAATTCGGCACAAATTTACGAATTTTGTGCCATACCATACTTACACTGTCAGAGTCAAATCACAATAATATTGTAAGTTGTGTGGCCAACCTATATGTAGCAGTTTCAGGTCACCAAGATATTATATATACAGGGTGAATCGTAAATCACTTGGAACCTTGAAACAGGGTAATCAATATTATAATATTTGAATTAATTTTTTAGTCATTCTAGATGACTAAAAAATTAATTCAAATTAAATAATTGCTCGTCTTCTACTTCATAACATAAAAAAAAAAAACTAAAACCATCTTTTCGAAATATCAAGTACTAGCTTATGCTTGCGGCTTTGCCCGCGTGGACAAATCCTTTATTAGCGGAAGTCTACGTCATAAGACCTATCTGTGTTCAATCAGTTACTCTTTCCTTTTATTTTATATTTAGATTAGCAAAGGTAACACTGAGCCGACCCAAAGCCCCGCCGATCCGCGCCGCTCCATTATTGTTACACTGTACCTACTGCAATTTAAAACTATATGTTACAGATTTAAAAACAAGCCAAATATGACATTTGATGATGTATCAATGGACCCCGATCAAATGTTTGAATTGCAGCGAGATCATCTTGGTGTTATGGAATATTGCCCTAAGTAAGTAAACTTTAAGTTACTTAATCATTTTACAAAACCAAAGCCTTGATTCTCTACTGAGAGAAAAGGTTGTTATCAGTAATAGAACAGTTGCTCTATTGCCTTGGTGTGCACCAAGTACTACACAAAACTACACCTGTCCAGAGACATGATAAGTCAGCCTCAGAAGCCCTGCCGCGGATGAGTGCTTCGGTGTACCCGCTGCCCCGGCATTATGGCGTCCCGCAGGAACACCCCCAGGTTTTTTAAGTGTCCCACATACCGCCCCGCGTCCCCCGGCGTGGGGTGATGATGCGTAACGCATTTTCCAGGGTAAAAAAAAGGCCTCAGAAGCCCAATAACCACACTAATATTATAAATGCGAAAGTTTAAGAGTGTGTGAGTGTGTATGTTTGTTACTTCTTCACGCCTAAACAGGTGGACCAATTGAGCTGAAATTTGGTATAGAGATAGCTTAGACCCTGTAATAACACATAGGCTACAGTACAGCGGGTAAAACCGCTGAGCGCAGCTAGTTTCTCCATAAATTCCACATAATATTTATGCAAGTGTAACTAAGTAAGCAAGTATGTAGCCTCTCACTTTTTATTTCAGGATTGTCACATTTTCATCAGTTACACATCTAACAATGCATTTCCCAAGTAATTTTGGTGCTGACAATACAAAAATTTATTACATTGGTTTAAAAGGAGAATGGACTCCGGGTCATAGACATGGTGTTACCATCTGCACATATGAGTCTCGGCCAATGATTGAAGACCATAATGTGAAAAGCTTTGATACAGTTGGAAAACAGATAGACTGATGTTACACTTACAAACTTCAAATATAATAATATATTTATTATTTATATAAAGTAGTACATTATTATTGCATTGAAAATAAGTCGCAAATGAAGTACTGAGCGTAATTTTTGTTATTAAATATTTAAATAAAATGTCTTTTGTAATAATGACAAGGCTGTGAGCCTAATTTGTGCAGTTTCGCAATAAAATACTATAATAACTCTGAACGTTTTTATTTTGTACTAGTTTATGATCATGGCTTTGCCTGCGTGGAGATATCCTTTGGAGGTGGTCATAAAACCTGTCTCTGATCCATATTTCAACAAAATCTGTTGAGCTGTTTAAGTTGTGTTGTTGTTTGTTGTTGTTGGTGTTTGTTTGTTTGTTGTTGTTGTTTGTTTGTTGTGTGTTGTTGGTTTTTGTTGTATGTTTGGTTGTTGTTGTTGTTTGATGTTGTATGTTTGATACACTTTCCTTAGAGACCACATCATGCAGTTTAGGAGTAAATAAAAAAAGCTTTTAACATTATATTTTTTATTAAGTATTTATTTTTATCTTATAGTTTATTTACATAAAATAATAATTACTTTATTTGCCTACTGTTTTACATTCACATACTGAGTGTTATGAATAGAAAGGGTTACTTATCATTATTGTGTCAGAGTCAGGACATAATGTATTAAGGCGTATTTTTTAATTTCTTTGGCAGGGATTCTTTTACTTCAGAACGTTGCTACTAATATAGCATAGAATCTAAGACGGTATTACGTATTTTAAACTTCACCTTAAGTCTGATAATAAAAGACTAGAAAATTTTAAGTATGTGTGAGTGTGCCTGTCGCCATATGTGTTAATTTACACTGGTGGCAATCACTATAAGCCCACAAATATAAAATGTTCTTAGAGATTAGAATCGTAACGTTAAAAGGTGTTTTCTCCGATTCGTTGCGGATGGCACGTATCAGTGTCATCATTTTCTTTTGCGTGTGGCGTTATGCACGGATATGTGTCATTTTAAAATCGACAATAACTCTTTCAATTCAGTTTAGGAAAAAATTTAGGCCAGAACCAAACTATTTCAATTTTTCACGTATTTTAAGCTCTTAGCCTTCGTTTCTGGATTTAGTAAGATTTTTATAAAAAAGGAGTCACCAACCTTTTTTATTTTTGCTCGACGCCACAGTTAAAAGTTAGCGAAATTAGCCATCGCAACGAATCGGTTTAACTCTATCGTAATATACCAGTGTAAATTAGACATGGCTTCAGGACCAGGATAACAATTATAGAGATTTTTTAAAGTATGAAAATGAATAATTAAGTATTTACAAGGTGTTACAATACATCTATGATCTACTTAAATGGCGCTTAAGCTTACATATTTTAAACTTTTATATAACTTTATCGATTTGGTAGGTTATTATATAACTTTTATGGAAATCATTCTTATATAAGTATAGTTTTATATGTACTTTTGTATCACCTTGTAAATCTTAGTAATGGCTCTCTTTTACTTATCGGAAGAAACTATAATTACTTTTAAAAAATATGTAGAATTATGCATATTTTGAAATAATTTCAATTTAAAATAAGTTTAATGTTTTAAGACTAAGTCTTAGGTACTAGAAATATTGAATGAAAATAATTATATTTCGGTATGTATCATTTGAAAAAAAATAGATACAATATTAAATAATAAGTAGTGTGTAGATATTTAACAAAATAATGTACATACACTATGGCAGTGGTTATCACGAATAATTCATATGTCTATCATTTAAGTTTATAAAAGTTTATCTACGTTAACATTAATGCATTTATTTCTACCAGTATGCTTATCTAAATGACTGAAGACTTGATGATAAATCAAGCACATGATAATGTTACAATTGTTCAGATCAACGCGAAGGTGGCGTTCCCGATGGTGATCTATAGATTTAAACTAAATCTAAATATAATAAACGTCGGTGAAATCAACCTACCTACCTAATCGGGCGTGTGGTCAGTCGAATGTACCAGTGGATTATGGTCATCAGACATCAAGGTGGGTTGACTTTGTATTGGAAACTTGAAAGATACTTTCTTTAGAACCAAAAGTTTTTCATCCACATCATCATAAACATCATGGAACAACTTAGATTAGAGAAAGCAGTTGATATTCAGTGAAAGGTTAAACCTTCTTATGAAGGCTGTGAGTTGCATCGGGTACGTCATCCAACTCGTCAATATGGTTTTCGTTATTCGTCAAGGTACACGTGAATACGGGTTGTAGATTTAGGAATAATAAAATTAGCGCGCGCTACGATATTGTCATAATCTACCTATCTTTCGACAAAAAAAATCTACCCTCTATTATTTGTCCGAGTTAACAATTCGTACCGATCGACCTACATATAGTATATTCAACATGTCATACAGATTGGAGTTGTATAAGTTAGCTATAGGAGTACATTGTACATGTGCGGTAAGACTACGTATAATGTGGTAGGTATCACGATTGACCGGGCGTCTGTCGGCGGCGGCCGCGCACGATGCGCTGCCCCCGCTGGTAGCGCGGGTAGCCGGGGCGGCGCGGGCGCGGTCTCCGGACCACCTCGCGCGGCACTGAGTCGATGTCCCCGCGCCCGCCGTAGCCGCCGCTGCCGCGACCGCCCGCCCACCGCCGCATGCACACCGCGCATCTAAACCGTACAGTTACATATATAGAGAAACAAAGCAAGTGAAGTTTTAAAAAACTTTAAAAACAAGCTCTTATTATTATTACCAACCAGCACCAAAGTACTCGTCAAGACGAGTCAAATGAGCCCAAATTCGATGGGGTTGCGTCGTTTAATTACAGAGTTCCTATGGCTACCTTCCAGCTCCATGTCATAATAATATTGCATTCTCATCCGATTTATACATGCATGCAAAATATTAGCTCAGTCGGAAACCGGGAAGTGAATCAAATTTAACTTGCAAGATTTTATTACAGACAGACAACGGACAAGTGAAAGTTAATAAAAGCTTGTAAAATTCTCTAACGTCTGAATATCTCATGGTGACAGGCAGAATTTTTTGATTTTTAAAACACTAGGTGGTACTTTGTCTGATATAGGCAATACAATATAAGGCACATAAGTACATACATTGCTCAACTCTGTATCACTCTCATCATCTTGAGATTCTCATTAAGTTTTACAACCATCACATCTTTCCATTAAGGTTTCAGCGATTTTAAGTAATGAGGACGAAGAAGGAATCCGACAAATCCCTTTCCAAAAAAGCTAATCTTCAAAAATATATTGCACGATAACTCACCTGCTGACTTTAGATACTTGATCGGCTTTCAGAGTCTGCTGCTCTGGCTTGAGGAACATCCTGTTGTCTTCGATCGTCGACAGCCAGTAGGACACAGCCGTGGCGAAGAAGTTGCAGCGACCGAGGCCGTTACACTCTATGAACGGCTTAGGACGGAACTCTTTGAGGCAGGAGCCGGGAGATATCAAGCTCTGACCGGCGGCGTCCGCTCCCGCTGTGTGCTGACAATGTTATAATGGTAAGTTCGTCTTCCTTCCTCCCTTTGGATATAACGGCAGAGCAAGCGACATTTTTTTTATGTGACGAAGTAAAAGACGAGCAAGATGCTCTCCTGGTGTTAAGAGATAACGCTGCCCATAATCAGTACAGTGCTACTTAGGATTTCACAATGATGTGAAATTCTAAGAGCACTGCACCAACGCTTCTTACTCAAGAGTCATAAAATGTTATCTCTTTAGCCCAGTAATTTCACTAGCTACAGTGCCCTCCTACCGAAGCACAGTTATGTTTGCACATCACTGCTCAGGCGGTAGAATAACTGGCACTGTTTGTTGGGGTACCCACCTAGATGACCTCCTGCAAAGGAAGGAGGCATTGTAACATTATAGGTACATGGTACCTTTAGCTGCCCGCACCAAGCGTTTCGCTCACATTAGTAATATGGGCTAGTCGTTTGTGGAATGCATTGTCCTAGTCTGTGTTTCCGGGTGATTAAACCATGGGTATCTTTAAGACGTGAGTAAACAGGTACCTTCAAGGCAGCGTGCTCGAGACTAGACCGCATCCACACTTTCGTTCAAGTTGGATGTGGAAAAAGCGAGACTATCCAGTATAAAAAAGTAGACTAAACTTCATTAACCAATTAATTACACTTACCATAAGGAAACTGTATCCTATCCACAATTGATCCCAGTCCTGCGGGCAACTCGGCACGCTGCTGTCTTGGCTATGTATAGCAATGGTTCTGGTTGGGGCTTCACATACTTGGCATCTGTGTATTTAAAAATATATTATAAAAATCTTAATACAATACCTACTGAAATAAATAAAAACGGAACCCTAAAAACGATTAATTGCCCAATTTGAAAAAATATAAAGTGCTTAAGATATTATTACTAGTAACATAAAAATTAATTAAAAAATACATAATTTAGGCAATAGGGCGGACATTAGGGCGGGGGATTCAGCGTGTGCTGGGAGAATATTCAACAATATAGATGTTCCCCCAGCGCTGATTTCCAATGCACCCCTTGCTCGGTCCTAGGTGTTTGCAGAGAACGATCATGGTTTTAGAGTACATAAAACAGAGGTATATGATAATAGTAAATAATATTACCTAGATATGTATGTTTGAACGTCTCTTGCTTGTATGGGTGTCATCGCCATGGGCATAGGTTCATCAGTAGACAACCAGAAACTGTAGTCTTCGCGTTGGGCAAAGTCACAAACGTTGTTCAAATTACAGAACATGTAAGGCATGGTCGAAAACCTAGTCAAGCAGCTGCCGGCGTTACCTGTAATTAGTATAGGACAATGTTTTATATTGATTAATGTAGTGTGGTAACTAGAAAAAATAATAGTAGAATAGAATAGTATAACACTTTATTGCATACCAAGTTACAAGAACTAAATATAAAATAATCTTAAAAACTAAAGGTAATTTACAACTGGCGGTCTTGTCGCATCTCGCAGCAATCTCTATGTAATATTGTGTATCTTATAACATTCATGTGTTAATTTTTTTTTTTAATTCATGCGGTAGGTATTGAATATAATGCTTACCTAAGTCTTGTCCATGTGCTTTTCCGTTGGCCACTATGTGAATGAGAGAATATCCGTTCCAAAGTGGGGATGTTTCTGCTGGGCACTCTGGGATCATTGTCGACTGTGAATGTACCGCAAAGTAATAGCCTCTTGACTTTGGAACAGGTGGTGGGGGTGCTGGGAATCCTGGGCGACCCCGTGCTCCTTGAGCTCCTTCGTATCCTCTAAAACCCACAAGCCCTCTAGCTCCCTGTAGACCAATGGCGCCTTGTGGTCCTAATAACCCTGGGAAACCCGGTTCACCTCTTTCACCTTTCATTCCTGGGAATCCATTGCGCCCAAATTGTCCAGGCACTCCATCCCTACCAGGTGGGCCATCATATCCAGGTAAACCTATATTTCCTATAGGTCCAGGGAAAATCTGCGAGTCCAAGAGAGCATCGCCTTGTTCTCCTTTGTATCCTTTAGCCCCAGGAAGTCCGATACTGCCTTCCATCCCTTCGTCGCCAATTTCGCCTTTTAGACCTGGTAATCCGCGTCGTCCGGGAAACCCATTTCTACCGTCTATGCCTGCGTCTCCTTTCTCGCCTTTATTTCCCATGAAACCTGGCCAGCCTTGGTCTCCTGGTGGACCTGGAGGGCTTATTGCATCACCAGGCTCTCCAATTTCACCTTTAACACCTGGAAGTCCCGGGAGACCTTCCATTCCTGGGATACCGGGTCTACCTGAATAACCTTTACGTCCAGGTATCCCTTGGAAACCTTTTAAACCTTTGGGTCCACTAAACACAAGACCTGGCTGACCGTCATATCCTACAGCGCCATCAACTCCGTATTCGCCTGGTGCGCCCTTTTGTCCAACTGGTCCAGCCCAACCAGGAAGTCCATCTATGCCATTGTTACCGGGCTCTCCATTTTCAGGATTGATACCATCTAGACCAGGTAAACCAATAGGCCCACGTTCACCTTCTATGCCTTTGATTCCAATTGACCCCTGATCTCCTATTTCACCATCGAAGCCTTGATCACCAGTCATTCCTTTTTTCCCCCTGAAACCGGGAAAACCTACATCCCCAATATTTCCAGGAAGTCCATAATTTCCTTCCATTCCTATATCGCCGATGTCACCTCGCGTGGCTGGAGAATATAGGCTAATTCCCATTTCTCCCGTCTCTCCTCGCCTTCCAGGTGCACCTATAGGGCCCATTTGTCCTGGAGATCCTGGTTCCCCTCGGAAACCTGGTGCACCGTCCCTTCCTGAGTATCCATCCATTCCTGGATTACCCTTAACTCCATTATATCCAGGTAATCCTCTTGGCCCTGGCAAGCCTTTACGCCCGGTAAAACCACGTCTTCCCGGCATACCTACTCCACCGGGGAATCCCTTGTCCCCAAGTTCTCCCAGCTCTCCTGGGAAACCGACATCTCCAATTTCTCCAATCATCCCATCCAAACCAGATCGTCCTGGTAATCCCATTTTACCTTTTTCTCCCTTTGGCCCTGCTGTGCCAGTTACGTCATATCCTCTATTTCCTCGATCCCCTTTACTTCCTTT
The DNA here is from genome assembly GCA_947507615.1 of Hemithea aestivaria. Classification (NCBI taxonomy): domain Eukaryota; kingdom Metazoa; phylum Arthropoda; class Insecta; order Lepidoptera; family Geometridae; genus Hemithea; species Hemithea aestivaria. The sequence continues at coordinate 9,711,855 of OX382327.1, read as the reverse complement.
GAGTCCAAAAGACCCGGGTCTTCCTGAAGTACCTTGTAATCCAGGTTCACCTTGGTCTCCTTTCATACCAAAAAGAGCATCGTCTCCGGGTAAACCTCTAGGGCCGTCCTGTCCTATTTCTCCTTGGCCACCTTTAGCGCCGACCCAGCCGTCAATACCAGGCATTCCCTGTAGTCCAATGTCTCCTCTACTTCCTTTTGGTCCAAAGGGACCATTTATCCCAGGTTCTCCCGGAACTCCGTTATATCCTGGAGCGCCTGGCTCTCCACGATCTCCAATCAATCCTCTTAGGCCGGGTGCTCCGTTTCTGCCCATGAACCCTGATGCTCCTTGTGCACCTGGTTCTCCGTTCCAGCCACGGTTGCCAATCCGACCAATTTCGCCCTTCATGCCTTTAGGGCCCACATCACCAATGGTCCCGTGTTCTCCTGGCAATCCAGAGTCACCTATGACGCCACTCCATCCTGGAGCTCCTGGTAATCCAGCTAAGCCTGGAGCACCCGGTAAAGATATTCCAGGAATACCTTTTCGACCCTGTAAATAGACGTGTTCACATGAGTAATATAAAAGTAAGAGATATACATAATATAATATAATGATGTTAACAAAGACGACCATAATAAAAAATATTAAAAATTACCCACCGCAGGTCCCGAAGGTCCATCCAGGCCTGCATCTCCCATTTCTCCCGCTACTCCTTTAAGGCCCGTGGTACCCGGTCGTCCTGAAACACCTGGGTAACCTGGTTCACCAGCATCGCCCCGAGCTCCTTTTAGCCCGTCTAATCCTCTCTCTCCATATAAAACGCTCAAGCCGATGTCACCACGTGAGCCTTTTTGTCCTTTATTAGCGGGGAATCCTTTGAGACCCCATTGGCCTGCACTTCCTGGTTCTCCAAAAGGTCCAACATCACCCTTTTCACCGACGAAGCCTTTGTAACCCATAGGTCCTTGGACACTTAAGCCTGGATAACCAGGATCTCCTCTATATCCTGGTAAGCCATCGTCTCCCAAACTTCCGCGTTCTCCCTTAGGACCTTGGAAACCTATAAAAAATAATGAATTAAGTCACGAGTAAAAGCTGATCATTAATAATTATAAACGTTTTATAAACGATATTATAATTTGAAAAAAGTTAGTATACCACATACCTTTTCTTCCTGGGAGACCTATATATCCCTTTTCACCTTTAACATTAAATTCGGCACCGATAGCTTCACCAGCTTCTCCGGGAAGTCCGTCCTCGCCTACATCACCAGGTTTCCCTCTAAACAATTACATATTTTTACAAGCTTTATATTACTTTCACCTGTCTGTTGTCTGTCTGTCTGTCTGTCTGTCTGTCTGTCTGTCTGTAATCAAATCTTGCAAGTTAAATTTGACCCACTTCCCGGTTTCCAATTGAGCTGAAAATTTGCATGCGTGTGTAAATCGGATGACAATGCAATATTTTTATGACATCGAGCTGATCTGATGATGGAGCTGGAAGGTGGCCAAAGGAACTCTGTCATAAAACAACGCAACCCCATCGAGTTTGGGCTCATTTGATTCGTCTTGACGAGTACTTTATGATGCAAGATGATAACAATAATTAAAGCTTGTTTTTAAAAAGTATTTTTTAAATTTCACTTGTTTACTAGTGAGCGCAATATGAGCTGAATATTTCTAGTGGGATGGACCTATACAAATCAATAATATCTTCTAGGTAGATCCACTCATTAGAAACTCTAAACGTAGTTAAATAATAATTGCGAATTTATTGGTAAACTCCATGTTATTGTTTATTAAAAACAAGTCATGTGGTATAATAAGAAATTGGCATAATAAGAATGTATAATTAAACAATAGTTAGTAACAAAAAGTCAAAGTTGTCTGTGTTATGTATGTATATTATTAATCGAGAATTTGTTGGATCTTACTTGATTCCGGTGTTTCCTTTTTCTCCATGGAGGAAGGCAACAGGTATTCTAGCTGATTGACCAGGTCGTCCGGGTTGGCCGTCTCTTCCCCTTGAACCATTGCGACCGGGGACGCCTGCGTCGCCAAATTCTCCCATGAATCCCTTGAATCCTCTTGGCCCAAAGTCTCCTCGAAGTCCAGGCCAGCCACTATCTCCGGGCAAACCGACCTCACCGATGAAACCTGTAGTTTATTATTATTTATTGAAAAGAGATCAAAGCTCAGCAGTGACTTTTAGGGATTTCAATTTATGGTCGTTATCAAGAGCGGATACAGAAGCATTGTAGAGTTACGAATTTTGGCGCTCGGTATAAACCGATCACACATACGAGAGGTCAAGATTGTAATTATTTACTCGGCGCTCGCATTCGGAGCGAGCTAAACACACACTCTCCTAATAAACTAATAACGGTGCACATAGTAGCGTATAATTTTAGCGATAACTTATATAGCCCCTAAGATTACAAATGTCACATACTCGTACCAGCTTTTATTATAACACATACCTACAAATAATTAATTTACCTAAATCTCCTGTGGGTCCCTTTTCAGCTATTGTCAAGGATTCAGGTGGTCTTCTAAGTATCCCTTTGATTCCTTTTGGTCCTTGTGGACCTGCTATTCCCGACGGACCAGTATTACCCTTGGATCCCTTTGAACCTGGTCTTCCAGAAATTCCAGATTGACCCTTTGGTCCTCGTGGACCAGGCAGACCTTCAAATCCTGGATATCCTCTTGGACCGGCAAATCCATCATCACCACTAGGGCCTTTAGGTCCAGGTAATCCTAAAATGAATGAATTATAATTATTAGATCTTTTTTACAAGCTTTTATTTACTTTCACCTGTCTGTTGTCTGTCTGTAATCAAATCTTGCAAGTTAAATTTGACCCACTTCTCGGTTTCCGATTTAGATAAAATTTTGCGTGCATGTATAATCGAATGACAATGCAATATTATTATGACATGGAGCTCATCTGATGATGGAGCTGGAAGGTGCCCATAGGAACTCCATAATTAAACGACCCCATCGAGTTTGGGCTCATTTGATTCGTCTAGACGAGTACTTTATGATGCCAGATGCTAATAATAATAAAAGCTTGTTTTTAAAAAGATTTTTTAAAATTTCACTGTATCATATTTATTCTTTTCAGCGGTCTAAATATTACATTTAAGGCACTGATAAAAATTATGACGGATTAATCAATTGATAGAAAATTTAACACAAAGATTATTTTTTGTAATAATTGTCAGCTCCTTACCTGACGGGCAGTAGGGACAATCATCTCCACGCTCTCCTTTATAACCGGGAAGACCGGGTATTCCAGGTGTACCGGGTTCACCAGGTGGTCCAGGGAGTCCGGGTGGGCCATCCTCTCCAGGGGGTCCTGCTCCGCGTACACCCTTGCCAGGAAAACCGGGAAGTCCTGGATCTCCGTGGTCACCCCTGTCACCTCGCCATCCTGGTATACCATCTAATCCAGATTCGCCATCATCACCAGGGGGTCCAACGACTGTTTCACCTTTAAAGCCTTTAGCTCCCAAAAATCCGGGTAATCCGGGTTGCCCACTAGGTCCCCTTAAGCCCGGAGCACCTTTCAAACCAGGATTTCCTGGTTCGCCCTTAGGTGACAAGCCTGGATTTCCTTCTCTTCCTGGGTAACCTATCTGACCCGGTACTCCCGAAGGCCCTTGGAAACCCGGAAGTCCGCGCTCTCCGTCTAATCCTGGTGATCCGACTGGTCCTGGAAAACCTTCTGGTCCTTGTGGTCCCATCGATCCTGGCATCAGTGGTTCGTCCAGTGTTTCGTCGAATATTCCTGGCTCTCCTTCAAAGCCTTGAGGACCTGGATTTCCTGGTCTGCCGTCTTCTCCTCTGCGTCCGTCGTAACCGTCTTCTCCGTTGTCGCCGGCTCTACCCGGCGCTCCTTTATCGCCTTTACGCCCAGGGCGACCGTCCGGGCCTCTATGACCGGGTTTTCCTCTCGGACCTTCAACTCCTTGATCACCGCGGTATCCTTGAAGGCCATTGTCACCGAATGGACCCTATAATAATTATAAACAAAGGACACATTAGCTACGCTTTATACCGTAAAGATACTTAACGAATATTCGTTCATATGCTAAAATAAATATTACTTACTGGGTGACCCACAGATCCACGCTCTCCCTTGATTCCTTTAACGCCCCGTGATCCTCTTAAACCCTTCTCTCCTCTATTACCCTTGGTAATAATTGAAAGGTTTCCTCGAACTTCGTCTATTGCAAATATTTTCGCTGGCCTGCCCGGTTCACCAATTTCACCTTGTTCTCCCTTCACACCTTGCGGGCCAAGAGTTTGATCACCTACATCGCCTCTGTATCCTGGTTCACCACGAGGACCCATTATTCCCTAAAACAAATGCATGCAGTATTTTAGTAACAATTTTATTTAATTTCGACTCTTACAAAAAAAAAACAAGTAGCTTAGCGTTAATTACCTCGTCACCGTCCTCTCCAGGTTCTCCGCTGTCACCTTCGAATCCTCGTAGACCTATAGGTCCCATTTCACCAGGTCGGCCCGGTACACCTGCGTCACCTTTAGCTCCTCTAGAGTTGACTCCTCCTTCTCCGGCTAAACCTTGAGGCCCCTTCTCTCCGCCAGGTCCAGGTGGACCCCTGTCTCCAGGGATACCCATTATACCAGGAACTCCTTCCAGACCATCGACACCGCTACACCCGTCCAAGCCTTCTACACCGATGACACCTTGTGGTCCTTGAATACCCTAATTAAACGTAAGTTTTGGGTATTAATCGTTTGAATATTAATTACAATATTATAATAATACTAGCTGCGGCCAGCCTAGCCCAGCGATTTTACCCGCTGCCTATGTGTTATTCCAGGGTCTAAGCTATCTTTATACCAAATTTCAGCTCAATCGGTCTACCCGTTTAGGCGTGAGTAAGTAACAAAAAACACACAAACTTGCGCATTTATAATATAAGTTTGATTATATTATATGAATCGATTAAGTTATAACATATTAGAATTATCTGAAGAACATTTAAAAATGTAAGCAAGTAATTTGCTAGCTTTTTAAATATTATTTTCTGGTTCATGATAAATTATAATATGATTTGTGTTATATTAATTTTATATACCTGCATTCCTGGATATCCTCGACGTCCATAAGGACCATCGGCGCCCTGTAATATAAAAGATTAATAACATTATATTAATTTTGATAAATTAACAACAACACAAACGATTAACAAATAATGTTTAAAGATTTTTACTGCAATAGAACGAGTTCATGTAGTAATTTAAATGTAGTATGAGCTAACAGCGACGATTGAGAAAAATGAGGTCAATCTTATATGTAGGTACCTCCTCGCATTTGACATACAATAGATTTTTATTTGCAATAAAAATGAAGCGTTATAAGTATATTTATTATTAAAACAGCAACTAGTGCAATAAAATTAAAAGAGAGCATCAAAAGTACGAAGACTGGAATTTCCTTAAGTATCGGTATCCAATAGCTATAAATATTTCGAGTATTCCCAGGACTTTTGATACCGAGATTTCCCACAGCATTCCCTAGTCGATAGTCTTGATTCTAGATGGACAGATGACATCAAGAGAGAGCCGGAAAATGAATGGATGAGAGCGACAAGGGACAGCCCAATAATGGGCAATTGAAGTCTGATGATAATGACGAAGATGCTCTAGGCGGTAATGATTAAATCATTAATTGGTGTTAATACTCCAACAGAACAGGTTACCCTACTTACACTGCCAGAGTCAAATCACAATTTTATAGGTTGTGTGGCGAACCTATATATAGCAGTTTCAGGTCGCCGAGATTAATACAGAGCCATGACCTAACGACTGCCTCCTACATATCTTATAGAAAACAGCCGGGACTCACGTGCCTTCCGAAACACGGTAGCGTCCAGGCGAACTTATTGCCACACACTGAGATTTGAACCCAGGGTCTCCGGACTAAAACCCGCCACACTGGGCCACGGACGCTACACAATGAAACATAGACACTACATGATGAAATATTTGAAGCAGTTACCCGTTCTCCCTTGTCGCCGGGGTCGCCTCTGTCGCCGTATTCGCCAGCCTCTCCGGACAGGCCCGGTCGGCCATCAATCCCGTCCGGTCCGTAGTCACCCTGCAGGCCAGGGATGCCGGAGTAGCCCCGCTCTCCTGGGTCCCCCTTCAACCCGTTGCATTTGCATAGTGCTGCCGTGTTGTTGCATACTACCTGCAAAAACATGTCATTGTTAATTCACTGGTTATAGGCAGTTCTGTTGTAAGCATAGTCCTGTTGGGTGGTGAAATCACTTTTCCGTCTATACTTGCTACATTGCTTTATTACAAGCTTTATATTACTTTCACCTGTCTGTTGTCTGTCTGTCTGTAATCAAATCTTGCAAGTTTAATTTGACCCACTTCCCGGTTTCCAATTGAGCTGAAAATTTGCATGCGTGTGTAAATCGGATGACAATGCAATATTTTTATGACATCGAGCTGATCTGATGATGGAGCTGGAAGGTGGCTATAGGAACTCCGTCATAAAACAACGCAACCCCATCGAGTTTGGGCTCATTTGATTCGTCTTGACGAGTACTTTATGATACAAGACGATAATAACAATTAAAGCTTGTTTTTAAAAAATATTTTTAAAATTTCACTTGTGTTCTCTACTACATTCTCTTTTTCGGTAATATTTTTTTTTTTTTGCAATAGGCGTCTAAGCGTAGACGATGAATGAGTTCGGTTAAATAGTAGATACTACCTATATGTTGCCACGTCCTATGAGGATATCTAGCTGTTACTATTCTTTGGTCTTTAAATTCGCTTAGAATCTATACTCTCTTGCGCACAACATAAAAAAGGCCTAAGCATGTAGTGGGATATAGACGGTCAATGATGATGGATGACGACGATTCACAGCTTATTAGATCTTGTACAATAAAAACTGTAGATACTCGTAATAATATTAGACGTATATTTATTAAATAAAAACTAGCGCAGTGAAAATATTAAGAATCCGTGTAATCCAATTAGATCGGGCCATTATGTTCCCGGCCAGCAACAATGCACGTGCCTTATCGTCGGGGCCTGTAACATACTTACGGGAGAAGTCACTTTACTTCCCCTAACGTCAATAACGTACTGTTTCTTATAAAACATTAAATGAATTATATGTCTGCTTAATACGAGTAATTTATTGTAAAATATCAAATATAGACAGGAAGTAATTGTTCAAATTTCATTATTTAATGATATCAATAACATTTATCTGTAAACATGTAAGTACTTTTCACCACATTACTGTATTGTGCCTAAAATTATCTTGCGTATTATAATGAGATATGCGACAAATTAGAGAAACGCATAATAACTTAAACGTTCTATGTCTCTAAAAACATTTTATTTTTGTCAGCTTATAGTGACTGTCGTTAATATAAGCTTAGCCAACACCTATTTTTGTCTCTAATCTAACTGTACAAAAAAGTTCAATATTTTATTCATAAGCATTATAATCTATTATTATTATATACATTTGCTATTACATAGCTCATGAGGGTATAATAACCCACAACCTGAATAAAATAAAACCAAGTCATAGCTTTACAATTTTTGCTACAGAGAATGGTAATATATAATATCTATAGAGGACACACGAAATTGCGTGGGCACTAAAACGTTCTGCATCTATATGACTTAAATTTTAACTATTATAACACAACTACAGATTTCCAGACCACACAACTAGGCAATCCTAAACTATTAAAATGAGTTTTGCAGAATCATTTAAGACGGATGATGTCACTCTCTTCATTGCATCATCATCTTGATAGCATGTTCATAATATAGATAAAAATTAAACATAGGTACCTACTGAATACTGAATGCATGGACGAAGAAAATATACACAAAATTATTATATTAGATGGTATTTTCAAACGAATTCCCAATAAGGAGAAAAGGTTCACAATTAGACAAAAACGTTTTATTTATTACAAGCTTTATATTACTTTCACCTGTCTGTTGTCTGTCTGTCTGTCTGTCTGTCTGTCTGTCTGTCTGTCTGTCTGTCTGTAATCAAATCTTGCAAGTTTGATTTGACCCACTTCCCGGTTTCCAATTGAGCTGAAAATTTGCATGCGTGTGTAAATCGGATGACAATGCAATATTATTTTGACATGGAGCTGATCTGATGATGGAGCTGGAAGGTGGCTATAGGAACTCTGTCATTAAACAACGCAACCCCATCGAGTTTGGGCTCATTTGATTCGCTTTGACGAGTACTATATGATGCAAGATGGTAATGATAATGAAAGCTTGTTTTTAAAAAGTATTTTTAAAATTTCACTTGTTTTTATGTATGTTCAGCGATTACACCGCAGTCTTAAAAAATCTTATAAAAGTATCTTATAATTCGTTTAAATTATATCGAAACGGGCGCATTGGATTATGTTTCTATGTTTATTTATAAATACAGATTATTTTTAAATAGAAACCCCTATTCTTGAAAATGATAACTAAATGGTAAAATATCTGAATTTGAAACCTTTGAAGATGAATATGCAAAGGCAAACAAAAACGCGTATCGTGCGCGAACTGGAATCGTGTATCATAGCCAGCTCACATTATGCCGTGCCTTGAGACATTGTATGTCAATAATAGATGTGCATTTTCTTATACTTATTTCAAGTAGAGTATAAGTCCAAACTCTACATTAACCAAAAATTGTAATAAATAAAAAATGACATTAGATTGCTTATAAGAAAGCGCTACTGTAAATGTGGCTAAAAGCGTTTGCCGAGATTAGAGCTTTTTGGTCACCCGCTGTTTCCACAAGGCACCTCGATAACTTCTTGAATAACGTTATAAGAATAAAATTATATTTCTGTCCAGAAATTTCACTGACCTATAATAACAAGTTTGGTTCGCTGCGCCATGTATCTTACTAATATTATAAACGTGAAAGTTTGTAAGAATGGATGTCTGGATGTGTGTTTGTTACCCTTTCACGCCTAAACGGGTGGACCGATTGAGTTGAAATTTGGTATACAGATAGATTAGACCCTAGAATAACACATAAGCTAAAAGAAAAGCGAAAAACATGTAAAACCGCTGGGCGCAGCTAGTTTAGTTATAAACCCAAGTGATAGGTGGTATAGTGGAATAGAGTTCAGAAAACAGTTAAAAAAAAAGTGAATTGCGAATCGAAGACTTACTTAAATTTGCAGCGTTTATAAACTGCAAGCTACGCCCAGTGATTTTGCCCCTGAAAAAAGCCTACGAGTATAACATTGGCTACCTGTAACACAAATTGGCCCTATAGGATTGGCGATTCTAGGCTAGGCTACCTACATTCTACATCCCAAAATCTTTTCCGCCTAATCGATCCAGCCGTTTTGGCATTAAAAGGGTAATAAATATCCAACCATCCATACAAACTTTTGCATTTACAATATATATAGGTAATTATGTTAGTATAATATATTGTACCTAGTCGCTTGATCATCGGTAGCGCAGTCAAGAGTGCCTAAGAATTCCGTGCTTGAAATCCTATTGGAATTAGAATGCGCATTGTTTAATAAAGCTGTCCATATAAGCCTCTACTCGGAATTACATTTGTGTATAGGAGACACCATCTATGCTTATTTAGATGCCATTTGAAACGTATAATTTTTGCAGTTGTCGGTGCGACTAAATTTGCATGACGATGCGTTGCAATTGAGCTTCTCGGCGTTCCAAGCGTCGTGAGGCGTTCATGGGTGTGCGACTTTTCAATTAATAGTTTATTACCTTGGCGACTATTATGCCTTGTTAATTTTTAGCGAATTTAAATTGGGTGATATATTATCATCTCGCGACCCCGCGATGCTGTAATGGGAATCTTCATGATCTCTACATGCGTATGTGTTGCACATCTAACATCAGCTTATCTTAAATCACTTTAAGCAATTGCGAGACTGTGACCTATATTTTCAGTAATTGTTTTATTTTTGTGATCACGTGTTGGGAGTTTTTGTTAAGTTGTGCATAAAAGCTGCTGCTAAAAAAGTTAGAGCGTTAAGTACGCACTATCCAAATTCTTATAAATTTTGTATGGAATCTAACACTAAATATTTTAAGATTTCGGATGACCATCCAAAATGTTCTAAAACTACATAGAAGAAATTCAAAAATAATCATACACATAAGAATTTTTGTATAAGTGGGTACATTGCTTGAAAGCTTTTAAGTCGTAAGGATTTTATACTATCTACTAAATAGATACTATAAGTTCTAATATTACTTCTTGCATACAAATTAATAACCTCCTGTTTTGAAGTCGATTAAAAAATTATATATTTTCAACATATGACATCATATATTATGGGGACAAGCGATTATAGAACGAGTGAGTCATTAGTGCAATTCAAGGAACAGGCTGGATAAACAATCATTGCAGTGTCCAAGGCGATAACAGCCATTCGCACATCCCGCACCCCGGCCCCGCACCACTCGTCGCCTCGACTCGACACCCCCACACCACGTGCTATATTAATTACATTTATATATTAATGTCCTTTCAATATGTGGAACATGCACTTCATATTGATACTCTGTACGTGATTCAATCCTAAACGATTTGTTAACTAACTGCTATATTATTTTTACAAGACAACGTTTTTTTTTGTGGCATTGCCTTTGTTGGGAAATCAAGGAAACAATACTACTACAGCAGTAAAGCAGTATAAAGAACACTTGTATTAACCATAGATCGGGCACACGTCAATCTGAAGCAAAAAATCCAAGTTCTGCCAATACTATCTTCGCTTCTTTCGCATTTTATGTATATTGTCGCCTAATTTATGTTGAATCCTACTGACTAATTTTATAAATGCGAAGGTGCTGTTTTAACACCTATAGGATTGAATGACAAATAAGTTTATGAAAATTATCTCAATTTTTATCGATTCAATCATATTGATCTCATTGAACCAATATTATGGACTCATTTGATTTTAATGAAACAATACAATAAAAAGCTAGGCTTCGCAATGAGAGAGACTATCTAGCGTTTGTTGCCAACAATATCGATAAATTAGTTATACTTTATCCATATTATTATTTTTCTTTTTGACAGCTCGATGGTTATAATATTGCCGATTAATTATCGTAAGTATATTGCCGATATTATCCTAATGTAATTAGGTATCTTGTAAAAATATGTTATGATTATTTCACTACATTAGACACAGAACGACGTTTCTCACTTTGTTGCATAACTCAACCGTGTATTAAACAACAGATTGAGGAATTTCCTTTAATAACTCTACCACGGTAAAGACTCCCTAGAAGCGATTGAACTCAAGGTTGCAAGCGACCATTAGTTTGCAACTATTTGGGGTAGGGTTCGGTAGGCAGCGAGGTGCCGAATAAACGTTTTTATGCAGTAAGCTTCCGAATAATGATTGTGAATTAGTAAAAATATCACAAAGTGTTTAATTCTTTTTGATATTTTGAGTAATTTACAATAAATAACGCCTATTCGGCACCTTGGTGCCTACCAAACTCTACCCAAATCGTTGCAAACTTGCGCGACCTTAAGTTCAACCGCTTCTAGGGAGTCACATTACTGTATATCTCTTTACCGTGACTCTACGGTTCAACGACAAACATTTTATAGTTGCTTATAGAGATTGACCACCGACCACCAGTGTAAATTAGCCAATACGCTTCTGATGAACCTGTCATCGATCTATTTTGAATACAATGTAACTATGTCAAATTATAATTAAAAAATATATAGAGCAGGTTTGTTTAGAGATTTACGAGCGTTTGCCGGAATCTGGTGACCCCGGCGCTGCACGGCGACTCATAAACGCGTTCTCGATAGGTGCGCGTACGTAATCCGTGGTGAATAGGCGGGTAAAGCTTTGGCAAAGGATAGGGTTATCATTGTCCAAACAAGCTTACTTTTAGGACAATAAAATATAATACGATCTTTTTTAAATAAGTTTAATTAAAAAATTGTTAAAGTAGCTAAATAAATAAGAATAGCTCTATAATATTAATAGCTTAAACTATTGTTTTTTCTTAAGTACCTTAAAAGTTAAAACATAATAAACCACGACTTTACTATGTTTTTTTTATATTTAGGTATAATATCTTTTTTAGTTTTAGCTATGTATTTTATTCGGAAGCTCTACTTTTAAGGTAAAATATTGCATCTGTATATACTATAGGAGGAAACACAGAATTTGTAGACATCCTCCAAGAAATATTTTATTCACGGGAGAGAAGCCGCGAGCATAAGCTACTTCTTATTATCTATGCGCTACTCTAACATAAGTTAGTCATAGCGTTGAGCTGAATAAACAAATAAGTAAGCTATGTATCTAAAACCAAAATCTATCAGAGCGCGTCCAGATGTTATGTATGGAAAAAATCCTGTTTCGTCGAAATGTTTAATTAAGATCTTTCCAAACACTTGATGTTGGGTTATATTAATCACATAACACTAGTATTTGTATAGTCAAAATTTAATTTAACGGCCTGTGAGATTGAGAAAATGTTTCAAGCGTATTTTAGTCGTGTGCCCGGCTCTGTTCTACTGGACCTTTTTCGAGATGGAGTGGAAAAAATGGCTTCCAAGCGACCATTTATTTGAAGTTAATACACTTTTCCTCGAAAAAGAATAAGTACCTAGAGTCGGGGGCTGACTAAAATACGGGTGTTAAACTTTGGTTCGGCCTAAAATCTGGTCCAATTTGGCAGCCCTGTAGCTGAAGCAAACCGAGCTTCGACATGACGTCAACCCCTCGTTAACATGCTGTTTTAATATTTGCCAGTTTAATTTTTTTTTTCTATTTAGCTCATGGTTTTTAAGAACATTCGAAAAATTGCTTTTAAGTTTTTAAACATCTGACACATTGTGTGTCAGATTCAGTTATGTTGTGGTCCAGCATCTAAGAAATATTTGACCCATAATTCTAAAAGTAAGATCCGTGAAAAGTTATTTTGCCCATTTCACTCACTAGAGCATGGCAAAAATGGCGGGAGAAGTTTTTTTATCTATTGTAGTAAGTATTATATATTTAATTTCTTAGCTTTTTCATTATTACCCGGATACCAAATAATACGTATATCTACCTAATTGAATTCGAGTTTTCGACCAGGCTGAGCAAACGTCTGCAAAAAATCATACTAATCGGAATTTGCATAACCTATGTACAACATAATATTTCTTGGAATTCAGATGCATGTGTATAAAATAAGGTATAAGTTTAGGTAGGTGTCATGTTACGCGATGTACCTAGTACCTGCAAATGTGCGATCTAGCGACTATGTTGTTAGGTATACATTACATGCGCATATATGTAAGCATAGGCGGATCCAGGATTTGGTTCTGGGGGGGGTGTCTTGTGTCTTCCAAGGTGCAGACGGGCAAAAATATTATAAAGCTCGCTCTGAGATGTTAAAAAGTTTAAACACCCTTAATAACATGTGCGCGAGCAGCTAGCTGCGAGCGCCGAGAAAAAAAATATAATCTTTACCATGAAATATGTGCAAAATTCGTAACTCTACAATGATTCTGGGGGGGGCCTTGGCCCCCTGCCTCCCCCCCCTAAATCCGCCTATGTATGTAGGTATATAGGTTCGTCACAGAGTTTTCAGCAATCTCTAGCATTCAGTCAGCGACCTATTCTAAATATAGAGTAGCAGAGTAATAGCCGTTCAGCTAACTGGCTTTTGTTGCCGCACTGAAACTATTGACCTATTTCACTTTGCTGGAAGTAAGCAATAACTTTCAGTGCATTGCTCGCGACCATAAAACCGACTCGCGAGTGACCGACTGTTAAAGCGGTTCATTGCGGTAGGTGAACGTTTCTACTCTACTAGTATGATCTATTTTCATTGTTACACGTAGCTGTTTGTATTTTCAGTCACAATGTAAAGTTTTTGATTGTGTTTCTAAAGCGGGTCTGTCTTAAACAAGGACAATGGAAGTCTGCAAAAGTGTTAGTGGTTTACACTGTCGTAAAATTATCCACTAAATAGAGTTTCATCTAAATATATAAAAGGAAAGAGTGACTGATTGACTGATCTATCGCACAGCCCAAACGCCTGAACAGATTGGGTTAAAATTATGAACACAAATAGATTTTATGACGTAGACCTCCGCTAGGAAAGAATTTTGCTACGCGGTGAAAGCTGCAAGTGTAAGCTAGTATAATATAAATATAGACAAATATGCTAAATCTGGAATAGACGAAATGCAATTCAGCAGACTCATATTAAAAGCTCCGTCCTATCCGGTTATCCCATTTCTTGACTAAATATCTGTATAGGTTCATAGTTATCACTCGGCACAAAATTTTACCCGTTCAATGAGTTATTTATAAACAAAACTGTAATGTGAGAGTCGATATCGACGAAACGTAAAAATTGAGGAACATGGAATACTTCCTCTAGGGTTCAATGTTCTGTGTACGTCAGGGCGATAAAACAGCGAGTCATGAATGAGCCCGTGCATTGACAGGGCGACTCACCCCAGAATAAAGTAGCCAACTCGGACGTTGGACAACGTGAGATATTCAACGTATCAATATGTAATTATTTATTACATTTTGCCTAAATACATTCAATATGTTATGTGATTGACACATAGATAAAAATTGTTTAGAGTGAGCTCGGATAGGCGGCAGAGTCTTAAAATAGAACTTCAAAACGTTAAATTGATTAGCAAAAGTCCATTGTAGCTTACTTGAATTAATGCATTTTAAATTATGCACTAGGAATAATAGCAGCGTATTATTATATGATTATCGTAAACGAAACGAAACTTTAAAAGTAAACCGACAAAATCCGCTTGAAAATCGCGGGTATCAGCTACTGATATACAAGTTATCATCGTGGCACACAAAGCCTTATATCACTAAATTCCGACACGAGATCGTGGGAGTTATAATTATTTCGGCAATAATTGCAAAAATTGTGTTATGTACCTAACGACAAGTTGATAACAGTTTCCTGCGGCGTCGATAACAGAAGCTACTGTTTGTGTCGCGACCTCGTTTCCAGAGCTTTGCGGTTGGAAGCTGATTTTGACCCAATTTAACTGTATGATCACATCACTCGCATAATTCTTCGCAATCGCCATAAAGTACATAGGTATCATTATAATATAATCTTGTTCCCGGAAATGATAAACGGAAGCTCGAATTCCGTGAAGTTGAGTTATAGTTTTCTGCTCTCGATATTACATGAATAAAATAGGTATTTATATACTCACCTTACATATTTCTATGATTATACCTACAATTGAAAATGGTTTTAAAAGTAAGGTGTAGTGGTTAACTCTTAAAATTAAAAACGCATTTATTCAAATAGGCTACAGCTACAAGAGTAGAGAGTTTAAATGATGTAAAATTCTAGGTGCACTGTTCAAAAATATATTATGCGCATCATATACACTAGTAATTTTTAATAATATAATTATTTAAATATTGAAAGCCAAAATTCGCGAAATTTAAAAGTATATTGCCACCTTAAAAATAACATGAGTAATAGTAATTTAATAAAATATAAAAAACATTATTAACCCATTAGTGCATAACGTCCGATAAATCGGACGTCAAAAAAATTGTTATTTCAGGATTTATATATATTTTATTCAAGGTTTATCCTTTTAAAACAGTAGATTAATATATATTCAAACGTGGCAACACTGTTTTTATAAAATGTATTAACGCGCATATGCGTCAGTTGTCCAAATCGCAAAATAGCGGCGCGCTGTCAAAATTCTTGGCGGCGAAGGTAAGATTATTTTGTGTTTTTCTTGTATTTTGATTAGTGTTATGGGTAAAAAACGGATATTTTGATTGCTAAACTATTAGACTACTTATTTTCAATATAAGTTTTATGTAGCCATTGTTATTTTGAATGCTATGCTTGCGAATTTTGCACTGTCCGATATATCGGACGCCATGCACAGCGGATACTGCATGTGGTGTTTTGTAGAATTGTTATAGGTTGCAAGTTCATGAAATATTATCTGTTTTGGAGTGTGAGGAGTATGATTATTATACAGAAAATATAATTTACGTTGAGCCCCCTATTGAGAATGCTGATCAGGTCACTGACTGTTTACATCTTTGAGCCTGATGAGACACCTGAAGGAGCTTGGCTATTATGCTACAGGGACCTTGAAAGCAAAACACACTGAGAACTGCACGGTCAAAGATGTAAAACAATTCAAGAAGAATATGCTGGTGGAATAATGTTGTCATAGTAGCCACTAGCTTTGAAATCCTCCAATTACATCTGCAACCCGCTGGTCAAACGAAAAGAAAGCCGAAGTGCAAGTTCCTCAGCCATCACTTATTTCATATTACAATAAGTATATGGGTGGAGTAGACAAATGCGACCAGGCTGTGGCAAATTTACGAACTCGGATGCATATAAAAAAGTTGTGGTGGTATTTGCATATTTAGTAGACGTTTCGGTAGTAAAGACCTGATTACTTGCACGAAAGAATGGCTGCACAAGAGACACTCACGAGTCCTTATTAGTTTTTAGATGTTTCATAGCAAGAAGCTTACTTTCTGCACATGGCACACAGCTACATCAAGGTCGCAAGCCAACAAAACCATTATCTACAATGAGATACGACGGTAAAGAACATTGGCTGGTCCCAATAAATACTGAAAGTCGCGTCGGTGTGCAAACCAATGTAGAGGGAAAAGTAAATTTCGGTGTCAGAAATGTAATTGAGGCGTTCATCCGTGGCATATCACATTATAAATTAAAATATATTTAGTTTCTGTTGCATTTTATAATACATTTCTTCATAAAATCTGTACTTTTATTTTAACCTTTTTTACATCAATAATAGTGTCCGCCGTGCATGACGTCCGATTTATCGGACAGGCTATAAAATCTGAATGTTCACATGAACTAAATATTTTTTGTCAGTTAATTGTCAAAGACACTCTAAATGATAATATATTATAGTGATCATAATAAAAAGCCGTTAAATAAACTTTATGCACTAATGGGTTAATTGCTTATTATAGTAGTAGTAGTAATGATAACGAAACTAACAAAATAACCAAGATTGAGGAAACGTTAAAAGTTAGGTAGTCTAAATTCAGTAAGTAGGTCACAAAGTACTTATTTGATATATTTTGTTATACGGATCCCCAGTTAATCGGTTTGTATTCATCCGAAACGTTTATCATAGGTTACAACCTTTGAAAAACTAAAATTGGTTTAATTAGGTTGTCTCCATGATAACATATCATTATTCGCCGAAATATGAACGATTTAAGCTTTAATTGTCAACTTTATTGTAATCATAATAGTTACTGATAATATTATTGATAGTTAAATTATGTATTTACACGTGAATTAAATATAGTCGAGTGTTCGATATCTATAATACCTCTAGCCCTCTATTAGATATACAATATTCTAATGTATCACATTCAAATTTCAAATAGGCTATCATTAAGCACTTTTCCCTACTTCCCATGGTCACAGCATGACGAGTCAAGGGCTGGACCGATTTCTGAAGTTCACCTTCAGAAAAGGCGAATAACTGAGTACATACTGTTGTCGAACTAGTCGATTTTTAAGTTGGCTCCATTTAAATCTAGCAAATATATTTAAAAATTTGTTTTATTCAACGATGGCTCTTCGGTTGGGGATTTCGATGGTGTTCTTAAATCAAACTAGTCCATTTTTGACTTGACTCCCTTTGGATCTAGATGTGCAAATATATTACAGGATGTCAGCTAGTATATGATAAATAATGTGCGTCAAGATGAACCAAGTACGTAAGTTTTATTTTAGTACATAAGAAAACTTATAGCATTTTTGGGTCACGAGGCTACAGTATGATAACATATTGTTGTTGCCACTTGATATAATATACCAAATAAAAACTTCAACGATAACAGTTCAAAGGTTACCGTAACATCGGATACTAGAGCAACGTTTCTTAACAGTTTTAATTTATCAACACTTCTGTATAATAAAACACTTGGTGATAATATGCAAATTGGTTAGCTTTCAATCGAAGAACTCAATGAAAATTAAATGTTCTATTTTAATTGGGTTAAGGTATAACCCAATAATAAAAAAAAAAAGACGTGTGGCACTCGGAGACTGCCGCGGTAAAGCTATTGCATAGCATTTTTATCTATAGATGGAAAAACTAAAAAGTTTCAGCGCTGTGCCGGTCGGAGTGGGGGGTGTTAGGTTTTTTCGTTACGGAATTTCTGGATTCGGTCCCCACGCTCAAGGCCCGCGATAGAAGCTATGCAATAGCTTAACAAAAAATAAACGTAAGACCAGTGTACATTATATGACCTATTTGCTCCGTATATAATAACACAAATCTTATTATAATTGGGGTTTATACGAGTATACTCCGACAAATCCTTTCGTTAGGTCATGTAACAGGCTATGCTGGAATTTGGAGTCATGGCGGCCTGAAACTGTAACATGTACGAGTAGGTTGACACAACATATTATGCTCGTATTTGTGATTTGACTCTGACAGTGTAACTAGGGTAATTATAAACCCCAAGTAGAGTATAAACCCCAAATAAATCTTATGGGAAACAACCAAAAACCAACTGATTTAGCTTCCAAACTAATTTACAAACTGCTACCCGCCGAGCAGAACCGTCGATTTTTTCGGATATTGTCTTCTTTAGTAAAATCTAATTGCAGTCACTATGTCTATTTTAAAATTTTAACCAATTTATAAGCAGCCTCGCTCTTTTTATTTTATAAAAAATAGCGAATAAGAATATGGTAGTAAACCTAACTCTTTGCAAAATATTCTGATTTTTGCAAAGACATTAGGTTGTTGCCTTAGCATGGGTATAACTTATTTTAATTCACTTTTTAGTGGGCATTTTATATTGGATAATAATTAATAGTTAGCAAGCGAGGAAGACATGCTATTGATACTGATGCCATGTAATTTTCTATGCAGAGGTTGTATATTTGTGAATCCCCTGTTAAAACGCTTGTGTAAGTTAAATTTGAAAGGGGATTTTCCCTTACACCATGAATATTATATTTTCATCTCTATTAAGTATTAAAAAAAAAACAAAATTCAAAAAGGGCTATTTATAAACTCTACCAGGGCCGGTAACGCTCCATTAAGACTGGTGACTATTAGTGTTGGGTCCATAGGTAATAAATAGTATCTATTCTTTGCCATAGGCGTCAGTAATCACTTAACATCAGGTAGGCCGACTGCTTGTTTGCCGCTCTTTACCTATATAATACTGGCGGACCCGCGCGCACTACGTTGAGCCTAACTAAAAATGATCAATCTTTCTCTACTATATTCCGCATGTATTATACATATAAACCTATTCCTCTTGAATCACTCTATCTTTAAAAAAACCGCATCAAAATCCATTGCGTAGTTTTAAAGATCTAAGCACACATAGGCACAGACAGACACGGGGTGCGACTTTGTTTTATACTTACTATGTAGTGAAGTGATATGTTTCGGCTAATGTCCGAAGTGCGGCTACACCTAGGTTTAGCCAGTTAAACCTAGGTGTAGCCGATCACTGTCAAATTTTATGACATCACCATACAACAACTATTAAACATGTTTATAACAACTTATCTCACGTTTTAAACGGGTGATGCCGAATATACATAAATCTTCTATACCTAACTTTAACCAACTGCGGTCGGCTACACCTAGGTTTAACGGGCTAAACCTAGGTGCAGCCGTAACATATATTATCTTAGGTACTAATATTATAAACGTGAAAGTTTGTAAGAATGGATGTCTGGATATCAGGATGTTTGTTACTCTTTCACGCCTAAACGGGTGGACCGATTGAGCTGAAATTTTGTATAAAGATAGCTTAGACCCTGGAATAACACATAGGCTACATAAGTACTGCGGGTAAAACCGCTGGGCGCAGCTAGTATTATATAAAAAAAATATCAAAATGAAACGGCAAGTGTAATAATATCGTGAAACATTTAATTGCCGCTGCCATGACATCAATGTTTTATAAATGATAGCCTTTGTATCCAAGTTGGTATGTGAATACATTATCATCAAAGTTTTTAAAAACCGTCATTTTTGTTGTGATGAGGCTAATCGGACTGAGAGGTCAAGCGATTATTTCATCTGCCTCGACTTCATTAACGTTTATTCTTAAATATCATTCTAGGTATATTTATTTAGGTATGTGATAAGAGTTTTAAAATCTTTTATTGTAGGCTTATTAGTATATAGGTATTATGTAATATTTTAAATTTTATATGTGTATTAATACGCTACTTATCAAATAGGTACCAAATGGACCATTTCATATTGTAGAGCTTTTTGTTTTTTTTATGATAGTAGATGAACTTGTTGTTCCCTTCATGTTAAGCGATAACCAATACCCTTTACAATATAGCTTATAAAGAAGTGCAGTGGTTACCATCATCTATTTTGCTTTTAAGTAAATAACAATATATGTATATCTAACGTAGATTCTAATGAATCGTTAATTCATTTGTAAAAATTTAAATAAAAAGGTATTAAGAAAATATAGTTCAAGTAAAATCAAAATCAACTATATTTCGATATTCTATATTAGAATAATGCATCTCTAATTTACAGACAAAACACACATCTGCAGTTCATCTTGGGCTAATACTAATGGCGTTCTTATCGCTTAAAGGTTTTGCTTCTAGGTAACAAACATGAAAGGAATAGTTTCAGCATGATGTTGGTATGCTAGTCCATTTCAGTTATTTATTTTATAAGTTATATTTTTTTGCGAAAACATTCACGCAAATGGCTGATAATAATTATGCTAATTATAACTTATCTAAAAGTTAAACAGACAACAAAATTACGATACCATGTCATTGAACAAATAGTGACTGGGGGGTAGGTATGTAATAAATATGCTAAGCGCTAGACGGACTACGTGCTATATAGGCTTCCACAGTAGGGACTGGTAAATGGAACATTAACTGCTCTATCTTTCAGTGGCAATATCTCCGGAACTAATAAAATAATAAAAGAAAGTTCATGGTTAAAACCATATAGAATATATAGGTAGGATGATTGATTGATTGATGATTTGATCTTGATTTTTTCAGCGCTTGATAACTAGTAGTTAACTCAACAAAATTCTTGAACAAATAGGCGGAGTTTAAATGATAATATTTTACTCTCTATTCTAAGCTCGCGAACCAATCTCTGCTCTTTTTAATTTTAACTTTAAATACAGATTACAGGACGGAGATAAAAATTTAAAACCAATCACTAATCATGTCTAATTCGAATTGTGATATACATACGTCGTTTTGGCTTCACAAAGACTTTGGGGAATAAGTTCCTAATTCCACATTTTGAGTTATATTCGTAAAATTTACTTATTAATATAAGTAGGTGTATCTCTCTGTAAAACCACGGTAAAGAGATATTATACAGTAATTTGACTCCCTAGAAGCGGTTGAACTCAAGGTCGCGCGGGTTTGCAACCAAGTGGGTAGGATTCGGTAGGCAGCGAGGTGCCGAATAGGCGTCATTATAGTGAATTACTCAAAATATCAAACATAATTAAATACTTTATGATATTTTTACTAATTCACAACCATTATTCGAAGACTTAATGCATAAAAACGTCTTTCGGCACCTCGCTTCTTGCCGATCTCTGTCGACCGCGTTGCAAACTCGCGCGACCCGCTTCTAGGGAGTTAAATTACTGTGTATATCTCTTTACCGTGGTAAAGCTCTAGATAATATTTTTTTATTATTTTTAAAAGTATTTCCAGTTTAGTATAACAAAATAACAACAAATATTATATAACAAGATATTATTTTTAAAACACAAAGTATATTTGTATTTTGGAAACCCTTTGCTATTTTTTAGTGTCTCAAAAACTACTTACTACTTTTTTAGAGCTTTACTGACATAAATTTTCCAAAAGGAAATTATACGCATATACCTCTATACTTATTTCAAAATTTATTGTTAGATTTTTCTACGCGAGCAAAGCTGAGAGCTTTGCTGAAAAATCCTGTCTTAGCGGAGGTGTACGGTACCTGTCTGTATTCCAAATTTAGTAGACAAGTTCTAATAATATTTTCCGTTTAGGCGGAAAGAGGTAACACCAACAGTGCCAGTTATTCTACCGCCTGAGCAGTGATGTGCAAATATCACTGTGCTCCGGTAGGAGGGCACTGTAGCTAGTGAAATTACTGGGCTAAAGAGTCTTAACATCTCATGACTCTTGAGTAAGAAGCGTTGGTGCAGTGCTCCTAGAATTTCACATAATTGTGAAATCCTGGGTAACACTGTACTGATTATGGGCAGCCGTTATCTCTTAACATCAGGAGAGCGTCTTGCTCGTCTTCTACTTCATCACATAAAAAAAAAAAACCACGCACACAGATATCCTTACTTTCGCATTTATAATATCAGTAGGATAATAATTATATTTGAACTTAGTAAACATATTACAAACGTAAAAAAATCATGAGTCAAAACGGAATCTCTGAACAAAAAAGAATATTTCTAAGCGGTTAATTTAATTAACCGGAACGCTTTTCCTCTTTCTGAAGTCGTTAAATAATTGTAAATTACTTTACAATATTCGAACCCGAATGTCACCATTTTAGAGCTTAAAGAATCACCGTTAAGGCCAACGAATAAATAACAAGTGAAATTTGAAAAAAACTTAAAACGAGCTTTTCTTATTAATTATTACTACAATCTAGCACCAAAGTACTCGTTAAGGCGAATCAAATGAGCCCAAACTCGATGGGGTTGCGTCGTTTAATTACGGAGTTCCAATGGCCATCTTTCAGCTCCATTATCTGATCAGATCAATGTCACCATAATATTACATTGTCATCCGATTGATACATGCATGCAAAATTTCAGCTCAATCGAAAACCGGGAAGTGGATCAAATTAAACTTTCAAGATTTGATTACAGACAGACAGACAACGGACAGGTGAAAATAAATAAAAGCTTGTCATACAATTATCTAAGAATATACCTAGTCAGGTCATAAATTCTGTCACATGTTTAATATAAAATTATTGGAACAAGTTTATTTATTATGTAACCATTTATATACCAAAATGAACTTAACAAAACATAGATTCTTATGACAATAAAGTTTATTCAAAATGACCTCCGTGATTTTGAATACAGGCCTTCAATCTGCGCGGCCAGTCGTCTATCGCAGCACGAACGAGGTCCATGTCAATATCGGCTGCTGCCTTAATCAAGGATGTCTTGAGTGACTCCAAATTGGGATGAGGCTTTGAGCACGCCTTTTCCTCCAAGTTTTGCCATATCTTGTAATCTAACGGACTCAAATCTGGACTGGAGGAGGGCCAGTCTTCGTGCCGGATGAAGTCGATTTCACGCGCCGCCAGCCAGTCTTGTGTGCTCTTCGCTCTATGAGCTGGCGCCGAATCTTGTTGGAATACCCAGTGCCTGTTATTGAACATGGTATGAGAAACAGGTTCCACAAGGTTCGTCAGGACTGTATTTTGATACACAACTGCATTCGTTTTTACACCTTTCTCACAAAAATGTACCTCTGTTAAGCCCCAATAAGAAACTCCCAACCATACCATGTGAGCGAGGATGGAAAATGACCTCGTTGGACACGCGGAATACGGTTGCTCGCTTCTTCACTACTGTGTGCGTACACCTTATCATTTTGTTTGTTGTAGCTCTCTTCTACGGTAAAAATTTTTTCATCCGAAAAAAGAATTTCTCGATATTTTTTTCTCGCGTACCGCTTCAACGAAGCGCGGCATCTCTTCAGTCTCAGGTCCATTAGACGAGCATTTAAACGATGTCCTGTTTTTCTTCGATATGCCCGAAGCCCTAAGTCTTCATTTAACACCCTTTTCACCGTGGTTCTGCTTAACCCCATCTGAAGGGCCAACAGTTTCTGCTTACGTTTGGGATTTCTTTGAATTCGCGCCTTCACAGCTTTTATCACTGCTGGAGTCCTAACAGACCGAGGGCGACCACTTCTTGACCTGTCATCTACACTAGAGTCTTCATTGTATCGTTTGATGGTACGATAAACGAATCTTTTGGTTATATTCAAATTTTTCAGTATGTCAAAAATTTGAATTGGAGCGTAACCGCAACGATGCAACGCAATAACTGCAACACGGTCTTCTTTAAGCGTCCACTCCATATTTAAAAATGAGTAAAATTCTAAAAAGTATACATTTTTATTTTCATGAACAATTCGAAATTCGAATTCAATAAACTTTTTTGTGGCCAGCATTCTAAAAGAAAAGTTTTTACTGTGTGACAATACTTATGACCTGACTAGGTAAATTGGTTGTCTGGAAGAGATCGCTATTAGCGATATAGATATAGACGAAATGTACTTATTTAGTGTTAATTTTTTTCTTTGTTGCAATAAAGAGTTATCTATCTATCTATGTATCTATCTAAATTATTTATTGTTTATTTTGTGCCCATAATATGGTATATCTCTATAAGCGCTTAGTTAAGTTTCAGTAAAAATCAGTGCGAGGTTCTATACAACTCCCTTTTTAAGAAGAACCTATGTAGGTACTTAGATAGTAGATTATATAGGTAACCTATGCTGATTACGTGCAGTGCTGTACCTATTAATAAAAGTAGGTATTTTGTGGCCAAGTTCGGTGATCAAAGCTTCCTAAAGAAGCTTTGCCAAAAGCAAAAGAGTAAAATTTGTGAGATTACGCTGATTATAATTGCTTGTTCAGTCGAGTGAATTAAAAATATACAATACGGACTTCATAGGATACATAATATTATTATGAAGTTATTTAAAACAAAAAAGAATATCCAAATCGGTGCTCCTGAACTTCTCGAACAATCGGTGAACATACATAAAAATACTATTTTGAAGTCAAATAAAAAAGGTTCAAGCTGCTTGCGCGTCCTTTCATTTGCATTTTCTTTTAATTGAGAAATAATATGTACTGAAAATACTGAAAAATTTAGTCGTCTTTGCGCAGAAGTAGGCACTAGACCCTACTCTTTACTTATGATAGCTAATGTATCTTAATTCCTGGCTCCCTTAGTAACAGGGCCTCACCAAAAACATGGAAATAACATCCGCTTGAAAATCAACTTTCGACCAAAATAATATTCTGTTACCAAGAGGCCATTAATTGAAATACATATTGTATGATAATATTGTAACAGTATCATTAGGGGATAAAACAGTAGATACTAGTAAGTAAAAAACATTAGTATAATGTCATCACTGGATAGAATAGAAAACGTAGAAATACTGAATATGTGATTGATACCTTAGAATATTCTTATCTGTTGGTAGTTAGTTAAAATTTGTTGTAACATCTCTCTGTCATACATATTATATTAATATGAAAATTAATAAATTTACTTTTAACTACCTACCTATTTAAATAGGGGTAATAATATTACCTCTAAATTAATTCATTACTGTTTGATTTCCCAAAGATCTTGATCGATTTATATAGACAGTGCTTATCAATTTAATTGTTGTAGGTTGAGATATTTGATTCAAACTTAGCGTTTGTATTTTCAGGTTATCCAAAGGGAGCGCGTTGATGTCTTTTCTTAGGCGGTATAACGCTGAACCGAGTGGTGCAAGTTTCTGGTAAAAGATAGTGAGATGAGGACTTACAGCTGATGCTGGAGCCAGCAGTTGGAGCAGCAAGAGAAGGGCGGCGGGCACGAGATGTAGCGCTCGGAGGCGCGCGCGCGCCGGACCCGACATGGCTGCGCCGCACTACTGGCCGCGCCCGGGCACCGGCGGCCGCCTGCGCCCGCGCCTCCGCCGGCCCGCGGGGCGGGGGTGCGCGCTCCGCCGCCCGAGCGCCCGAGCGTCCTTTAGTATCCCGGCACAAACGGCGCGCGCGCACGGGATTCTGGCGCAGCGCGCTTCGTGCCATGGCGCTCTACGTACTATGGTAAGCAGCCTTTACATTTAATGTGATCGTGATAAACTTTTGCAAGTTCTGCTAAAAAAAATCTTCCTATAGGTTCATAATAAATTATGACCCATTTTATTTTCTCAATTTTATGGGTGTTTATAATTTTTGTGATTAATTAAAATAATCATATTAATTATGTCATCAATTAATTGAACTTGAATAGAAATCTCAGTGCTTTATTTTTACTTGCAGGTTTGTAGCTGCCTTGGCACCTCTTATAGGAGTTCAGACGGTGAGTCTTCGTATTTAATCCTTTTTTTAAGACAATAAAAAATTAAATCGATTAGAAATGCGCCGCCATAAAAAGTTTTGCGGAATAGGGAATGGCGCGTCGGGAGCACGGCGGCCGGCGGTGGTGACCGTTCGTCCGCTCGCACTCTTCTTTTTGCAATGCCAAACTCGAACTTTTAGATTTTATTTTTGGGAGACAGTAAAATTGTAACAACATTTATTGTCATCACAATACCTATTTATTTTGAATTTTAAACGCAACTCAAAATTTCAAAAATAATACATAATTTAATTGCAAATTATAATAAATTCCAATATAATTTTTAATAGGTTTTAAGAACTTAATTAGGTAAGCTCTGATACGAACTCTACTGGTGTTCATTTTCTGTGCACGATATAAATCTTGTTGTCCCTGTATATAATACTTATAACTAGTGTTGAGATGACCGACAAAGTTTATCATCGTTCGGATGTAATGCGCCGGCGCAGCGCGGCGTTGCGCAAACTTATTACATTATTTAAAACGTTATTGAGTATGTACGTTTTATTATTTTAAAAACATGTATTATTTTACAAAAATATATTTTTATTTAATATTGTATATTATGTTACATATTTGTCTTATTTTATATATTCTACGAGTACGAGTATCTATAAATATGTAAATTGGAAAATTCCTGTAAAAAGAAAATTGAAAATCCAAAAAGCTATAAAAATATATAGTTTCTAATTTGAAAATATAAATACTTAACTTACCCATAAGCTAAGGAAACAAAATTAATAGATACGAGTTTAAGGTTTTTACTGAATAAAATGTAAATAAAATAGAATAAAGTAGTTTGAAATATTTTAGATGGTACCTATAAAAGAAGGTTCCATTCCATAATATAAAATATTAATGTGTATATATAATAAATAGGTGCAAACGTATAGGTACTGTAAACATATCATAATGTGGACTTTTACCTAGAGTCGTCTTACATAAAAAGCTTACGTTGTCATGAGTCAAATTTCATTGCATTTTTCCACGCATTGATTGCTACAAATAGCCATGCTAGAGGTATAATATATATAATATACATACTTAGAAGTAAGGATATCTATTATATATCAATAGGTAGGTACTATAGGTACCTACTTATTTGTTTATTCTGTAATCAACCATCGCATCATACTAATAACTAATAGATATGTATTATAAAGGCAAAGTTTGAGTTTTATTACGTAACGCCTACACATCCGACGCCGGAATCTATTGAACTAAAGTTTGGTTTGGTAACTTAGATCCCTAGATTTCAAAAGTATCTAGGTAGGGAGATGATTAACCTACTTGTCGGCAGTGTTCAAAGGATATATATCAATGATATATATCACGATATATATAATTATGATACATATTATGATATATTGTATATTCAACGAGGATTTTTGATATACGAGTATAATATAAATAAAAATTGTTTGATTTTTATTTTAAATTGCACTAGTCCAGTTTTATTCTGATCTTTATATACTCACATAAATTAAATAATAATAATATTTTTTTAAATAATTCATTATTATGAACATTATAAATAATATTAAAAATTAAAACACGTAGTATAATATTATGCAAACAATAAATATGACCAAAACAAAATCCGCTTACCATAAGTCGTGCCGTTTTGTGTGTTATAGTGTCTTACATAAAAAACTAAAAACTCCTCTTAAATCTTAGTACAATACACATATAGGCAATTTTCAGCGGGTAAAACCGTTGGGCGCAAGTAGTAAATAAATATTTTCCATGTACATTGTCCAGCGGTTTTACCCGCTTAATTTCGCTTATAGCAAAGACTACATTTAAACGGGTAGTCCTAGAATAATCTAGGACCTAAGCTACATATTACTTAATTTGAACTCTATCGGTAAGTACATCCGTTTTGACGTGCAGAGGTAAAATACACACCCACACACACAAAAATCTATACTTTCGTAGTAATAATATTTGTAGGATTACAAGGAAACGCCTTTTTTCTTTTTATTTATTTCAAGCGAAATACTTTTCTGGTGGTATCATTTTAATTTTATCAAAATCGATCGAACGGTTTTCAGGTTATGAATAAATATACCTACGTCTCGCCCACGCGTATTTTATACTTTTTAATCCATCCTTATTTTTGAAAAAAGCCACTGATATGGTTAGGTAAAAATTGCGCCATATATTTTTTAAGCATTTATTTAACTTTTTTTTATTAAATAAATTCGTAAAAGTCCATTAGGTATATCGTAGTTAGTAAATTCGAATATTTCGTTTTAGGTTCATCAGTATAATACAAACTATTGTTTTTTGTGGAATAATCTATAAAGGTTTCAATTATATCTAAATAGATTATAGTGTAGGGGTAAGTATGTATGTAAAACAAGAAATCAGAATATAAAATAGGTGTACCCCTTCAGGGACACTTGTAATAGTTTTAAAGAAGCTATATATTATAAGGTTATTAAAAATTAAACCGAATTCAAGCTGGTTTTCTATAAGCGAGGGTGAAACGCACTTTCATCATTATAAAACCATTATCATAATAATTATAAAACCGTTCAAATTCATAATTTACTCGTATTTATTCAAATAATATCTACAATGGAGCACTTTTCTAAGTAAATTTTACTTTTGTTCTATTATTTTGAGCTTAAAATAGATATTTTTTAAGACTTTACCATTCGGAAAGCACCTAAACATACACAATATAGGTACAGAATATATATGTCACGAGTCACGGCTAATGTCCGAAGTGCGACTACACCTAGGTTTAGCCGGTTAAACCTAGGTGTAGCCGACCGCAGTCGGCTAAAGTTAGGTGTGAACAAAATGTTTGTAATTTTTTTTTTGTTACGAATTCAGGGTAGACCGACATGAGTTGGTAAGGTTATGTTTGTACAGTGATTACAACGTGCGAGCCGAGCGAGCGAAGCGAGCGTGCTGCGGTAGCAGCCGGCGAAGCACTAGATCCGACTTGTACTTATTCCAGAGTTCTCAATTCATTATTATGGAATACTAAATGCTTATTTTATGACGATCACTATACAAAGGAGAGGAAAAAATGTTAATCTTGACTATGAAGTATGTATGTGCGATCGGCTTATTCCGAGTGCCAAAAATTCGAAACTTTACAATGCTTCTGGAGAGGGCTTTGGCCCCCTGCCCAAAGAGCTCGAAAGAGTTTTTGCACTTACATTACATGCGACTCGATCGATCGCACGAAATGACAAATTTTGAAATATATCTTCTTGAATTAACTTTTTGAAAATGTCTCTTGGTTTACCAAAACATATCATCTAGAAATTTATCGCTAGATGATATTTTTTTTATTAATTGTAAAAATAAATTTCCAGTTTGCTATCAATAAATAACAACAAAGTTAACGTTAATTGAAAATCTTTTGCTATTTATTTCAAAGGTTTAGACAGGAAATATTTATTAAAAAAATTGTATCTAGAGCTTTACCGAGTTACATTTTCAAAAAGTAAATTCTAAGAATATCTATATATTTCAAAATTTGTGTGCGAGCGGGAGAGTCGCACGAAAAGACAAAACTCCTTATAACTATAACGACATACACTCCCAAAGAGCTTCTTGGCTACCACAGTTTCACGCGCTGGTACTAAAGTTATTTTCGAACATGTTTAATAGAAAAATATTTCTTTTGCAGCAAGACTCCCGCACAAATTCGAATCCATGGGAGCAGGGAACTACAACACGGCCTGCTTATTATGGGAGCGCTCGAGATGGCAGCTCATATTACAACAATGGTTATAGAACACAAGACTTGACGGGATCTGGTCAAGATGACCCCTCTCGATCAGGATACGACGATGAAACGACTAGGTACCCCTCTCGAGCGGGGTATCCCGAAAATTCCTACGGCAGCGGTTCCAGCTATGGAAGTAGCGACCCTTCTCGGTCAGGTTACCCGTATGGCGAATCTGAATACGACCGCAGCGGTAACTCTAATGGTTATGGTGCATCTGGGTACTCCAGTGGAGATCCGCGCTATGGATACCCTGGTTCTTCAAATGTTGACTCCTCCAGAGCAGGTTATGGTTCCAGTTCAAATGGCGATCCTTCATCTGCATATGGTGCTAGTTCTGATAGGGATCCCTCGCGTGCAGCATACCCTGGCTCTTTAAATGTAGACTCTTCAAGATCAGGATATGGTTCCAGTTCAAATAGCGATCCTTCATCTGCATACGGTGCAGGTGCCGATAGGGATCCCTCGCGCGCTGGGTACCCTGGTTCTACAAATGTTGACTCCTCAAGAGCAGGATATGGTTCAAGTTCAAATAGCGATCCTTCATCTGCATACGGTGCAGGTGCCGATAGGGATCCCTCGCGCGCTGGGTACCCTGGTTCTACAAATGTTGACTCCTCAAGAGCAGGATATGGTTCAAGTTCAAATAGCGATCCTTCATCTGCATACGGTGCAGGTGCCGATAGGGATCCCTCGCGCGCTGGGTACCCTGGTTCTACAAATATTGACTCCTCAAGAGCAGGATATGGTTCAAGTTCAAACAGCGACCCCTCATCTGCATATGGCGGCAGTTCTGATAGAGATCCTTCACGTGGAGATGGATACACAGGCTATTCAAACGGGGACTACTCACGTTCTGGATATCCAGATGATTACAACAGTGACCCTTCAAGGTCCGAATATCCTGATAGTCCCAATGGAGATCCATCACAGTCTGGTTATCAAGAAAATACCAATGGAGATTCTTCACAATCCGGATATGGTACTAACGAAGATCGCTCCCGATACGGATATGGTGAATCCTCAGGGACGCGCTATTCTGGAAGCTCTAGTGGAGATGCCTCTCGACCTGGATATCCTGACACATCTGGGGACCCATCTCGGTCTGGCTGGACTCTCAATGCCAATGGAGAGTATGAGTACACTGGTTCAGGTGAGTCAAGTAACTCAAACGGAGACACTTCTCGCACAGGATACGTCGCACCTTCCAGTGGAGATCCCTCACAGTCTGGATATCCAAATGCTGAAGATGGAAACCCACGAACAGAGTACCCTGAAAACACAAATGGAGACCGCTCTCGTTACGATTACAGTTCAGGTTCTTACAGTGGATCATCTGGAGGATCGAATGGAGACTCTTCGGGAACTGGCTATTCCGTTTCTTCAAATGGTGAAGCTTCAGGATACGGTGGAGGCAATAATGTAGATAGGTCACAAACTGGTTATGTAGATATCTCTTCTAGTGGGTCTGGAGGTTCAGGAAGTTCAGCAGGATATCCAAACACGTATGGTTTATCCGGGAGGCCAGATATACCTTCTTTATCTTCATCATCTCGGCAATCATCTGTAAGCCGAAATTTCGCAGTATATGACCCAGTGACTAGACAACGAATCTCTCCATCGGATCGGAATTGCACTGCATCATACGGCCAAAAAGGAGGTTGCTGTCAACCAAAATGCTTCGCGGAGAAAGGAAGCCGGGTAATTAAATATTTCATTTTATTAAAATATTTTAAAATCGACTTTGATTTAACAATTATAATTTATAACATGTACCTTAACTCATAACCTCATGAAGTAGTAAAAGTGTTGGCTTAACTTTTTGGATTAATATTTGCAAAGAAAAAATATGCCATTACTTCCATTAATATGTTTTTTACCACCACTATATTTACCATTATATTTTCAGGGACCTCCTGGTATTCCTGGTCCAGCTGGTGTTCCAGGTGGTCCTGGTCACGAAGGGCCAGAAGGACCTCAAGGACCTAAAGGTCAAAAAGGACAAATGGGACCCCAGGGACCTCGTGGACCAAGGGGTGAACGTGGTAAACAAGGTCTTCAAGGCTACAGCGGTATGCCAGGTCAAACCGGTGCACAAGGAGAGGCAGGTCTCCCTGGTATACCTGGAAGGGACGGTTGCAACGGTACTGATGTAAGTATTGCATCGCTTCAATTTAACCAAACTTTTGTATTATAATAATTTTGTGATCGTTAATGATTTTGTTTGTTTTATGAAGGGTGAACCAGGTCAACAAGGACCAAAAGGAAACGTGGGACCTCGTGGTTTCCCCGGAAACAGAGGAGACAAGGGAGACAAAGGTGAACCGGCGCATATCGGACGCTATCCCAAGGGTCAAAAAGGAGAACCCGGTGCTGACGGCGTGCAAGGTCGACAGGGAGTCATGGGACCTTCTGGACCACCCGGATTAATGGGACCTAAGGGACACCCTGGACCTATAGTGAGTTAATATTTAACATACTATACGTAGTGTTATTTAAATAGGGATATTGCTAAAAATAGTGATGTAACAGGGACCCGCCGGACCGAAAGGAGATAAAGGTGCAAAAGGAACAAAAGGTGACGCTATTGTGGGTGATAAAGGAGAACGAGGTGACCGTGGTGACAAAGGCCCCAGCTGTCCCCCAGTAACTTTACCATCACAGGAAAATGGAGATGCTATTAAAGGAATTCAAGGAGACATGGGTTACAAAGGTAAGCTGTAATCTTGTAGCCTATATGTACCGGACGTACACATAAAATGCTTTTCGGGTTTTTTACCGATTTCGCATGGCATCGCATGGCACAGGACGAGCATCAATGACTTTGATATCTCAAAAGAAAGCCACTGAAACACTAAAATGTCTCTGAAATTTGATCAATGATTTTTTTGAGAAATTTTTCAATGTAGGTTCAAGGAATTCATAAAAGTAACCAAAATTTGTTACTCCGCTTCTATTCTTTTTATTATATGTATATCAATTAGATTTTTTAAAATTAAAATTAAACTATGATATTTTTTCTTGGCAATCTTACTAATATTATAAACGTGAAAGTTTGTAAGAATCTATGGATGTCTGGTTGTATGTTTGTTACTCTTTCACGCCTAAACGAGTGAACCGATTGAGTTGAAGTTTGGTATAGAGATAGCTTAGACCCTGGAATAAAACATAGGCTACAGTACAGTGGGTAAAACCTCTGGGCGCAGCTAGGTTATTATTAAAAATAAATAATTATAGGTACAATGTAATTTTTTTTATGAATTTTTAATATGATACCCTGATTTTTCGAAAAAATTAAAATGATTCAGTAACCGTAAATTTTCGCGTATCATATATTGCGCTCAAATCATGGCCAATGACCTCCCCAATAAGGCCCTGTACACCAATGTACTGAAAAACCAATAACCCTGTATAGGTAATTTTTTTTTTATTATTTCTTTCTCTTTTCTCTTACATAATATTAATACACGAACCTTATTCCTTTTGTAGGTGACAAGGGAGAACCTGGTCGAATTGGTGACAAGGGTGATACAGGACCCATGGGAGAACCGGGCCGGCCAGGACAGTTGGGAGCTAAAGGAGAAAAGGGTATCCGAGGAAACCCAGGAGAACGGGTAGGTTATTCAGATTTCATCTTGCACTATTACTAGATATCGTAATCAACATAATAGGTTTATTAAATCTTATGTAAAATTGCCAGGGTCGTGACGGGATGTACGGAGCATCAGGACCAGCGGGTCAAAAAGGAGACATGGGTAACGATGGCATTCCCGGCTTGGGTGGGAGACCTGGAAGCAAAGGAGAACCTGGAAGAGACGGTATGCCTGGACCAAGAGGTCTAAAGGGAGTACCTGGGCCCCCAGGAGGTCGCACCGGGTCTCAAGGTCCCCCTGGACCACCGGGACCGAGAGGTTATCCAGGTCCTGGCGGACCTAAAGGAACCGATGGCAGACCTGGAGAGAGAGGTTTCACGGGTCCTATGGGATCGGCTGGTGGTCAGGGCCAGCCGGGAACTCCAGGTCGTGAAGGACCGCCCGGACGCAAAGGAGAGAAGGGAGAAGCCGGTCGTGAAGGCGGCCATGGTGAAGTGGGACCACGTGGTTACGACGGACCTCAAGGACCGCAAGGGCCCAGAGGACCGAGAGGTGAAGACGGCCTTTCCATTCGTGTAAGTTAATTTCATTCCAATTTATTAAACATTGATATATTTTACGTGTAATTATTTGTTATTCACCGAATACAATCTTGTTTCTAATGTTCAGGAATTGTCTATTTCAGGGAGACAAGGGAAATTCTGGTATGCCAGGTATGTCCGGTGATAAAGGACAAAAGGGTGAAAAAGGTCATTTTGGACTTCGCGGAACGCCCGGCAACTCTAGCTTGGGAACTCCTGGAAGCCCGGGTGAAATGGGACCACCGGGAGACAGAGGTTACAAAGGAAACCCTGGATTGGACGGCAGACCTGGAACACCCGGTTCTAAGGTACACTTTTAGGTGTATTATCGCTGTCTTCAGAACCATTTCATTGTTAGCAGCTCTCAGGCTCAGAAATAAAATTTAGTCCTATAAATAATATAAACATTGTAAATAAAATCTAAGTACGCATGTGTAAACATTCATTATACATTAAAGAGAACTTCCACGAATTTATACTTGCTAACCTACGTTCTGAGCTAACGCACTAAAAACACTATTATAATGCGCAAGAATACTTATGTTTATTTAATCTTTTCATAATTTATTATAAAGCTTCATTTGATTTCCCTTTTTAATTAAATTGAATTTGACGACCTCTGTGGCGCGGTGGCCCGCAGAAGGTTGCGGGTTCGATTCCCGCATGAGACAAATGTTTGTGTCCATCCACAGATATTTGTTTCTTTCTGGTCTGGGTGGTTTTCAACATCTGTTATAAGTATGTATTTACAAAAGAAAAGTATATAAGTATTATATATCCGTTATCATAACCACCATAACACAAGCATTAAGTTGCTCAGCTTGGGGTTCGATGGCGCTGTGTGAAATGTCTAGAAATATTTATTTATTATTATTTATCAGAACATTGTCAGTATATACGATGTATGTTGTAGGGAGACATAGGCGGGCGGTGTAACGAGTGCTGGCCCGGCACGGCGGGAGTGAAGGGCGACCGCGGACGCGACGGCGCGGCGGGGGGGCGCGGCGAGCGAGGCCCGCCCGGCCCCACCGGCATGCCCGGCGAACGCGGCGCCGACGGACTCGACGGCATGCCCGGCCCGCCCGGAGCCACTGTGAGTATACCGCCGACCGCCCCTGACACGACCCTTACATATTGATTTAACTGGCGTACATTTGACCTATCAAGTATCATTTACGTTGCCAAAAACAGAATATTGTATTAGTTATTGCATACATTAGTTTCAAAATCTCAGTTTAGAGTGTCTACTTTCCCACGTGACCACGATCGCGATCGTTGTTGACCGAGTCTTTGTTTGTGACAGGGAGACCGCGGTGAAGAGGGCCCGGCCGGACCGCAGGGAGAGAGAGGCGCCGACGCCATGATACCGTTCAACCTGACGAGAGGACCTCCCGGTGCTAAGGGTGACCCGGGACCGAGAGGCTTGAAGGGTGCCAAGGGTGAAAGGGGTACCGACGGACCCAAAGGAGATCACGGCTTAATGGGAATGCCTGGCCAAAGGGGCGAGAAAGGTTTCAAAGGAGAGTCCGGTTTCGATGGAAACCCAGGATCTGACGGTTTACCCGGTACTCCCGGTACTGACGGCATGTCTGTGAAAGGAGAGAAAGGAACCCCTGGAGATGAAGGCCAAAAGGGAGAAAGAGGATTCTCGGGACTAAAAGGTCTCAAAGGCGAGGCCGGACAGTGTCCTGCTAACCTAGCGGAATTGACCAAGGGAGATCGAGGATCCACGGGAGCTCCAGGACCTCAGGGGCCCACAGGTATTTATTAAAAGGTTTACCTATTAAAATTCCCTCCTAATTTTATATCTTAGGCACGGCAGTGTCATTTAAGCTAAAAATTTAAATTTATTGTTTTATTTTCGTCACCTTTATAAAAGTTTCGCTACGAACCCTTCCTTGCAACTTTCTTACAACTAACCGATTGCATTGAGACAATATATGAAACAGCGAGCTATTACATGTATTTTTTATAATTTTTATGTTAAATCTCCTATCCTATAATATCGCACTAATCTAACTTTATTGTCTCAGGTGATCGAGGTGAAAAGGGCGACAAAGGTTTCGCGGGACGCGACGGACTTAAGGGTCAACCGGGATTCCCTGGAAGACAAGGACCTGTAGGAGCTCGTGGTCTCCCGGGACCGCGCGGTGACAAGGGAGACATGGGACCTATTGGTGCCCCGGGAACCAGCGGCGGTCCCGGACCTAGAGGGTTCCCTGGTGTACCTGGCTTCAAAGGAGATAAAGGAGAAATAGGACCGTCTATGCCCGGTCCACCCGGACCGGCCGGCTTGCCAGGTTTCAAAGGTGACATTGGTCTATCGGGACAACCGGGAACACCGGGATCGGACGGCCCACCTGGATTTACTGGATCACCAGGAGAAAAGGGTGACCAGGGCTTAACGGGACGACCGGGACCACCTGGCCCGCCAGGATTAAAAGGCAACACTGGACCGGTGGGACCCCCAGGAGTTGCTGGAGTCCCTGGACAACCAGGCCGACCAGGCATGAAAGGACAGCAAGGCTATCCAGGACAACCCGGTAAACCTGGAGTGATCGGTTTGCCAGGTAACAAGGGTGAACCGGGTATGCAGGGTCCTGATGGACTGAAAGGTTTCCCAGGACGACGCGGGCGTAACGGCCCGCCTGGACCTCCCGGATTGAACGGTTTACCCGGCGATAAAGGTGATAAAGGAGCAACCGGATATCTGGGCAGCCCCGGACAGCCTGGAGAACCAGGACCGATGGGAGCCATTGGTGCGCCGGGTTTAAAGGGAGACCAAGGTTTCACAGGACCGCAAGGCAGACCGGGTCTATCTGGGGCTCCTGGAGATAAGGGAGACAGAGGATTCCCCGGTATTTTGGGCCCCAAGGGAGAACCCGGTCGAGCTGCCGACAAAGGAGCTAAGGGTGAGCCAGGATTATTGGGATTGCCCGGTATCGACGGTTACAATGGAAGAGACGGTGAAAAGGGCGACAAAGGTGAAAATGGCCTGCCCGGTTTGAGCATTCCTGGCCCGGTTGGTGAGCACGGTGACATTGGCATTCCTGGAATAGACGGTTTCTCTGGAAGTCCCGGTCCGAAGGGAGAGAGAGGTTACCCGGGTGCGCGCGGAGCAAAGGGTGACAGAGGTGTGATAGGCGACCGTGGACCAACCGGAGCCCCAGGCTTGATTGGCGCCCCCGGACCCGTCGGCGAATATGGCGCTCCCGGCATCAACGGAACTAAAGGCGACAAGGGCGATGCTGGTCGTCCAGGAAGAGATGGGTTGGACGGATTGATGGGGGAGAAAGGTTTCTTTGGACAACCAGGGCCGGTCGGACCTGTCGGCGCGCCTGGACCGAAAGGAGATAGAGGTCATCCGGGACCATCTATCGATATCAAGGGTGACAAGGGTGAGATAGGACCTCCTGGTATACCCGGTGCTCAAGGCCAAAAAGGAGAACGTGGCCGAATGGGACTACAAGGCCAGGAAGGAGAAAAAGGTGACCGCGGTTTCATGGGACAGAAGGGTGCCAGAGGTTACAATGGATTACAAGGAGAAAAGGGTAATTTTACATTATTTGTTATTTTGCACACAAAAACACTATATCTAGACTAGGTTTAACTAAAGAACTTAATCTAAACTACTATTTATAACTAAATCTTATGTATTGCAAAAATGGTGCCAGCTCAAAATTGTGTAGGTCAGGTTGAACCTACGTTGGTATTCGGTTGTTACTAATCGCCGTGACATTACGACCGGGCTTTATCTACCTCAGAATCTCAGAATCAAAAAAAAACCTATTGTGATATTTTAATGTTCACTTAATTATTTTATATGTGTTTAAATTTTCAGTTGAAATGCACTATTTTATTATTTAGCACAAACTTAAAGCATTCACACGTATAATCATTTATATTTTAATTGCCTTGCAGGAAATATGGGCCCCGCCGGACCTATGGGTATACCTGGTAGAACAATAAAAGGTGAAAAGGGATTACCAGGCATCCCTGGAAAACATGGACGATCAGGACTACAGGGCGCACCGGGAGACAAGGGTGAACAGGGTCTGCCCGGTCTGCCCGGACCTGCGGGGCAAGATGGAACCCCTGGCGCACCCGGACCTATGGGTCTAAGAGGCGAACCTGGCAGCGAAGGATTAGCGGGACCCCCAGGAATGGACGGAAGGCCTGGAAGCCCTGGAAATCAAGGAATTCCTGGTGCCACAGGTCCAAAGGGTGACAAAGGAAGCTTAGGGTATGGACTGCCTGGAGCTAAGGGTGAAACGGGACCACGAGGTATGCCTGGACAGTTAGGACAAAAGGGTGACAGAGGTGATAGAGGCTTAGATGGACAAGACGGTTTACCTGGTCTTCAAGGATTGCAAGGTGAAAAGGGTTCTATAGGTTACGTCGGAAGACCAGGTCCCATCGGCATACAAGGCATCAAAGGAGACAAAGGAGAATCGGCTCGATTGATTTATGGTGCTAAAGGAGAACCAGGACCGCCCGGTGCACCGGGAAGACCTGGCATGCCTGGAAAAGATGGAGAGCCTGGACAACCTGGTTTCCAAGGAGAAAAGGGTCAAAAGGGTGAACGCGGCTTTACAGGACCGCAAGGACTGCCCGGACCGATGGGACCGCAAGGTCTTCAAGGAATACAAGGAGAACGAGGAGAAATAGGTCTCACAGGTAGGATCGGAGAGCCCGGTATCCCCGGCGCCGCTTGTACACAAATAGATTACTTGACGGGAATCCTGTTGGTAAAACACAGTCAACGAAACGTAGTACCCACCTGTGAGCCTGGCCACGTCAAACTATGGGAGGGCTACTCGTTGCTTTACATCGATGGAAACGAAAGAGCACACAATCAAGATTTGGGTTACGCCGGTTCCTGCGTGAGAAAATTCAGTACCATGCCATTCATGTTCTGTGATGTGAATGATGTTTGCAACTACGCTAGTCGAAACGATCGAAGCTACTGGTTGTCCACTGGACAGCCCATCCCTATGATGCCGGTCGAGGGACATGAAATTGAAAATTACATCTCAAGATGTGTGGTGTGCGAAGTTCCTGCCAATGTGATCGCTGTACACAGTCAGACCCTCGACATTCCTTCCTGCCCGTCGAGCTGGAGCTTGCTGTGGATAGGATACAGTTTTGTCATGGTACGCTATCATTTCACATTCATTTTATAATATCACATAGGTATTTATTTATTTTGCCGAAATTTGTTAAAGCTTTTACCTCGACGGAGAGTTTTGACGCGGTATCCTCCTTTATTGCTCTATAACCACGACCTTAATATAAACGTAGACATTTTTCATCACATTTTTCACTACATAGTATAACAATTTAAAATTAAATTTTTACCCGCTGTTCAGTAGCCTATATGTTATTCCAGGGTCTAAGCTATCTCTATACGAAATTGCAGCGCAATTAGCCCACCCCGTTTAGACATGAAAAAGTAACAAACATACACACTCACAAACTTTCGCCTTTATTATATTAATGTGATGTCGCTTCCCGCTGTTTGTCTGTCCACAGTGTATGCTTAGATCTTTAAAACTACGCAACGGATTTTGATGCGGTTCAAAAGGAAGGTTTATATGTATAATACATGCATAAATATAGAGTGCTTTTCACAAAATTTTAGAGCATTTTAAAGTTAAAATATTTATAGATTTAATATTTCTCATAATTTCTCATATATAATTTCTTAATTAAATAGATTTTTACTTTATTTAATAAATATAAATAATTTGGACATGAAGTACAGTAATTATCCGCTAGGTTCCGCGGGACTTGAGAAACACTGATCAATAATTTTCTGCTATGCGCTACGAGGTGCGCGCGGGTCCTCTATTTACAATTATAATCGATGATTCGCATGGATTGCATGGAATGGCCATGGTTGGCCTATTGACTGGGTTATTATTAACTGTGCATATTATCACTGCAGTACAATACCCTCTCTTTCTTCCATTTTTCACGGTCTAGGCCTATTTCTGGCCAGTCAGTTAAAAATGTTATTTTAATTTCAGCACACTGGTGCCGGCGGCCAAGGAGGCGGTCAAGCACTGGCCAGCCCAGGTTCTTGCCTGGAAGACTTCAGAGCCAGTCCGTTCATAGAGTGCAACGGTGAAGGAGGCACCTGCCACCACTTCGCCAACAAACTCAGCTTCTGGCTGACCACCATTGAAGACGACCAACAGTTCTCCATGCCTCAAAGACAAACACTCAAAGCGGGAAGTCTTCTCGAGAGAGTTTCGAGATGCGCCGTCTGCATCAAAAACACTACATAGTACGAATAAGTCATTATACAATTATACAAATTCACAGTTTATCTAAATCAATGAAATTGACAATTCGTAAGTTAATACCAAATACTTAAAATATAGGTATAATATAACTGTATATTTAAATGTACTTTTTATGTAAAATGCCATACTTATACATTTCAACAACACGTTACTTATTATACTTAAAAAAATTCACCATAGATTAATTAAGGCAATAGTTATATTATGAGGTACTTAGTATCTACAAAATATTGATTGATCCTTAGGCCGTATTGACTAGTTTACACTGGTGGCAATCACTATAAGCCGACAAAATTAAAATGTTCTTAGACACATAAAACTGTAAAGTTAAAAAGCTTTTCTTAACTCTGGCGTATAATATAATAATAATTTTTAGTGTTATGCGACAAAGTTGAGTAATTCCTTTATCTTAACACTGTTATGGTTGTGACATTTAATTTTTGTCGGCTAATAGTTATTGCCACCAGTATTAATCAGTTGATACAGCCTCTCAAAGGACAAGCTATTATACTTTATCTAATTTCCTAGTTCCTGGATATCTAAACCACACCAAAGGATTTTTTTGCATAAGCTTTATACATATTTAATTAAATGTAAGGCCTATTAGAGGTACATAGTCTAATGAATACTAGGGTTAACTTACTAATTATTTCATAAAACGTATTACATTATTTAAAATGATACATACTATAAATATTTTTATAAAGTGGAAATATTATTTGTGCTTGCTATCATTCTTTTTACATTTTTTGTTTGGATAATATTAGAAATTTTCATATTATTATTTTATGCTTACATTTATAACTCACTACACAATAATTAAAGTTAATCTATGGAGACTATAATATATTTTTAAACAAATTTTATTTAAAAATAAAATCAATATACATACTTAGTTACAAAATAGCATAGTAATACTATGAGGCCTACATCTCCCAGTGAAAAACGGTAAATTTATATTTTTTCCAGAAGTAGTTTAACGTGAATCATGAAATTATTCAAATTTCACGGTTTTGTTACGTATTTAGTAATAACCATTTCGGTTCTATTGCTAGCTTAGGCATCGTTCAGACGAGCCATTCTGCTCTGTCAAAATTTTTATTGTATCAAGTGATACATTACACATATTTTTAAAACGGGTATATTCACCACATCAAGTATTACACTTTTCATCGTCTTTTATTGTATCAATAAGTGATTACACATCTTTTTGAAATGGGTAGATTCAGCACATCTAGTACCTATTACTATGAATTTTTGATACATCTGGCATTTATTAAAAAAAAAGTGATATGATTTTGTGTAGGTTCAAGAGTTAAGTCAATCAATTTCTTCATTGTATGATTTGTATTTTACAATCACTAGTCAGTTGCAAGTCGCATGCCATATAAATAAATATACATAATATGCCTACCTTCAATATAATATATATTATAATGTTGCAAAAATATAATTAAATGCGTTTGTTTTGTGATAGATATACGTATAATATGCCTTGTATATAACTTGTTTAATAATTTGAATATTAGTTTTATCATGATAATATTAAATAAGTAGTAGTACTACAAATACACCGACCGATATTATAAATACGCCATCTTAATATTTTGTTTGTACTCGTTCCACAGGACATCAGTTATACAACCTCGATTATGTTATTATAAGCACTGCCAACATTAGTGTTAATAAATATATAAGAAAATTATTATGCATTTTATTTTAAAAATAGACATCTAAATAGACCCTTAAATTTATTGTAAGAACGATTCTGGACTATTTTGGACTACACCGGATGAAGTTCTATCCGAATCTGTCAAACGACGACTCTGCGAAGCAGTCGAATTTATATTTTGTAAGGTAGTTTGCGCACTATTACAGTTTAATTTTACGTAATTTTAAAAATGTTGTAGGTATTTACTAGCATTACATGAGTTTCATTTAAAAGCTATTGCAGGCAGGGGGATCACATCATCGTGGCCACCTATGAGACATAAAATAGCTTACGGATTTACATTATTTTATGAAAATACGCGATATATTGATATTTTAGGTCATAAACTAGTAGAATAACATTGTATTGTCTCAAATTGCTTTAAAATATTGAAAAAAACGAAATACATAGGTATTATTGTCACAGTGAAGCAGTTTGACAGAGTTTGACAAACAACATAAACCGGCCACGCTGAAAGGGACGGAAAAAAAATAGGTTCTCCTTTTTCTTCACACAGAATTTTCCCTATTGCCATCACACTCACACATAAAATAGGTACTTCTAGTTGTATTCTGTGATAGCAGGGAACATTATAATATACCTATTATGGGTTGATGTCAGATAGTACCTAGAAAACTGTCATGACTATCGGCTTATTCCTAAAATGAAATATTAATATTATAACACCGCGGTGTTACTCGCTGCAAAATTTTCGATGGCCGAAGATTTTGGCCAAGTGGGGTTACGGTGAAGATTTTTGCCAAGTGTGGTTACGTTGAAGATTTTTGCTAATTTGGTTTACGGCGATGATTTTTGCCAAATGGTGTTACGGCTAAGATTTGCCAAGTGGGGTCGATGGTAAAGATTTTTTCCAAGTGGGGTCATTGTCGAAGATTTTGGCCAAGTGGGGTTACGGCGAGGATTTTTGCTAAGTGGGGTTTCGGCGAAGATAGCTAACTTCACCGAAAACCGAACCGAATAAGAAACCGAATTTGGAAAAAATGGAAAATCGAAATAAATTTGTCAAATGCTAACTTCACCGAAAACCGAACCGAATAAGAAACCGAATTTTGAAAAAATGGAAAATCGAAGTAAATTTG
The DNA here is from genome assembly GCA_947507615.1 of Hemithea aestivaria. Lineage (NCBI taxonomy): Eukaryota > Metazoa > Arthropoda > Insecta > Lepidoptera > Geometridae > Hemithea > Hemithea aestivaria. Next base: position 9,668,578 of record OX382327.1, on the reverse strand, counting down.
TCAAATCCTAACTTCACCGAAAACCGAACCGAATCCATGTGGATTCGGTTCGGTTCAGTTCCGAATTAAAAAATATCAACTAAGTTAAGAGGATTTATAGTGAGGGAAGCCCGCTCAAGTTTAGGTATATTAGCTGAGCGCGACGCACACCAATGCATCATTTACGCGGCCGAGTAATATAACATGTAGTCGCTTGGAATAAAATGTCTTGATCCTATGCAATGCAAGTTATTTGTTGAAATCATTAAGTCAATATGTAGGTATTAAAGTTTTAACCCCCGACGCAAAAACGACGGAGTGTTATAAGTTTTTAACCCCCGACGCAAAAACGACGGGGTGTTATAAGTTTTTAACCCCCGACGCAAAAACGACGGGGTGTTATAAGTGTTTAACCCCCGACGCAAAAACGACGGGGTGTTATAAGTGTTTAACCCCCGACGCAAAAACGACGGATCATTCCCTTTTAGTTCCCTAGTGGATCTAGTGGGACCTCCTTTTCTCAGTAGTTCCCCTTTTTTGAAAAGAGGGGAGGGGGAGGGGAGGGGGCAGGGGGAAGAGAGGGGGAGGGGTGAAGGGGTAGGGGGAGGGAGGGAGGTGAGGGGGAAGGGGGAGTGAGGGGGGCAGTGGGAAGGGTGGGGAGGGGTAAAGTGGGAGGGGGAAGGGGGAGGGGGAAGTGGGAGGGGGAAGAGGAAAGGGGAGTGGAAAGGGAGAGGGGAGGAGGGATGGTGAGGGGGAAGGGGAGGGGGAAGGGGAGGGGGAAGGGAGAGGGGGAATTGGAGGGTGAAGGGGAGGGGATGGGAGGGAATGGGAGGGGAGGGGAGAAGGGGGAGGGGGGGGAGGGTAAGGGGATGGGAAAGGGGAGGGGTGAGGGGAATGGGGAGGGGTGAGGGAAGGGGAGGGGGATGGGGATGAAGGGGGGAATAGGAGGGATGAGGGCGGATGGGGGTGATGGGGGGATGTGAGGGGGAGGGGAATGAGGGATGGGGGAGGGGGATGGGGGGGCTTAACTAGTAGAATACAACGCACTATGATAAATTAAAAATTTAAGATGGCCGCCACCAAAAAACCGCTAATTACATATTTTGAACGCGCTGCGTTGGGGGTTATTTTTAAATTTTTAATTTAATTCACTTGTTGCTATAGTAAGCTAGCTGTGCGGCGTGCGCATGTTTCTCTGTCTC